>BMAO01014146.1:0-330540 GCA_019973975.1 Trichonephila clavata | reverse complement strand
TCTACTCCATAAAAGGAACATGTCTACCAAATTTCAAATCTGTGGTTGAATAGTTCCGGATATATCGTGATCAGTCAGTCAGTCAGTGAGTGAGTCGCTTTTCTCCTTTATATATATAGATAAAAAATCATGATAATTTGAACATTTCAGTAACTGAAACAATTCACCCCATTGACACGATCGATATTTCTTCAAAATTTCATTAAATATTCTTTATATTCCTTAAGGCTAGGATTGACATTTAGAAAGTTCGAAACATCCAATTTTTGTTCTATTATTTGAATTTCCAATTTATTCGAATAATGCGATACGAATACGATTTTTATCCGCCGGCATTTCTTACGTGAAACGTTAAATTAATATCGAAGACCAACACAATGATTCTAATATATAACGTGAAGCATTTTTTTTTCTTTTCCTGCTTAATTTCAGAGAATGTATGTTATATTTACAGAATATACGCGTCGTTTTTAAATTAATCTAGGTAAAGAAAAAGTTTCAAAAAACTAATGCAAAATAATTCAATAGCATTGCAATGTATGTCTTGAATTAAATTTTTTATGCTTGATTTAAATATTATAAAACAAAAAAGTTTTAAACACTCAGTATTAAACTTTTCCTAAAATCACACAGAAAATAAATCAATATATAATACACATGCATATATCAAAACAAAATAAGCCCTAGTGGGAGTTTTATGTCTAATATCATTCTTTAATTAAATGCTGTGCATCAAATTAAAAAAGTGCTTTTCCGCAAAGATATTAGATTTTAAATTTTCCTCTGGTAGCATGCTCGACTCGTAAGCGCAAGGTTCCTGGTTCGATCTCGGCTGGAATCGATAGATTTCTAGATGCGAAAATCGTAAACATGTAAAATCTCTTGAGTATCAATTTGGCACTGATACTCTAGGCAAGGATCGTGGTTAGCCTAGTGGTTAGAGCATCGACTCCAGACCGAAAGGCAAGGGTTAGATGTCCAATGCCACCAAATACCCTCCGAGTAACCACGGTGAATGTGCTCGTTAAATCAGTGGATCTGAAAGTCTTGTGAGTGTCGCAGCAGAAAAACCACGGGTGCAGGGGGTTGGAAGAATATTTCCCTCCCCTCCAGTTCCATGCCTAAATTGTGGAGGTGGAGATAGGTGGTGTCGCCTCCTATCGTGTATGAACCGAGCCAAATCGTACTGTCACCTGCATGGTGCAAAGCTAAAAGCAAAAGGCGTACACCTAGGCCCTTGCCACGATGAATTCCGTTCTGACACCGTCAGACAGGTGGCATTAGAAACAACAACTCTCGGCAAAATTAAATAATGGCAATATTTAGCCTCCATCCAGAGCTTGAATTCAATAAATTCAAGCGTCAAATATTGGCAGTGGGAGTCGCCACTAGAGGGTGCTACCAATAAAATGGATCTTACAATTGTGCACTCACCGTATCCAAATGCTTAGCTAATTTCAGAAAGATATTTTATTAGTCAGTGGGTCATGAGAAGTTAATTTTAATGAATCATCAACTGAACTCCTGAGGCCACGTTAACGAACTCGTGACCAGTATTGCCTCTCGCATGGGTTCAAATCCTGGTGCCACTAAAGACGTATAGCATGTTGGATGCACTTTAAATCATTCGAAACTCGGTGTCCTCACGTTGGCGTGGTGAGAAATTTTGGGAAGTAAAATGTCAGCTCAGGTGACGCACTTGTCACTTGAATAGGGTTCAGACTTCGAGGTCTGTCACCCATAAGCCTTAGTGTAGCTTCGAAAGGCGACATAAATGAAAATAAGTTATTCAATGGAAATTTCCCTTAAAGGAAAATTTTTTTTAAAAAGATATCTTTTGAAATTTATAGGAAAAATAAAATTTAATTGAAATCTCCCTAATTTTTAATTTTTTGCTTACACTTCATCATCTTTAGAAGCATTCAGTAATTTAGAAATTTAAGACAACAATTAAAAATTCCGTTGGATTAACACATGTCTTTTAGACAAGAGACTTAATGGAATTCGGAAAGGTCAGTCCTCGGAAATATTCAAGTCGAGTTCGCTTGAAGCGGTAAAGTGTTTCTAACAAATCTACTTTCTTCGACTTATACTTTAAATGAGGAATATTGCAATTAGCCGCGTCAGAGCACTTAAATCACAAATATGTAGTTTTCTCATTATGCTTAGCAAAATATTTTAAACACGACAAGCGCACGCTATTCGTATAAATTTGGAAAATTACTGAAAATATAGTGGGTGTGGACAAAACAATTTGTAACAATGGTCTTCATTTCACAATATTAAATATATATAAAATTTCAGTTCAAAATATGCGCGCAATAGGAAAAATTATAACTGAGAAATTGAATTGTGGAGATCAAAATACAAATTGGAAAACATTTTTTTCGACATCTCTAAAATCGAATAAAATTACTATGTGATAATATACTTCCTTGCTTCTAACGATTTGTATTGTTAATTGATTTTTTATTGACTCACTTTAACTTAGGAGTTATAGGTGAGGTGCTCAAGAGACGAGAATGATAAATAAGCACTCTCCAAACTTTCGCTTTTAACCAAGAGGACTTTAAGCTTCGATAAATTTAGCGTGCATCAACCAAAACGGGTATTTAGTGACACCATGACCCAACAGTAGTAATAAGAGGTAGCGGCCGTTGTAACGCTTTTGTGTATAATTTAATAAATTTCGAATAATCATTGCTGTCTAGATTTTGAAGGTACAAATAAAGTTTGCTTAGAATTATGAGTCCATTCGCGAACTTAAGATGCCCTCAAATTATTATGAATGATAATTTAAAGTTGTGGGGGTGTTGGCCTATTCGGCACCCCTCTCTCACAGTCTTACCTGGCTAAAGGTGTGGGGAAAACAAAGCACCACCAGCAATTTCCATAATAACAATTAGTTTTATTTCTCTTCAAACACACTTAAACAATCACAAGTGAAACTACAAAAGGAAACCTTAGGAGTGATATATCAAGCGAGTTATCTAATCTCAATGACTAACTCTAAGTAAACCCAACTACGTGAACTAGATAAGGAGAACAAGCGCTAGTGAATCGATAACAAATTCTAATTTCATGTATCTTAAATCCTCAATCTAATAATTTAATCTCTTAGCAATTACTTCCTTAACTCGCGCTATGTTTGTGAATGAAATATTTTTAATATTCCCACTTACGTAACACCGCAACAGCTCCTCGGTTCCTTCTATCTTACATCTACAAAACCTAGACTCTATATAGTCAAACTAGTTTGAATATCAGGGTTTCTTCTTGACAGGCTGTGAATTAATGTGAATGCAAGCCCCAAAGTTTCCCTAAGAGGATAGTAGGAAAATGACGCGTATAGATCCGTCACAAAGTCATCTTAACAAAAAGAAAAATAAGGAAATTTGTTTTTTAATTCTTTTGAAAGCGATTTGTTGCTTTCAAATTAATGAACCATTGTAGGTTTAAACAAGAAGTAGATTTTCTATAGGATTATACTTTGTTCATGAATCCCAAATGATTAATGAGAATATTAATTAAAACTATAACATGAGCATTGATAGATTATTTAGTTTTAAAAAACACAAAATGTTAAATGTAGCCAAACGTTTTCCTGTCAAGTTATAGGCTCGATTCCTGTAGGGAGTAGAAACCCTTTTCATGAAGGAATGATACACTTTAAATCTGCCGAGTTTCAAAATCCTCTCATTTGTATGGTGTGAAAATTTTGAGAGGGAAATTCCAACTGAAATGTCATCCGCATCACTTTACCAGGTTCAAAAAGATCTGGTGAGGAACTACTAAGATCGGATTACTGATGCGTAAGACGAATTGTGATGCTGGTTGGAATATTGGAGTTTCTTGGAGCGTCTGGGTTTCCCCTTTACGTACCTCTTTAAAAGAGGAATATGTCACGCCTTCAAAAGTGACACACGACACAGAATAATTTCTGTTCAGATGTAGCAGGGATTACTATTTGGCCATTGGTCCTTGTCACCTTTCGTATGGGGGAATTTGAAGCCTTAATTGGCGTTGGAATTTCGCCGGTTACTTTACTGTGGTCTAGATAAAATGAGGTCAAAGGGGGACTTGACCTGTAATTTAATCGTCAGTATTGACCATTGTCCTACCTTGGACACTTTCGCACGAGAAACTACGTGACCACGCTTTGGGAAGTCATAAGCACCCAAACAGGAAATTGGTCCTTTGAAGACCCCTGCAGATCCATTGGCAATAACCTTTCAAGTTACTTCGAAATGTAGCGTTAATAAATAATAATAAAAATTAAAAAAACATTAAATTGGCAACACAATTATCAAACTATGAAGCAATCGCTATTAAATAAGCGGTCCGACTTTTATAAGCTATTAAAATACATGATAAAATATATTTCATAGCCATTCAAAATATATTTTATAACTAATTAAAATGTATTAAAATTAAAACCTATTTATTTCATAATCTAGCAAGCTATTTTAACCCATGGATATTTAATTTCTACTTTTTTGCAGTGCATCGCAAGTGTCTTTGATATTTTTTTATGAGTTATATGTAAATTCAGCAAGTATTCTTGCCTCGCCATTTTTATTTCTTAAATGAAACGCATTTTACATTAAAACGACAAAAACATATATTCTACTCTGAATGTTGACAGTTGCTGATGAATCAATTGATATATAAAATACATAATAAAACTAATTTGAGAAGGATATCAAGCGTCATCTCGCTCCTTGATTTCTACGAGCTAGTCAGCTCAGCTTATGGGAATTGTATGTTTCAATTAACAAACACTTTAAAGATGTGTATGTTAATTGATTGAAGTGTCTCGCACTTCAATTTACATGCTTTCGCTCTTTCTAATGGATTTTTTGTGTGTACTCGCTAACTTATTCCGTGCTTATACTTCAGCCGATTAATGAAATATTCGTATCTAATGTACGAATCATGTTTGGAATCAACAAAAGGATTCGTTCGTTCTGTGACTTTACCATTAATGCACAAAATTCTATAATTGAATTCAACTCAGTTATCTCAAAAGCAGTGAATAAGATGTTCTAAGTTAAGAATACGAAAAGAGTCCCTTCAAATAAATCCAGTCTAGATTTTAATTGGCTTAAAAGGAATATATCAAAGTTATTTTGTTTGAGGCAACTATTCGAAAGAAGAATAATTCCCCAATTAAAAGGTAGAAATAATTCGCATCTTAAGCAGATTATATATAATTTCCTTAAAAAATAGCAAACAGCATTTCAGACAACGAGGGTCATCCTGAAAATAAAGATGGTTAGTTATATAAAATGAAAAACACAAAATAATTATTGAAAAAAAATAGTAATGTTTTATATACCTGAAACGTTCTTTACTTCTCTACATAATACTCCCTTTATTTAAACATTTGTCGCATTTGTTCATGAGCTTTAAAACTCTCAAGCTACACTGTTCTACCACCAGTTGATTAAACTAAGTGTTCACTTTATTAAAATTAAAGATAGGTAATCTCCGGACCTTACTTCTAGCGATAACCAAATTTTCCAAGAGCTGAAAGGATTTCTGGGTAAACGATAAACGTTTTGGAAGTGAAGAAGAGTTGAAGAATGCATTGCTCTCCGGATGTGACAAAAATTAATGCCCGTTATCTATCAATTTATGAAAAAGTATGATAATAAGATTCACATATTTTTACCATTCAAAAAGTGTTCCTAGTTTGGGTTTCTTTGTTCAACATTAGGTGGGTGTGAAAATAGCTCACACGCTGATATATAGCTCGGAATATTTCTTTAAATAATCTCAAGTGAAATCAAGTGTCAGTTTTTGAGCCTCCCACTTCCGAAGACGCAATTTTTCCGTCAATCAGCTGCGGACCCTTTTTAAAAAGGATGCGACCTATTTTAATTTATTTTTAATCCACTTAATATATAATACATAATTGTCGTAAAATAAATATACTAGTAACAAACATATAATATAACATATCATAAAGTATGAAGAATTGTATGATTAATACAAATTATTCGTGGTGCTTCAAAAATAAAACCCTGTACATCACCGATTTCTTTAAAATACATGAGGCTAAATAATAGATGAGAAAACAAAAAAGAAGTATTAGGATGTGTGTGTGGTGTGTGTGTGAGTGAGTGAGTGAGTGAGTGAGTGAGTGAGTGTGTGCTTATTAATAATTCATCCTAATAAAACTTAAACCATTAAAGCAAATCACACCCAATGAATAGTAACATAAAATGTGTTAACAAACATTAGAAAAATTCGTGTTTTTTGTTATTTTGTTACAATTATTCAAAAAATAGTTTTATGCATTTGCATATTAAGCTTTTGTAAAAAAGCATTTTTTCCTCTGCTTTTTTATTGTAAATAAATTGCAATAATGTGTTGAAAATAAATGCAATATAGATGTCAACTTCTTTTATCTCCGTAAAAATCTATATAATCGTCGACGTTAAAGTGTTAACACTGAGGGAGGGGAGAGAAAGTTCTGGCTATTTTTCGTGCCTAGGGATAAAAAATATTTTCTCTAGTTATTGGTCTACAACGTGTATTATTTTAAAAATAGATTCTTAATGGAAAATTCTCATAATCATAACAGCGAAAGAAAAAAAATTTTATAAAAAAAATAATAAACGAGTTTTTCTGACACTTCTAAAGAAGAGCAACCTTGAAAAAGTGAGAAATGTTGGCGCGCTATATCACAATTATTACTTCTCTGAGGTTTCTATAAAAAACATACAATAGAAATAGCGGGAAATAATGGAATTCGATAGCTAATTTTTATTCGAATCATACGCATAAGTGATTAAAAAATTGTTTTTTATTTTACTTATCTAAAAACCAGTTCCTTGAATCTAGACGTTCTTCTTACGTGTGTGGTGTTAAAAATTACATTTATTGAAGTTCGAGTAGAAGTGTAATAAAAAATTATATGATATATTTCCAACAGAATGGGACTGCGTTATATACATAAAATAACATTTGGAATTTTTTTGAAATTATTTTTAAGGCCAGTTTTGGTTCTTTTTTCGTTCAAGCACTTGACTTAGTTTCTAAATTTTCTCTCTTCATTTTAATTCAAAATTGTTAAATGTCCAAATATTTAATTTACTATGAAAATTACGTGTACATTAAGTAACTAGAATAACACTTTTTGAAATTATTTTGAATTACTTATTTTAAAAATGATTCATCTGATGAGCATTTTTTCTCATTCTAAAAATTATAATTTTTCTATTTTTTCTTCTTAGAAATCAAATCTTTATTAAATCGACTTAGATTTTCTTTAAATTTGCATTTTTTAGAGTTAAAAGACTATATTTTAGAAGAGGATCAATGTCCTTTTCGAATAAAACTTAAATTTCATTTTCATTTCAAACTTCTGAAATGTTTAGAAAACATATGAACCAAATTTCAAAAAAACAACTGTATTTCTTGGAATTATTTTTAATTTTTTAATCGTGCCATTGTATAATTTTATTTAATTACTAATTACTTTGCACCGGACATCTATCAAATTTTACATTGAAAAATTACCTTTCTACGTAGAACTGTGACATGCACGAGTCCAGGAAGCAACCGGCCTTATTTATGACCTAGTCATCTATACAAATAAATAAAATTGAAGTGTCTGTTTGTAATTTCAAATTAGAAGCTTTTTACTAAATGCATTTAAAGGCATATACGATACTTATATCAAAAATTTAATTTTTAAAAATTTTGTCTGTCTGTTTGTTCCGGCTAATCTCGGGAACTTCTGGTCCGATTTTAAAAATTCTTTCACCAATGGAAATCTACATTATCAGCGAGTAACATAGGATATATTTTATTCCCATATTCATAAGGGAACTATGCGGGTAAAACGTTGACGTTGCTTACTCTCCGCCAAGTTGGCGCAAAATTATGCATTTGGTCAATATTGGAAATTTTAATAAATGTTTTCTCACATTTGTAACAAATAACTGAAACATAATGTTATTTAGCATCTTTACAAAAAGCAATTTTTTAAAGGGTTTTTTATGGTTATTATTTACGATACGTTTGTTAAATGTCAAACTCAAACTTTGAGAAATATCGCCAAGTTGGCTAATAATTTAAATCCCAGATATTTTAATGCAAATTTTCTCCAACTTTTTAAAGAGGGAAACGAAATAAAGTTTTAGCGAATTGCGTGCGCGTGATATTGAAAATTCTATGGTTATATTAACTGGCAGTTCCATGAAAAGTTTTGATTACTTAAGTAGTTTTGATTAGTTTGAACTTCTTTAACTTAATTATACAATATTCATATTTTGCACAAAATTTTTCACTTATACCGAACCTAGATATTTTACATGGAGGTATTACTTTGAAGATATACTATGGAGGCATCCATACAATGTCACTCACCGAATACTTATTTCATCTTCGGTCCTTCTAATTCTCAAACCTTTTGGAATAAGTACAACGACTACATGGCGGAAGATATTTTGCGACGAAAAACAACCAAATATGCCTTTTAATGAACAAATCTGCAACGAAACGCAATAAAGGTTTTCAGAATGGTTAGGAAGAAGCTACATGATTTTGGAATGATTAGCCCTAGACGTGTCGACGGAAATGGCTTCGATAATGAAATTACATGAGAATTAAACTACGATTTTATAGCATTGCAGCATCAAGTAACAGAATTTACCCCTCAATTAACTCCAGAACAAAGTCACGTTTGTGAACATGTGTTACGCAAAGTAGAATCCATCAGTGGTGCACTCTTTTTTCTCGAAGCCCCTGGAGGAACGGGAAAAACATTTTTGTTAAACTTATTACTAATGACCATCAGAAAAACCCAGAAGATAGCAGTTGCTATGGCTTCTTCTGGTGCAGCCGCGATTTTACTGACCAAAGGTCGCTCAGCACATTCCGTTTTAAAATTATCGCTTAATCTTGCATTTGAAGATTCACTCATCTGAAATTTCAGAAAAAATAGCTCTCAAGGCTGGATGCTTCCACCATGTAAGCTTTTAGTGTGGGATGAAAGTACGATGTCTCATAGGAAAGCTATAGAAGCATTAAATCGGACTCTTCAGGATTTACGAGATAGTAGAGATATTATAGGAGGAATGGTAGCTTTATTATATATTGGCTGGTGAATTCAAGCTTATGGGGAAAAGTTGAAAAAATTCAGTCTGAAAACGAATATCCCACGGAGTTCTTAAATTCACTTAAACTTTCGGTTGTACCCTCACATAAACTTCTATTAAAACTAAATGTACAAGTTATGCAGAATCTCGATGCTACTCGACTATGTAAAGGAACGAGGCTTTGGAACACAAAACTGATGCAGAATATACTTGGTGCCAATATTTGAACATATGTCATGAAAAGGGATAGTGTTATCATACCTCGAATTCCAAGTATCCCCACTGACCTACCGTTTCAATTCAAAACGAGTTCAATTTCCAGTTTTACTGTTGCTATTAACAAAGCTAACATTTCAGGTAGCAGGGGTGCATTTGGAAAAGCAATGTTTTTCCCATGGCCAACTATATGTAGCCTGATCGGTGTGTCCAATGCCCAAATCTTCACATATTAGCAACTGAAGGAAGAACATATAATGTGGTATACAGTAGCATCTTAGAATAATATTCTGTTTTTAGCTCTTTTAAAGAGGAATTATATATAGTAGTAGGAATTATATAGCAGAGAAATTATATAGAAGAGGAATTATATAGAAATTAGTAGATACTTTCGATTTTTAAAAATATTAATAGTTTAAGTTATGGAATTTTTGTTTTTAATTATTATAATAAATTACGTTTTCAATTTTTTTAAACTAAGCTCAATTTTAGAATTTTTAAATTGTATTGGTTCCAGCCAAGCAATAAAAAAAATTACCATTTTGTAATATTTACTTTCTAATGATAATGATTACGACTTTGACAGTTATTTAAAGACATCAACGCGAGCGGAGTCGCAGGTAAAAGCTAGTTTGAATATAAGATTGTGCCATAAAGATGCAGCTGCAGATGTGAAAACAGATAGTAATCTGAAGGCGCCATGTCTGGCATGTGTGGTGGATGTTGCATCAAATCCCACTCCAGCATGTAGAGTGTCCAGCCGGTCATCACACTAACATGTGGTTAGGCCTTATCTTGATGACCACCTTCCTTCTGAACTCTTATTTTTTCTTTCTTTGCAAATGGCATCTCTAACTTTTGTTAGCATATTGCTGCATATTGTACTGTTAAATGCCTGCTCACTTTTCAGATACTCCTTACAGATAATTCCACGGTAATCCTTCAAATACAGAGAAGCACCTTCCTGTTAGTTAGCGTTTTTCTTGCAACCTAACCTGCTGATTCTCCGAGTGCTGGCTACCCTCCTTTACGACTTGTACTGCTGTAGTACACCCATTTTTTTATCACAGATCACAATTCTATCCAGAATGTTATCTTGCATTTGATCTCTGAGCAGAGCCAAATAGCAGTCAGTTCATGAGGCACCTAGCAGTTAAACTTAAACGTAAGATTTATACATTTAAGAGCCTTAACTATTTTTTTGACAAACGTCAAGCTCTAACACAATAGTTCGTGTTGAAACATTTCTGTCTTGATCAATGATTTGCTTTAACTGGTCACAATTGACTTTAATAGGGTGGCCAGAACGTGGTTCATCTTCAATGTCAAAATTCCCAGCTTTAAACTTTCGAAACTAAACTTTTACTGTATGTGCCATTCAGTTATGCTGAATTTATTTTGGAAGTCATAGTACATTATCATTGTGATCTGTGGACGTGATGCTCTATTTTAAACGCTTTTTGGGTGCACAGGATAGTAAAGTTTTGAAAAAAAATTACACAATCGTGTATTACCAATTTTCAAATTTAGAATACAAAAACATTTTTAGAGAAAGATTAACTATCACGAGAATAGCCGCTATTGGCGCGGAAGTACCTCTCTTTCGCAGAAAACCTTTTACTCAACCCTATATTTAATATATCAATTTAATTTTGCTTTTTCAAAAATCTGATAACATTTGTAATTACAAACACATTTCTGAATATCTTTTTTTGAAGGTACATTAAATTGACATCTTACTCATTTAATTTCCTAGTATCCTTTGAAATCTTAAATCTTGTGTGAAAATGGTTTATACATATGTAGGCTTAACATATATTCGGAATTTTTTTTTATTACACACTCAAGAACATTCATTCAACGAACAAAACTCCGCAGACACATAATTTATGGAATAAAACAAGAAAATTACTTTTTCCAAAAGAAAGAAAATTGAAGCAAAATGGAAAAACTATAATGCAAATCGTATCGACTCTGCTATCTTACATAAGAAAAGGAAGGGAGAAGCAAAAAGTTTTATTTTTCCATTCAGAGGGCTGTCGAAAGTGCAAGTCTGCTTCTTCCACTAATAATGAATTCACTTTAAGAATTATTATTTATCTATAACATTCCTTGTACTTGTTTATAAAGATAGTTAATAGCACATAGATTTCCCACCGCAGGCAGTGGTTTGCCATTTTTAATGGATGGCCAACTTCTATTAGTTCTTTTTCTTTCTGCTACAGGGTAATGGCCAAATAGAATTCTTGGAAAGGCAGACACATCTTCAGAAACCCTTAGGGAACTGGCAGAAATGGAATGCTTGTTTCTCCCTTTTTTTAGAACTTGTAATATGAAAATGAGAACCAAGATGTATGAGTTGTTTCAGTAATTTCGTATCTCGGTCCGCTCTTTACAATCGTTTATCATGCAATGATTTATATGGTTCTGGATATGACTACCATAGTATTAAAACACTTTATGCGAACTTTAATAGCCAATTGTACATGTAATGTATTCAGGCGCTGAATGTTTTAAAGGTTTCCCAATAATTATCTGAAATATGAATGCTAAAAAAAGGAACAAGTAGTTCAGCTTTGTACCGATATATTTAGCTTTTCGTCTGTCAAGCTATCCAGGGTGTAATGTGGAATATGTTGTTCGTAAAATTGGAATAAAATTACAGTTAAAACTATTTTATTAATTGTTTTAAAGTCCGTATCACTCCAGAGCTTTTCAACCGTTTCTGCCCACCCACCCCCCTTTTTTTTAATCTCATGACACACTAAGACTTATGATCAGTATTAAGATGATATGAGAACACTCACAAATACACATTTAATGTGTGCTATATATATTATTCATAATTATAATGTACATAAAAAAAATTAGCGTAACATAGTTTACTTTGCAACAAGAGAACAGTTAAAAAAAAATTTTTAATTTAACCGATGATGTAGTCATGATTAATGATGTTTTTGAATACCTCCTTTGAAAGGTCAAATGTATGGCTAACATAATGTTCATTTCTACCAAGGATCAATTCTAATATTATTCGTTAGAAAAAGGTTCGATTCTTGCATATTTCACGTAAAAAACTAACAAAATGCAGACTGTTCTGATTTTTTTGTTTGATTATAATTGTATTGTTTGTTTTTTAATTTGTATTACTTAGGTTTCCTTGCGCTCAATTTTGGTCATAATAAAATGTCTATATCAAGTAAAGAAAGTTAAATTAAACATTCAACACCCCGCTGAATCTGTACATCAGTTTTTAATAAAAAAAATATTTTGAATTTGACGGCTCTTCACACAATACTACCGAAATCTTTAAAGTTTTATGTAAGAGTTTCGTGTTTTTTCCATAAGTTTGGAATTATATAACCCATTTTTGTAAAAAGGAAAATAATCTAAACATATATGGATTTTTTTTAATTACAATTTCTTAAGAAGCAAATATTCTCTATGAAATCATTTTATATAACTTTATAATAAATGCTTAAATTATATATATATATATATATGTTTTCAATAATTAATATTGACAGTTTGCCTTTAGCAAATACAATAATTTATATTTGTAAACATAATAAAAATAACTATCCTATATTTAAATACTTTTTTGCAGCAAAACCATTTTCTAAAAGCATGCTATTTTTCTAATTGACAATATTGAAAACGATTTATTAAAATTAAATTTATTTATAAGTATTTAAAATTAGTTCTGATTGATTTTAAATGCGTTTAAAGTAAAACGTAACACACAAAAAGCATTATCTTCTCTTCTCTAAACTAATAATAAAAACTTTCCAATTACAGATCACTGATATAATTAAGAGCCAACAGAAATGTATACGGCTGAATTAAAGTTAGTTGAATATGACTATTTTGCTGGCTATTTTCAAAATGTGTGATATTATCCGAAAAATTGTTTTTCACTTTTTAGAATATATATGTAAATAAAAAAAATTTCACAAATTTTAATAGTATCGAATAAATTGAAAAAAAAAGTTCTTTTTTTGGCAACATACTACTTTTGAAATATAATATAAACTATTTCCCGAGATTTCATCACTCCCCATACAGTAATTTTATCTATTGAAAAATATGTGTATTGAATATTCCAGACATGTTGAGTTTTCCAAATTCGAAATCGACGTGACAACTATGTGAAATGGAGAACAATTCCGACATTTCTTTGCACAAATATTTGGAAATTTTATTCAAAACAATATTCATGGGCGTTCTTAGAATTTCAGTGGTTGAACGTGACAAACTATTCCGAGTGAAAAAGTTCTTAGATAGAAATTTGAAACGACCCCGAGTTTTATTTAAAAATATTCCTGATTATGACACGACTGTTCATGAATAATATCCTTGGGATTAAGATATATTTCACCCATCGTTACATGCGTGTGTATTTCTATGTATTTTTCTAAAAAAAGTGTACGAGAAAGACAAATTATTTTTTCTATTCCGACTTAAAAAATAAACGTAAAAAGTAGAGTATGCTCTGAAAAAATCAAAATAATGCATAAGTTCACTTTTTAAAAAAAAATTTTAAGGCCTTACTTGTAAAAAAAGGTCTTTAACAAGGGTACCTTAGGAAAAATTTTGAAAGTTTATGTTCTTTTCTCATAAATATTTGAATTAAATCCTAATAGCTTCACTCGTAACTAAGGATAAGGAATGTTTCAGTTAAAGGAAAAGTAATAGTATCACATATTTGAAATGTATTCCGGTAATTACTTCTCACAAGTGGTAATATGGATTAACTTAATTACTCTTGCTGATAACGTAATTTTTTGCATGGAGTATTCCATAACAGCTTGAAAAACCTTGAGAACTAAAAAAAGAAATGCGTTTGCCCAGTAACACACAAAAAGAGGAGCTACCCGTATCCAGAAGCCCCCCACCTCACCATTGATTTTTTTTTTATTGATTATAATCCCGTGTTTTAAGTTGTACATAAAATTTAATTATGTATTATTAATAATTAATTTTATTAATTAATGGTAATTATTTACTCAATCATTTATTTTTGACTGGTATTTTTTGTTCCCGACAATCGACATTATCAAAATAATGTTTGACGGCGTGCTGGGATATAATACGCGAATGATGGACATTCGACATTGTACTTCTTCCCCCCCCCTCGCCTTGAAAAATTCCTGTATGTGTTCACTGCTATAACCTATTAGAGTAGAACGTCGTTTATCCGAATCAATTGGGGCCGGACATCATTCGGATAATCGAAAACCAAATGCAATCCATGCAGTATATGATACTGGACACTATACAAATATTGAAAATCATCACATGCTGGAAACCTGCTTACAGAGAAAGCAAAATAGGTGCAAAATGTCGCAATTTTACCGTGATTGGGGAAAATAATCACTTATTTTTCGCTGTACACCTTCGTTTTTTCAATACAAGGCCTCTGATTCTCTTCAGAAGCAGTAGTTGAAGTAGGACAGCACTCTGATTGTTGTTCCTACCGTTCCATAGCTGTCTAACGTAGAAACGAGTCAGCATTTGCTACTTTCGTTGTTGATGTCCTCGTCTTTATCCCTTTAATCTTCGACAGGGTCAGATTCTTCTTGTACGGAAGTCACAATCTTGTCATCATTTAGCATTTGAAATCCCCAGTCTTCTGCATCGCATGCTATCCACGTTTCTACATCAACAAAACTCAACAAAAGAGCACGTATGCACCGCTTCACTTGGAAAGAAACTGACCTAATATATTCTTCGCAGATGTTTACCAAATCACACAGCTGAAATTCCCCAAATATCTCTCACCTAGGGTTTTCCCGTCAATTTTGGCCTCACATGAAACAAATGTTGATCATTGCACTGTTCGAAAACGTATCCGGACTTTGGTTCGGATATTTGACGTTTCGGATAATAAACGTTCCGATAAACGACATTCTACTGTATTAAAAAATATATTACAAGATATTTATTTTACAATAAAGAAATTTGAAGTGGAAATTTTAAAACTAATGTACCAAATACTATCTGTTTTTATGAAGGAAAACAGTGACTTACTCACTGATCACGAGATCTCTCTAACTATCAGACCTATAGATTTAAAATCCTGTAAGCATATTTATTTGTTGAGTATAGATCCACTAAAAACCGATTTTGCGTAAATCGACTCATATGGACGGTTGGTTATGGGATGGATAGTTATGGGTTCAATTTTGGAACTATCAGACTTAGACTTGAAATTCGGTAAACATGTTTCCTTTTTTGAGTAGAATTTTGCTGAGACCTTTCGTTAAATAACCTTTGCATTAACCCACTCCCAAGTTGATTCTGAGGGGTTAAGAGAACGTTATAGATAAATATTACAGCACTTATAAAAGATGAACGGATGTAATATTTTTTCTGTAAAAAAGCTGACCGTTGGAGTTCCAATTATAGTACACTGTGAACAGGGGGGAAAATCATAATTTTGAAATCATGGTCTTCGAATGGTATGATTTGTGCGAAATGACTAAAGGTTTTCAACTTTTCGATCTGCCTCACTCTTGATGATAACTTAATTCTCCCTGGAAACGTTCAGTTTATTGCAGCTAAATTTATACCGTTTTACATCATTAAAAATTCTGGAGAGTTATTTCAATGCCGCGTGCCTCATTTAGTTCGAAAGTCACGTGAAATGTTGAAAGCTTCCCAGTTCACCATTGTGTTCTGTTGAATTAAATTGTCACTAAAAATGTGAAACGAAAAATTGGGAACAATGCATAATGTTTCTTATCAGATAGTTTTAATTTCTAAAGGATTTCCTCCTTCCATATTTTAGGAAGATTCTTTCAATGTTTTGGGCAAACTTCAGAAAACTAAGTCATTTATATTCAGCTTTTCATATTTTAATTACGTCGCATTTGCTTGTCTTTCACGAAATTCTGCTTCGAACAATTTTGGATTTAAAAGATATCTCAATTTGCATGCCGAAACTTCCAAAGCAATTCAGGAATTAAGTGAATGCGCTCTTTGGAAAAATAACCTTTTTCTTTCTGTTCTTTATTCTTCTTTCTGGAATCATGTGTTGACTTTTCATATTTTTTGAATAAGGAAAAGATGATTCTAAATTTAATGAGTGCGTGCGCCGTGATCTTATGTTTAGATTCAAAAAATGAAAAGATTATGAAAGAAAAAGAAATTGTGGATATAAAAGATAAGAGAGGAAACACGAGTTTAAGTTTATTTTGTTGTTAGAATAGAATTTTTCGTTCAGATTAGTTGGTTTATGCCATATTTTTCTTTTCATTCATTTAGAATGAATTTCGTTTACCAGACAAAGTTATTGGTTGAAACAGGAAAACATAAAAATGCATTTTCTTTGATTAATTAGAGTATACTATTGTGTATAATATTTTCTTACTGATTGCATTGAATTAATTGATTAAAAAGTATAATTGTACAAGGTCTATTAATAAAAACACTTTAAAACTGTATTTAATTAATCATTTATCTTTGATTTTAAATATCTTATTAATAAAACATTTAATTCATTAAAATAAAATCTAAAAATAAAAATGCGATCGATATATATGATAATGACACTAAAGAATCAATTACAGGATAATTTTAAGCCTATACTTATAACCATAAACTATGTCCCGTAAAATTCGGCGTATAGCGCGCGCCTATACTTTCAAACAGCAAATTTTTTAATTTTTAAGTATATTCGTCGCGTATAACGTGCCCCCCCCCCTTTTTATGAAGAAACCTGAAATGTATGTGCTAATGCTCTTATGATTTGTAGTCATTTATTAGAGGTATTGTTCCAAGCTTTAGAAAAAAAATTAGTATACTTCTAGAACTACAACCCTTTAAGCTCATAAGTAATGTTATTTCTTTTATATAAACAGTATTTAGATTAGCTCACCTTTTCCTTTACTTTTAAACCTCTCTTTTTTTATACCCGTCGTATAACGGGCATATTGATCTTATTTTTTCTGTTAAAAGTGTGCGTTATGCGCCAGAATTTACGGTACTTGTAAAATGTGTCTGGATGGTACTATTGACTCTGGTTAATAAAAACAGTTGTAACATACAATTCAATGTCTATGCTTTGGAAGAAATAGTTATATTTAAAAATTGAAAATTATACTTTTTAATGATATATTTAATTTTAATTTTGACTAATTAAATAATGAAAATTTGAAAGGAGTAACATTTATGTATAATGTTGCAAACATTATATTTATCAAATGCAATTTTTAATCTGAACTAAGTCTATGAAAGTATTTATGTATAATCAGTAGCACACACAAAAATTTTTCAGGGGGGGGGGGTAGTCCATGGTTGAAAGTCCCCCAACTCGTATCATACCTGAAGACAACACCAATTGATTCTTCTGATTTTGTTAACAAAAAACAGTAAAAAATAAATTATTGAATGATTAGCATTAATTAATAAAAAAAAATTGTTAATTATAAGTACTTAATAAAGTTTTACGTTATATATATATATATATATATATATAGGATTATCAACAATCGAAAAAACTCAAGGGCTTAGGGGGGTCCAGACCCCCAGGACAGCCCTCTTGTGTGCACCACTGTATATAATTAATCTTATGTAGTATGTTTTTGAATATATATTTAAAAAATTATGCGTGGCTATTTTACTCTTCATCAAATAATAAATAATCCTAATCGTTTTAGTTTCTTTTTTTTTAATTTTGTAATTTACAAAACTATTTTTTCAAAGAAGAATGGTTAAATGATTTGAAAATGGATAATCCAGAAACAATTTCATTTTTTTTTCAAAATCTGGTTATAAATTTTTTTTACATCAGGAATTTAATTCTTTGTGAAATATTTAAATATCGAAGGGCTTACAATTAAAAATTGCAAAGAAACTTCAATAAAATGAATGATTTCTTAATTTCAACAAAAAACCGTTCAACAAACCGTTTATGCGTTATTGTTTTGCTTTAGTGCCATGGTTTCACTGATTTATCCCAACTGTTGCATTGTAAAATATGTAAATTTTAACCAGTGAAGGCTACTTCTAAATAAATACTCATTGCTTATTTAATATGTGAAGCATCTTGACAGAAATACTATTTCTTGGAGGATTAATCTTTTGGAAAACTCTCGTTAATTTTAATAGACTAATTACATCGCTTGTAGAGCTATGACTATCGTCGTTAATTAACGAAGAGTTTTGGGCCGCATCAAATCTCAAGTATCTTTAAAATAATGGAAATTTATCAAAAATATCTCTGTTACATATATTTGAAACCCAGGTTTTCTTTTCTTTACCTGTACCCTCCAATATGAATAGTGGTTCTTCTATGTGGATTTTAATTTTAAAATGAAATGGGATAGAAAATAGCTTCTAATGCCATTGGGAAGAAATTTGTCAATTCAAAAAACTAATATTCAATCCCATAATTAAAAAAAAAAACCTTTATATATTAAAAAAAAACTTTTTATTTCGATAATGCGTTTGAAATCTCTTTGATGTAGAAAATTGTCAAGAATTTTCATTTGCTCTCCTAAATGAACAAATATTTTCAAGGTACTGGTGCTAACTAATGTTTCTTTCCAAAAATAATTTAGGTTTATATTGTAGGAATATACTATGTAAAAAATGTTGTTGGGAATTATGGACCGGTGGTCTGAGTGGGTGGAGCGTGGTTGATAGCACCCTCAGACACCACGTGGTCCATCTCGATGGAAACCATATGTAACGGATTCTGTCTCAATAAAATCTTGAACTTGGCTTCAGCATGACCAGAGTTGCTGATGTTTACTCGTAATTCTTGGCTTCGGCGTACCAGGTGCCGTTGTTTACTAGGATTTTTATCTTGAATATTAGAGAATTCTCTTTAGTTTCAGTCTAATTAATGCAATGGTTTAATTTGTTAAAGATGGTTAAGTTTATTGTTGAAAATTATTGTTACCAATAAATCCAGGAAAATACAATTCTAGGACTCCAAAATATTATTATTATTATTTTGTAACGCCACACACAAGCACTAGTATTTATTATAAATGTCGTTGTGGCTGCTGATCTCTTAATATTTAGCTGAGATATTTTTTTTTTATTGATATCATAATTATTTAACAAGAAGCAACATTAGTTGTGTGCTGGGGGCTTCTGAATTAAAATAAAATTAGTTTAATGGTATTGTGATGTAGTTCTGTTCAATTTTTTTTTCATTGATGAAAAAAAAATAGTCTGTTTTATACAATTCTCGAAATGTAAGTTTTTCTTACATCGTTTCACAATAATTACATCATTATAATAATGAACTGTAATCAACTGGAAAATAACTAAAACAACTGAAAAATCTTCTTAAAAACGATAAAATTAAACCTACAATCAACATATTCAAAGTAACATACTCATTAGATGTTTCAAAATTTTTTCATAATTTATTTTGTTGAAGTTTTCTTGAGTTTCACTGGTGTTAAAAACATTCATTTTTCATCAACATCTAATTGTTCATTCTGTGATATTAAATAAATTTATACACTCTTCTATGTTCTATAAATGAAAATAAATCAATTCTTTTTAGCCAAAAATAACATCATAAACCAGAGAAAAATGATTTATCACCAACTACAAAAGACTAATTTGAAAATTAAGAATTTGTGTTCCTATTTAGCTACCATACAGACTTGAAAACAACCTTTCGTAAAATATCAAATATTTTTATTGTGAACTTTTAAAAAAATGAAATATAACAGGGAATTTTGGAAATCAATATTTGAAAAAATGTGAAAAATGTTGAATGATATTAAATGAATTTTTAAAAAAAATAATTTTATTCACCAATAACAACACATTTTACTTTTTTAAAAAATCCAATTTTGAAAAATAAAAATTTGTTTAAAGAATATTTGTAAGAAAAATAGTAAAACGGAAATATGTGTAGAAAAGATCGTTAAAAAACAGTTGGGAGTGCATACGCAAACTTAGTGAATGCAAAATAAAACTAAGCTTTAAATGGTAAAGGACTGATTAGAAGAAATCTCCTACTGCTATAAACTTAATGATGTTCTTACTCCTTGCCCCATAAGGCATCTATAAAATGACTAGAAAAGTTCTGGCTCCATCCCCTCTTTAGACGAATTCAGTTCATCTCAATGATGAAGGGAGAAAACAAACTAAATAATGAAAAATTATGAAATTAATATAAATAATTTTTATCTAATAATTTGAAAGATAGTTTCTAACTTGATTGATTTCAGTAAGGAGTTAACTCTTTTAAATGCACTGTAGATTTACTGTTCTCATGACTTGGAACATAAACGTAATTAAAATTCTTATTGCTGTGTTTGATCTGCATGCTTCCTTTTGTACGACTTAGGAAAATTTCTTAAATTCAGAAAAAAACTTTACAGGGGTAAGATTTAGAATTTTATTTTAAATATGAAATTTTTGGAAAGAAAGGTATCTAATAAGTATTAAATGAAAGAAATAAGCATAGAATGAATAAAAGGACAATTGAATGCTTTAATAAAGAAGGATAATTTTTTTTGAAAAGGAAGATTAGAGACCTGGATCGATGATGTATTGTTAGGATTTTCACCTGATTTTAAACCTCGAAATTTTCTAAACGGGAGTTTACTAAATATACTTTAACAAACCCATCGCGTATGCAAAGCGTCAATAAAGAATGCATAATTCAATTTCCGTCGACACTAGCAAGCTTAATTGCACACGTCGCTGTAAACATTGCAGTGCATACTGACCTTCCGATCGCCGCTCCTCACTACGCAAATAGCCCCTAGTATTGATATAAACGAGAGCACCTATCACTTTTCGCAGGTCGTGATTTGCTTGAGGACCCCATACCATCCATTAGTTGGTCTATTTGCTTGTAGACTCTGTGCTGCTTGCACAGGGACTCGAGTGATAAAGGACCCCATTCCTGGATAAACTGTCCTTCCTTCTTCCCTTCTCATAGACATTCCGCTTCTCTGGAGGCGTGAAAAGAACGATTACTTCTTTTTATGCCCTCCCTCTGTGTCTTGTGTATCTTTTAGGCAGGAAAGAGTTGATGCTTGGAAATATCTAAAGGAGCCCGTAATGGTACAAAGTGTCCTTTGTGATGTTTGGTTTTCAGTCTATAGCTGTTTGATTATTCTCCATGTTTGTAGTTTTAGAGCTTTCGAAAGATTCAGGTGTGTTGAAAGAGCTTATGTTAAGAGAAAGAAAGCTGCACAGGAAAATTGCAGAATTTGAGGTTGTTTTTCATCTTAATTCATGATAGCATATATATATATAAACAGTCGAACCCCAATTTAACGAATTCATCGGAGCTGAACACTTTATTCATTAAGTTGGGATTATTCGTAACATCGGGGTCGAACTTTCCCCCCTTACTTTTTGGAAATTCTATAATAAGCACTTACACAAAAAATATCCATAGTTAAAAACTACACTTTTTATTCAGCAGCGAAATATACTATCAACAAATTATTATGTACCAGTTAATTGGAAATTCTAAAATACTGACTAATAGTTGTTTTGCAATCTTTTTGATTCCTGACTTTAAAGAGTTCTTTTTCGACTTTGTGCCGAGAAGAAAATACTGCGTCATTTATATCCTTCAGCAAAAGGTATGTTTTCACAGTTGTAAAGGATTACAAAATGTAACAGTTTTGACTGGAGTTTCAGAAATTTTCTGTCCTAATCATAACTCTTTCGACAGGTTACACTTATGAGTATTCTGCCCTTGCAATGTCTAATAATGGGCTACAACCTTTTCAGTCGAAATTTTTTGCTCAAAAGAAAAGAAAATTCTATTACTGACAAAAAGGACACGTCTTTTAAAAAGAAATCCAATTTTTTCTAATCTAAACTAATAAAAAGTTGTCTTTCTTTTTTCTTTTGGTTTTTATTATTCATTAAATAGAGGGGTTTTTTCCCTTTTTTTTTTATCGGAGAATTTTTTTCTTCTAAATCACGTAATTCAACAAAGAAGAGGTCGATAAATCGGATTCCGACTGTATATGTATATAATAACAACTTAAATTAACATTTACTTGAAATTAAATCTTATTTTGAAATTTAAATCATAATTTCGAATACCTTATCTCAAAATCCAAGAATGAAGGACTAAATATCATATTTTTGGAGATATTTATTCGTGATTCTACGTTAAAAGGATTACACCTTGAATTTTTAACAGATTTCCTGGTAAATGGAAGTCCTGGTAAAAAGAATATCTTAATACTTTTAAACTGCACATAGTTTACGAACGGTTCAAACTTTTCCCTAAAATGCTTACGTCATTTCCAAAAGTAATTTATAGTTAAGTTCCCTTCACTTGAACTTGTGATTTTATTTTTTCTATTGTATCTGGTTACGTGGCAGAAGCAGACATACGTATAACATTTCGTGGCTTTAGCGGATACTTTAAAATTCATCGTGGTTTGAGTGGACACATTTTCCCCCCATCTTAGAACATATTCGATTATTGAATTACAAGGATAAATATTTTGCCAATCAAATTTAATTTGAATTAAAATTTTGGATATTAAGTGTGAATACACTTAAAAAACATAGCGCCAATGTAATGAAAATAAATACTTTCACACAGAGAAAAAAATTATAGGAAACTGTATTTTAAAGTCAAATAAATATTAGAACAGGTGCAATTACCATAAAATTAATTAGTTTCATTTATGTTAGTAAATATATAAAAACTATAGAAGTAAAATGTACAAAACAGATACAAAAGTAAATAAAAGAAAAATAAATACAAGTAACCAGATACTAACTAACCTTTATTATGAAGGCATAAATATCCTTAACCATTGGATTTAGTCCAACCTAGTTACAAAACTTGAAGATTTTAGGCATTTTTCTAAATTGTTTGATGTTTCGAATTCTTTTAAGATGTTTTCAATTCTTACATCCAATTTTACATATGTTTTTTTTTTTCGTTTTATTCCAGGATCGCCTATTTCTTTGGATTTCAAATTGAAAAACACTTTTTGTGTTTCTTCTTTTGGTATTTTAACTAATAAGTGGATATTAACCTGGTTTCTGCCAGTGATTGCATTTAATTTGGAATTCCACCCTTCTACTGTCCGCTCTGGCTACGTAACCGTGGCTGTTCTAAGATGGGAGGGGGTGTCCGCTCAAACCACGATGAGTTTTAAAGTGTCCGCTAAATCCACGAAATGTTATGTGTCCGCTCCTGCCACGCCACCTTGTATCTGTCCCTGTTTTTTCTTGTATTTGATTGAGGAAAAGGGATAATTCACGCTTTTGCTTGCCTGGCACTTGAGCAGAGAGAAAGTAATTTTTTTTTCATGATATGAAATTTAATGTGAGAATGGTCACAAATGGATCTCTATCCTAAGTTATAAGTTAAAATTACGTTAGTAAAGTTTAAAAAGCATAGTTTAGTTTTATACTCAGCCTTTCTTTTGCCAAGACTCCACTCAACAAAAATGGATCCATTACACACACATATAATATTATATAATGTAATAATTCGTATATTTTCTTTGATTACAATAATGTTTGATAGTTATTATTTAATTAACAATGTAATATATTATTGCAAATTTTAGCAAATATGTATACCAACTTCGTTATATATCTAGATTATTCAACTAATATCTGTAGCTTATTTGTGGAAATATAAATGAAGCCTTTAAAGTTGTATGTGATGAAATTTACTGAGGGCAATTACATAAAATCGATGTGCATGAATATACTTGTTGAAACTAATTAGAAATTCGAGATAACTTTGAGAACCCGTGCGGAAAGTAAGAGGATTAATTTGAAATATTGTCCTAAAACAAATTTAAACTTCCAACGTAGATAATAATTGTTATTATGTATATAAATATTGAATTACTTGGCTTAGTGAAAACCGAAATTATGAAGGTCTAGAGTTAATGTGAAGTTGTAAACATTAATATTTTCACTTCATAAATCAGAATTATAATATAATAAATCATATTTTATTTTTTAAACAAAACCCACATTCCTTGTACTTTTTACTTAAGTACAAAAAATATGAAAATTTCAAAAGAGAAATATAAATTATATTCATAAAATGAAGTTAGCTGTATTTACTTGTATTTTAAATTATAATTAATGTGAAACACTAATAATAAGCAAACAATTAAATAAATGAAAATTAAATTATTTAAATACCTCTATGAACACAAACTTTTAAACGTCAATACTTTCTGTTTTAGTGTATTCATTACAATATTAAAATAGCTCAAACTGTATTTTTTTCTGAAAATTTTAATTGTTTACTGAAAAGTAGTTTTGCTCTATTAATTTTTTTTTTGTTTTTTTTTTTGCTTTTTTTGAAAATTAGATGTTAATATTTTACAAAAATTTTGGAATGGAATAGTTTCTTAAAATTGATACTTAACTTTTTTATGTTAGTAGTAATTTTGACAATAATTGATTTCAGAATTGATGAAGAAAACTAATAAATACGTATTAACAAAATTAGTAACATAATTATTTGATATATGAATAAAGTTAGTTATAAAAAAATGGAAATGTGCATCTAACTTGAAAAATGTTTATTTTTAGTTTGTAACATATTTGTGATATCTCAAAGTGATTTGTGAACACTGCAAGTAATCTTTGAATTTATTATTAAAGCATCGTATTAGACAGTTATATAAAAATAACTAATTAACGTAATTAGTAAATATTTATTTAACATTTATGGGTTTCGTTATTAAGAGTTATCAATACTTTAGATCCGAAGACCTAGTATTTTCGCAATTTTTTTACATGACTGGTGTGAATGAGTGCTAATTAATGTCACAAGTAAAGCAACACGCCGGCAGTTGGCGATGGGCCTCGTAATCTTGAACCATTGTCAAGTGAATAGGATGACTAAAGTGAATAGAGCGAATTACTGATCTCCTAGCTTCCATATCGCGCCACGTGAGGAGTCTTCATATGGAGAGATGTAACTTACATCAGCCCCTCTACACGGCGGATTTTCATCGCCATCAGGACTCGACAACACCTGCCACAAGATCGTGACCATCACCACTAGGCTACCCTAGCCACATTGATAGAGCAATATGCATAATGTGTATTTTTAACATTAACCCATAATTCTTAATAAATACACTTCACGTATTATCATACACCGAAAAAATTCAGCTGCAACTACCATCTATTAATAAAAATGACAATTACACAATTCTGAAAATAATGGTTTACTTCTGATACATTTTGATAATACTCTCTGGTATTTTGTTACGAAATAAATAAGTCTCGAAAACTGTCACCAAGCTCTTTTAAATTTTCAATAGGAAAAGAAATATAAATAAAAAATATCCACCCAAAGAGCTTTATAAAAAGAAGCTATTAGCTTCATCTTCTCTTTATAGCTCAGTTTTTACTTTGGCAACTTCATAATAATCTGCTTGAAAACAGTTTTGAAAATTAATCTTGCTAAGAGCTTCTGCAATGGTTCCCCGAAACTCTCCCATCCTTTAACACTATTATACGCGCGAGGTTTTCCCATCAACCAAAACTGGCTCATCCTTCTTCAGTGCGAAAAGCAGAAGCAAAATTTTCTACGGCGTTTATCTTTAAGTGAACTCGTTAATCTTTGGGAAATGGATTACCATCGCCAAGTACTTTGACCTATGAGGTAAGGTCTAATTGGTATGGGTGTTTCATGATGTTTGGAGTCACGATACTTTTTGAATTACGCATTGTACCAGAAGCCATTAAGTGAAAGAGCCCTTGATTGAAAAATTGCTCGCATGATATATTACGCGCACGGTCTTTACGAGATTATTGATAATGTTAACACACACAACAATCTTCAGAGAAAACGAATACTTTTTAAAAAGACTGTTTGGACAAATAGCAGATAAATTAGACATTCGCATGGATTGAATGCAAAATATAAAAGAAAATGGGCTAGTTGTTTGGTTTTTAAAAACTTCAAAATCACTAACAATTGTCTGTAAACCGATAACTTAATATTCCCTCTTAGACAACACTTTTTTTTCCACATCCTAAAATATTTAACCCATCTCATTCAAAATCTTTAATCTCCATTTTTCAAAGATATGGATTTAATTTTTTCGCCTTAAATGAATATTGTAGGTGTAGATAGATATTTCAGGGGGAAAACCAGTACTACTCAAAATTCTAATCCAACAGATACAGCTACGAGCTCGTAACTATAGCGATGTTTTTGTCTAGCTGTGGCTTCAAAATCTGCCATGCAGCGAACAGTGGTGTAACGTACAACCCCGCAACCCCCGTCGCATTTAAGGGTGGGAGCCAGTATTCTAGGGGGCCAAAAGATTATGGCTTAGCATTATTCCTTTGTAAGATCCGGTTTGGAGCCCAAAACCTGACTTTACTTTGGGGCCTGAACATTATCTGTTACGCCACTGGCAGCAAGGCTGATACGCGTTCAATCTGTTGGAGGCATAAGGGCCCTTTCACCCTTGTGAAGTTGTGCCACACACTATGGTAGAAGCAGACAGTTGGCAGTTTGTCTTAAATAGTTAACATGGGGCCCTTTCACACATGGTTCAATTGGCACTCCTTGCCGTGAAACTCCTTCAGACTTGAAACCATGTTCATCTACTTACTAGTTGAGTCGATATTTTACAGCTACTCTGTTCAACTCTATTAAAAATGACGGACTCAATCATTGTACTAGGGATTGCAACATTGGACCAAAAGGTCAATACCGGTATTCGGTATTTTTTAGATCTTAATATCGGGATACCGGTTTTAATACCGGTAGCAGAAATTCTAAAAATAGACAGAAAACGCAGGAGTTTCTTTTTTTTATTTGCCAGTTTTATTAGAGAGAGTGCAAATATCACAAAAAATAATGTTTTATCAAAAATTATTTCAGTATATAAAGAATCATAAAAAAGTATAGGAACTAGGATTATTTATTTAAATAAAAAAAAGTGTAAATATCACTATTCAGTCTGTTGCCGACATAAATTAATGGACTGCAAATTTAACAACAAAATTTTAATGATCGAAAACGGATCCCAACCATATGGGATCGCTACACTTTTCGAACTGAATACGGCCACGGTGGCCGAGTGGTCTAGGCATCGGATCATGTCTAGCATGTCATGAGTTCGATCCTAGTACCACTAAAGACCCACCGTGTAGGGGCGAGATGCACGTTAAATCTGTCGAGAGCTCAAACGTCCTCCCGTTGGTGTGGTGTGGTAGTTCGGAGATTGGGGTGCCAGCTCAGGTGTCGTCCGCGTCACTTGACCATGGTTCAAAATTACGCTGACCGTCGCCAAAAGCCCTCGTGTTGCTAATCAGTGCGACGTTAATATTCTCTCACTCACTCGAACTGAATACAAGGTTATTACAGTTGGCTCGGAGCAAAATCTATACAAAGAATTCCCACCAACTGGCGGCAACATCCTGCCCCGCCTTGCAATAACGAATGCATTCAACAAAGTTTACATTATACAATTATTACAATAAAAGTTGCAATAATATAGTAAGAATACATGACAATAACAATTACACAATTCAATAAAGATACAATAATATTTATGAATACAAGTCTGATGACAAAATCAATTGAAATATGGTAAATTGGCAATTTTAGTGACTGGTCTTTTATAAACACCTTGTTTATCCTTTAAAGTCACTACTCTGACTAAATTATCCTTACCAGAGTGCAATTTTAAAATGCGTGCCAAATGCCATTTTAAAGTGTCTGAATTCTCTGAGGGTTTAACTAACACTAAATCCCCTTCTTTGAAACCTACATTGCCCTTACACCATTTGGGTCTCTTTTGCAGTCTATTTAAATATTCTGAAAACCATTTACGCCAAAAATGATGGTTCATCCTTTGTACCAACTGCCATCGGCTTAATCTATTCATGGGGATCTCAGTGTAATCAGGATCATGTATTGCGACCAATGATGATTAAATCAGAAAATGTGCAGGAGTTAAGATTTCGGTATCATTCGGATCATTAGACAGATGACAAATTGGTCGAGAATTAAGAACCGCTTCAATTTGAACTATAAGCGTTAAAAATTCTTCATGACTTAAAATTGAATTGCCAATTACTCTCTTTAAATGATATTTTAAAGATTTAACCCCCGCCTCCCACAGACCACCAAAATGTGGTGCGGAAGGTGGGTTGAAGTTCCATTTGATTTGTTCTTTAGACAAAAATCCATTATTTTTTCCATTTTTCCCTTAAAATTATGCTTTACGTATTTTTCTTAATTCATTATTTGCACTTACAAAGTTCCGACCATTATCACTATGGATCTCAATGGGTCGCCCTCTTCTGGTCACAAACCGTTTTAAATCTGCAAGAAAGGCTTCCGTTGTTAAGTCCCTAATTATTTCTAAATGGATAGCCTTAACTGTAAAACAAATAAAAACACAAACATAAACTTTCCTAATATGCTTGAATTTTCCAGAAAAAGTTTTTAACTGGAAGGGACCACAATAATCTATACCTACCTGACTGAAAACTCTGCAAGCGGTGGCTATCGCAGCTAGCAAATCAGCCATTAAACTGCTGCGAACCTTTAGCACTAACCTTTATACAGGTGATGCATATGTTCTGAGAATCTTTCTAACTACATTCCTTGCGGATGGTATCCAAAAACTATTCCTAATATTTGCTAAGGTAGCTTCAGCACCTGTATAAAAATAGAGAATATGAAAATGATTAATAACAATATAAGTAAAATTATAGTTGAAGGGAATTATCATGGGATGTTTCTGATTCCTTGGGATGGGGGAGTTTCTTAACCGTCAGTCCTCTAACTCGAAGTAATCCATTATCATCTAAAAAAGGATGCAAGTTTAATAATTTACATGAGTTTGGAAGAGGAATTCCCTTTTCTAAATATTGAATTTCATTAGAAAATGAAGTTCTTTGAATATTTTTTACGATACACTTCAAGGATTCTGATAGTTCTTTGCTCTTTAAAGGTCCCATAGTTTGGCTCCTTGGATGTCTTGCATTTTCAATAAATCGTTTACACCAGGCAATTACTCTCTGCAACTTAGTAAATGATGAGCAATTACTAATTATATCCAGTGGTTCAAAGGTCTTTAATAAGGCACATAGAGGAATGTCCGAATTTTCCTTTAATTCTTGTAGGAAAAAATCATCTCCTTCGACGGCAGTAGTGTCGTAAGGTTCCAGTTCTTTATACTGATGCAAGAAAGGTGGACCAAACCACCAAAGTCCACAATGTGTTGAATCTTATCTGGACTAATACCTCTTGAAAGGATGTCAGCAGGGTTATTTTCGGAATTCACATGTTTTCAAAAATCATTTTCTGTGAGCTCCTGAATTATGTTGACCCGGTTTCTTACGAAGGTTTTTAGTTGAGTAAGTGGCTTTTTGATCCAAGCCAGTACAATGCTGGAATCGGTCCAAAGATAAATTTGACTGATATTGATTTTAAAGGCATGAAGGGTTCTTTTAAGAAGCTTTGATAAAAGTACTGCACCAGAAAGATCCAATCGTGGTAAAGTAATACTTTTCAGTGGGACTACCTTTGATTTGGAGTAAAGAAGCCTAACAGAAATTTGTCCACTTGAATCAATTCATCGTAGGTAAAGTGCAGCACCGTAAGCCTTTTCAGAAAAGTCATGTAACTCAGTTCTGATTGACTTATCTTGTAGACAATAACGGGGATGTTGAGACAGTTTATAGACTCCAAAGCATCTATACGGGATTTCCAATAGGAAACTAAGTTCGAAGGCAACGGATCATTCCAATCAAGTTTCAACTGCCACAAAGATTGGAGTAAGATTTTAGCCTTTGTTATTACAGGTCCAATCAGTCCAAGAGGATCGAATATCCTTGCGATTGTAGAAATTACTGATTTCTTTGTGACTATGAGACTGTCACAGTTTGAAGTCATGGAAGAAATCTTGAAAACAAATGAGTCTGGATGTGGCTTCCACAAGAGTCCTAGGGTCTTGGTCTCGGTTGAAGAAGAATAAGAAAGGTCTTTATCCTTACACATTGAATCGGGTAATAGCAATGGATTACTAGCTGACCACTTGTGAAGTTCCATTCCAGCGCCCCTTAGTAGTGACACTAGTTGTTCTTGGAGTTTTCTTCCAGATTCTAAATCATCTGCTCCAGTAGGAAGATCATCCATATAGACATCAGACATTATAACATCTGCAGCTAATGGATATTTGTCACCGTCATCTATGGCAAGCTGTTTCAAAAATCTTATCGCAAGGTATGGTGCACTCTCGGTACCATAAGTAACCGTAGTTAATCTGAAAATCTTCACAGGACTGTCAATTTTATCTTTCCAAAGAATATGTAATAAATTCCGCTGGGATTCATTAATCAAAATCACTCTAAACATTTTTTATTATCTGCTGTTACCGCAAATTTGTGAGCTCTAAAGTTTAATAAAATTGAAAAGTGGTCCCTTTGTATTACACCGCCATTCAATTGTACAGAATTTAGCGATTCCCCTGAAGTAGTAACGGAGGATGCATTAAAAACTACACGTAAGGAAGTTGTTTTGCTTTCGTGGCGGAACACACCATGATGAGGGAGATAATACACAGCATCAGAATCATTATCTTCTACTACTTCTTCCATGTGTCCCATTTCTAAATATTCACATGCATAAAATATCTATATAATTCCAACATTTTTGGATCTTGAACTAATCTTCTCCACACGGAGTTAATTCTACGTAATGCCGTTAATTTCAAATCTCCCAAGCAACTCGGATCCTTTGACAAAGGCATTTTCATAATAAAACGACCAGTTTTATCTCTATTATAAGTACTCGTAAAGTATTCTTCACATTTTTCTTCTCTACTCATTGTAGGAATTTCGAAATCAGGACAATTTTCAATTTCCCAAAAGCGTTTGATACTATAATTGAGCTCATTTACATCAGTAACTAGTCCACAATAGATCTTATTAGTGTAATTATGTAACATGACGCCACTAGCTACGTAACCGGATACTGTATCTTGTAATATCAACTTCCCTTCTGCTAGTTTTATTTTTCCATGATTTAGAATTTCAAAGAAAATCTGATTTGATAAAAGCAAATAGATTTTTCCAGGTGAATAGAAATTCTCACCCTATAACTTTATATACTCAGGAATTTTTATCCCACTAATATCTAATTTATTTGTTGGGGTCAAACCCGTAATTTTCGGAACAACAAGAAATTCCATTAATTTCTGAAACTGTCTATTTTTATTCCAAACCACGGCAGGCACTTTCTTTTTTATCATTTGAGAAGTCCCGTTAATACCGCAAATAGAGGTATTTACTCGTTCACCTCGCAATCCCAAAGCTAAGACGGCATCCTGTGATATCAAGTTACACTGACTCCCACAATCAAGAAGCGTCCGGAGGGGAAAGAGTTCCCCGCGGTTGTTTTGGCAATAAACTATGGCGGTGGACAACACCCCAGTTGAATGATTCTTAGCATGTCCTACGAATTCCTCCCCTTCGGTGTCAAATGAAGGGATAGTTTATTTCGGCTTGAAACATTCGCTGTTTACATTTAGTTTTGGTACCAGAGTTGGCAAAGTTTCGCTAATTTGACTCCTTTGGCTATCGAAATTTCTCTCAAAATTTCTACACAAAAGTGAATTGTGCCGCTTAGAGCAATTGTGACAATTCCGCGAACTTTTGCATAGAGCTACTCTATGAGAAGAACTAAAACAATTTATGCAAAGATTGTTCCTTTTCACCGAATTAAACCTTTCATAAACACTTAAATCATTAAATTTTTTACATCTAAAAACTGGGTGAGGCTGTTGTTTACAAATTACACAGTTTACTGGATCCAATTTAGCTAGAAAAGATTTCGTTTTATAACTTCGTTCCGATGGAACAACTATTGCATTATTTGTTTGGATGTTTTCTAGTATTAAATAGCGTTTTAACAAAAAGTCCATAAAATCGTCCCATTTAGGCAGATCGGTAGAGGCTAAGTTGAGCTCATAATTTTTCCTTGTTTCCTTATCTAATTTTCTTAAAATTAAATTTATCAATAGTACTTCGGAGAATTCGTTTAGTTCTAATTCTACCATTTTTAAACCTCTTAAGTGTTTTTGACAACAATCTATTTAAGTTCTTAAATTTTTCCAATGATAATATTTCACTAAAATGACTATTTATGATCAATTTCTTATTCTCAAACCTCTTTTTCAAACATTCAAATAATGAAGTATATGAATCATCAATTGTAATAACATCCTTAGCTATTCCAGTTAGCGTAGATTTTAAATAATATAATTTTTGAGAATCTGTTAAACTATTGTTCGAATCAATTAAAGAAATAAATTTTTCTTTAAAATTAAACCAATCATGTGATAGGAACCATTGTATCTCGGTAATTGAATATCTGGCAATTTAATATTATTAAAACTATTTCCACAAGATGCAACATCATTATTCTTCAAATCAATTTTTGAAATAATATTTTTAATCCTTACCTGGATATCTTCGCAATCATCTTCCAAATCCGGGATTTCTAATTCAAGAGGTTCCAAGTCATTTTCATTTACTACTACTTCATAGTATTTATTCCGAATATCACTCAGTTTGATTCTTAGGCTTTTCAAGGTATCCATTTTCGATTCCAACTTTATTTTATCCTTTTCGTCCGGATTGTTAATGAAGTCTTTTATACGTGTCAGCTGAGTTTTAACTGATCCACGTTTGCGGTTCAACACAACTAATATTTCTGTAGACATATACTGCTCTATAACTATTTTAAAGATTTTACAAGTTCTAATTTTTCTAAGGTTCGACAATTCCGCTAGCGGACCAATGTTGCCGATATAAACTAATGGACTGTAAACTTAACAACAAAATTTTAATGAGCGAAAACGGATCCCAACCATATGGGGTCGCTACACTTTTCGAACTGAATACAAGGTTACTACAGTTGGCTCGGAGCAAAATCTATACAAAGAATTCTCGCCAACTGGCACCAACACAGTCTGTGGTAGCATAATAAATTTTTGAAATGGGGTGATCTTAAAAAAACAATTCATCAATTGTACTGTATGATATGCATATACAATGTGAATAACAAATTCACCAATTTAAAAAATATCGAAATATTACGCACTTTCTTCACAACTACAACCTTGTTTTCACAGATACGAATATCAGAATCCTGCGCGTGTGCAGTATCACTCTGAGCTGTAATAGGATAGTTTTGGCCCGCCTCCGTGGATGATTCAAATATTTTATCTTGCGATTGTATGATGCAACTTTATTTTCACAGTCTAATTAATTTCGTCTGTTAGGGAGACATAAAAACAAAAACGTATATTATTTTGTTATCTTAACGATCCCTGAACATATAGTGGAGAAAATTTCAAAATATTTCTAGTAAATACCGAAAAAACGGTTTTAAACTTGTGAATACCGATATTACAAAATTGTACAAATGGCTCAAAATACCGGTATTTGGTATCCTGGTATGCCAGTATTACAATCCATACATTGTACCAATGAGTCCAGCACTCCCTTTTCCTTTACGGTAGTCTTTTTCAGTCAGCTTAATGTCCACGTGTCAAATGAATTCTATTCCCCCTCTCATACTTGAAAAAAAAACGAGTTGATTGGCACAAAATTGCCTGGTGTGAAATCAGCCCAAGGAATCTCGTCGGCGTGTTGTGAAAATTTGGAAAGTGGAGCTACAGCTTATCATTTGATCGTGATTCAGAATTAAGAAGTCTATCGCCAATGGTCTTTGTGTTCCTACGAAGAGTGAACCACTAATTCATCAGTAATTAAATCGTGTGTATTCAGTTGATATCTCATAAATTTAACACACTGCATGATCAATATGATTATTTTTATGATCATTAATGTAATCCCAAATATATTATTAAGATTGATATAACAAGAATACACATTTCTATTTCAAGAGTAACAAAATGAAAACTTATTTTAAACACATAATCAATTATGAAATTCTATATTATTCTATATTTTTTAAAGAAAAGGAGTAGAATAGTCTTTAGTTTTATATATCAAATTTTTGTGCTGGAATATAACCAATGTATGATATACGAACAATTTAAGAAAATTTACTAATTTTTACTGCCATATATACTCGCAGATTTTATATATCTATATATACATATAAATGGATGTTTGTATATATGACTGAAGATTATGAAAATTGGCATAAATATGTATTTTTGGTGACGCTACAACATACCAACTTCTGCACCGTTCAATTAATCGCCATGTTGCCATCATGGTCACACAAAATGATGCCAACTTCGCTCTATCGCCAGCATTTCGCTATATTTAAATTGTATCGCTATTATAATATAAGGAACGGCGTTGCTTGCGACTATTAAAAATTTAACATAAATTAAATACTACAGAAAGTAATATTAACATATTATACATACAGATATAAATTATTTATACTATTTTAATGTTCATTACACACAAAATTTGCAGAACAGAGTTTAGCTTAGGAATGTGTGTTTTCAAAAATCGACCCATAAAAGAGTTACTGGGCGTTATAATTTTTTTTTAATTTTTTTATCAGCTCTTAGACTTTCAGACTTAAAATTTAACAAATATGTTTTTTTTGTTAAGCTGAAATGTGCAAAAAGATTTTTTTTTTGTTTAATTTGCAATTTACGCAATATTTACTCATTAAAAACTTCTTTGTCCTTCTATCTGTATTGTTTAATTTTTCAATTCACCCGTGTAAAGAACGGGTATACTAGCTAGCATATACTAACAGAAAATTGGTGGAAAGCTTTTAATTCGTGCTCTTTTTTTCTTTTTTAAAAACGATTAAAGCATACATTAGACAGAAAAAAAATATTTCTTTTATAGTTTTGTCAATAGGTTGTGGTCCATTTATTAGAATAAATTTATAAACGTACTAGCTGTTACCCGCCCGCTTCGCTGGGAATTTCATGATGTTTTATAAATTTTTACTGCTTATATATATGTATAAATTATTGATATCTAAGTCCTGCATTAAGAATTCAATTGTATTGAAAAATATACTTATACCTGTAACTGTCGCCTGTTGATAAAAAAAAAGGGGGCAGAACTCATCTAATTTGTGTTTTCTAAAAATCTCTAAAATTGAAGCATAGAATGATGTTTGCTCTTTCGTAACCCAAAAACCAAGTGGATTCCCGCAAAACCAATTTTCGGTGGATCTCTACTCCGTAAATTGAACATGCAAGCCAAATTTCAAGTCTAAATCTAACAGGAAAAAAAAAGCTTTACTATCAATATCTCAGTAATCCCGTTGAGAGCCGTTTTCCAAAATAACCGCTCTTAGCGGATTTCAACTCAACAAAAGAAAAATGCAAACCAAATTTCATTATTATAGTCCTTGTAGCTCGAAAAAAGTAATTTTTTTGTCAATACGTCCCAGTAACCCCCTGCACCCCCCAGAGCTTGATTTGCTTAAAATACATTCTTAGTGGATCCCTATTCAACAAAAGAATCATGCTTAACAAATTTCAAGTATAAGGGTCTAACAATTAAAAACAGGAATTTTTTTTCTGTAACTCCTCTTGACCCCTCGCAACCCTCCTTGGGGGTCAATTTTCGGTTTACTCTTTGTTAGAGGAACTCTATTCCATGAAAGGAACATGCCTACCAATTTTCAAGCAGGATGATCAAATAGTTTAAAATGGAAATATTTATCAATTACGCCTCTTAATCTCTCGAAATTAAACTTAGTAGTTGATATTCGCGAAACCCATTTTGTAGCGGTTCTCTACTTTACGAAAGGGATCTGCTTATCAAATTTCAAGACTGTGCGTCTAATAGTTTAAAAATGGAAATAATTATCTATAACGCCCCTTAAGTCCCGCGACGCCACTTGAGGGCAATTTTCACGAAACTCATTTTGTAGCGTATCTCTACCCTATGAGAGGAATCTACTTACTAAATTTCAAGACTGTACGTCTAATAACTTAAAAATCGGAATTTCTGACGCCCCTTAAACCCCGCCCCCGCAAACAATTGCTGCTAATTTGAAATTACAAACAGACACTTCAATTTATTTATTTGTATAGATATAGATTGGGATTATAATAACTATTGTTTAAATGGGACTAAAAATGTAAATAAAAAAAAAAAAGGATTAAAACTAACCGTAAAACTTATCAATTTTTTGTTTCTTGCATTGCTTTTTGCTTATGAAGCCTTGATTTATTATTTTTAAAAGTGCATCCGAAACAGCCGATGCTCTACTTTACTGAACAGTGAGATTCTCCTTTCATAAAAAAAAAAATTATGGCACGTGTCAGCGTATTATCATGTGCGCGTAACACTATTATGTCTCATGAACAGCATCGGTCGCCAGTAACCAAAACAACGACTTCATTAGCTCAGCTTTGCGTTCAATCTGGCGTTCATCTTGGCATTCAGTTTCACGTTCACCCGTATAGTTTCCGTTCCCGTAAGAATACGGGAATAAAATATAGCCTATGTTACTCCCCGTTAATGTAGCTTTCCATTAGTGAAAGAATTTTTAAAATCGCACCAGCCGTTTCTGAGATTAGCCGGAACAAACAGACAGATAGACAGACAGACAGACAGACAGACAAAACTTTTAAAAATTGTTTTTTTGTTATGAGTACCGTATATACTTTTAGTGCATTAAGTAAAAAGCTGCTAATTTGAAATTACAAACAGACACTTCAATTTTATTTATTTGTATAGATAACATAGTATATATAAAAACTATTTTCAAAATTTAATTTCTATTTATATTATGTAGCATATTTTATTGATGCATTTATTTATTTAATGTATTTCGCAATGCAAAGTTATCAAATCTGAAAAAAAATTAAAATATAATGCAACATAAACATTTCAGCAAAAGCTCAAAATGTTTCAACTCACTGATCAACACGACTGAAGATTTAAATGAGAATCGTTTTCAATTCTTTGTGCATTTAATCTTGGTGAAAATCAATTAAATTAAAATGAAATTTTTCCTAAGAATGTTACATTTTACTTGACTACTAATCCACCGAATCGAGATGCATTTCTTTTCCGCGTTATTCTGACTTCAGTCATGCATTTAATGATTAAAGTTTAATTATTTCTTAAAATAATTAATGTTTCGTCAGTGGAGGTTACTTGAGTCTTGATTGAAACAAATGAGTTGTACTTTTAGTTGACGATTAATTTCTGCTTAAATTCTTAATGAAAGAAGGAGAGTATCTCCTTACAATTTTGATCCGAATAGTTCATGAATGAAAAGAAAAATTTTGTTTGACTTTTTTAATACAGTTATCTAAATTAATTAAGAGGTTAGTTAGTTAATTAAAAATTAGTTTAAACAATCAATATAATTAACTTACATCAAAACTATCTTTTTTTTTAAAGTTACACTAACAAATTATCTGTAAAAGACATAATTAAGAAAAGTAGACGACAATTAGTGAGTAATTCCTCGTTATCCTTAAGATTTCGTACTCCTGTTATTTAATTAATATTCTTTTATACTTTAAAGTTGTTTTCACTTAGTACAATGGGGTTGAATTGCTAAAAATGCAGAAACAATATAATAATTTAATGCATAATCTTTTTTGGAACAAGCCTCAAGTATTGTAGTCTTACGACAGAAGATAATCATTGGATTTCTTTTATGATATACACAATAATGGGACTATTGTATGCTTTGATAAAACTCAGTAATAATTCATCATATTTTATTAATATCACTTTCAGTGATTTGAAAAGAAAATTGTTTTTAAACTCCAAAATAAGTTAAGAAACTGGATGCATTCGATATAAATCCGAAATATATGTGTATCAAAATAATGTGAAAGAATATAATAGAATATATAAATCAGTTTTTTCAAGGTTGGTTTATATTGATGAACTAACAAACTAAACAACGAGTAAAATTTTTTTTAAATCTGAAATCAAGTGTAAAAATATCTGGACATGCCGTTCTCATCATTTGAACGTTGCTGATATCTACGGGAATCGCTGCCAATTGTTCTCATGCTGCCTGTCTGTGCGAACAAATAACCAGTAAATCAATCAAAAACACCACATTGTGGGCATATTCTTGATTCTATTTGAAAAACACTTCATCCATACAAAAAAATACGAACTAAAAAGAGAAATTATTCCTTAAAAACATTGTAAAGAAGTTCCCTGTAGCCTGGACCAGAATTTCCTTATTAAACATATATGACCGAAAAAAGCATAGTTTGCAGGGTTTCCATAAGCGACTGTGAATACTTCAGTTTAAAGCGAGATTCTCTTTAATGAAAATAATAAAATGCTTGATAATAAAATGTTCTCATAATTTAAAGAAGCAAAATTTAGCATGTGATTTTTTTCATTCATTAAAATAAAGAAATTAAATAGAGATTTGGCTATATTTTTACCTATTTACATGGCGTTAAAAAACAGTAAAATGAAGGAAAATTTCCTTAATGCCTTCTGAGAAACAAATACATCACAAATGACCCATCATGAAACTAAAGAAATATTGAATAATCAAACTGAGAGTGAATTACAAAAAAAGGTTTCACGATTTTTTAGTTTCACTTTTTTAAAAATGTTGTTTCTTATAATATATCTTAATAACAATATTATCTTTATGAATATATTTCATTACTTTGTGAATACCACAATCAAGATGTCAAATAGACTAGTTATTTAAATAAATATAGATATTTAGAAAAAAAACATATATATGTATTTCCTAGATGAAAAATATCCTTATTTTTTCCATATCATTTGTTTTGAGATTTTATGATAATGGCCAGAGTGACAATTTTCTTCAACTATCACAATAATCATTTAATAATAAATACTAGAGTAAATTCGACAAAATATTCGATATTTTTTTTAAATCGGATTTCTAAAATTTGGATATTAATTTAGACCAATATTTAAATCAAATAATCAATAATTTATATTAATTAACTTGTTAATATTTTATTTATAATATGATAAAATATTTTAATGAATTTTAAATGCATAATACTTTTATGTAACACAAAAAAAGCTTTAATATGAAGATGTGTATCAAATGTGTATCAAATCCTACGAAACTTTTTCTTTGTTTAATTGAGTCTATGTTTAAAGAATCTCATGAGTGATATTTTGACAGTTAATATTTTTTGTGAAATAGAGAAATATTAAAAATCAAATTATCGAATACTCTCTCTGTCAGTATCATTTATATAAGTTTTGAGCCTATTTAAATGAAACTTTTAATTTAGATCAAGAAAGAGAAATAAAAATGAATCATTTTAATGCCCCCATCGATTTATGAAAAGTTATTATTTTCAACTTCATTATTCCAAAACTCTTCTATTTTGTAACGCATCAATTTAATGCACTTGTTACATATTTTCTTTTCTGACTCCTTAGAACACACATTAAGGGAACTTTCAGCGAATTTTTCATCCCTTTTAATAATTTCAAAGCGTCATTTAATTAGGTAGACAATCACTCTACTCCCCCCCCCCTTTCCAAGAAAAAAGAAACACCAATAATAAATTTAATAAATGCTTAATTATTACAATTGAGTGACATAATTCAATTCTGGCAAGCCATTTTTTTTCCTTATATTTCTTCACTTTCAACTATATTCATTTAAAATTCTTCGATTAATTAGTTATTATGTTATTAATTAGGGTGCATCAATTTATTAATTCATAAACTTACGAACATTCTTCAAACAGAGAATGTTTAGTTACATGTTGACAAAATGACTGCTGACATCAACAGAGTGACGCCGGAAATTAATCTTTTAAAAGAATAAGTAATAAAGTCCTTTGTTTGAGGATCCTCACGGCCTCGATTTTTCCAATCCTTCATGGTGTACCCACCTCTAGCTCATTTTTTTTAGTTATTTATTGATTGTGACAAAGTGTATGAGCAGACCTTCAACGATACAAAGAATTTCGCTCTTTTTAAACTTTAATCCATTATTTCGGTGCATAATGTCAAACACATGCCACTCGCTTTTCGACATCGAATCATTTTTCGAAAAATCGATTGTCACGGATTTCTGTTTTAAAGTTCAATCGATTTGTAAAGAAAAGTGACATTTTCAAATTATTTTAAGCAATATTACTACTCTAGTACTATTAACTTTTAAATAAATAAATATATATATATGTGTAGTTTAGAAGATAATGTAGTAAAATTGCTTAAATATTCTGTGCCCAAGTACTTAGGAATATTGGATAAAGTTTCTGTGAGGGCAGCTTATATATTCTATGACTAAAATTTAACTTGTGTAAAAACTGATTTTACAAAGGAGGACATTGATTTATTTCTATCAAAGAATGTGTTCGCGTTATTTTAATTTGTCAAATGTTAAATAATTTTAATTTTTATTAACTATTGCATCATATCTGCAACTAAATACTCCGTGAAATGTGGTTCGCGATTCACTATCGCCTATGTATAATAATAATGGATAAAGCGCGTTAAACTAATTTGAACATAATAATACCCATGGGCTATGACGCTTGTAATCTGTAGTATGTTTTCTTCAGTTAGCATTGGTCTAGGTCTACACGAGAATTGTCATGCATCGTATAACGTTGAAGATAGTACACAAAGAGCTATTTCTCTTTTCTAATTTCCACACCATACTGTCTGAGAACTTTGGAATGTAACTGAAATTATTATTGAATAGCCTCTGTTGTTTTACACGGGAAACGTAGGTGTCTAGATTTAAATCCATTCCGTACATCGCTTGCTTCGAGCTTTACAAATTTCATCGCTGAGTTTCCAGGACCTAATATAATACGTATGTTAGAATAGAAAAAAAAAAGCTTTATGTTTTATTATTATTCAATTGGATTTACATAGATCCTCTTTCTTTAGAAGCCGAAATCAGCAGTACCTGATAATTGCCCAAAGAAAAAAGAAAAACCCTTTTCAGTTAAATTGTATGAGGTGCAGAAATACACACTCATATGTCTCTAGGCTTAAAGGTAGTTGAAATAGTATGCTTAAGTCAAAGTCAACTTCCAAACCTCATTTGTAAATTTCATATTTTGATAGCATTGCTAATACATATAAATCTGTTTCCCTTGTTGTCTTATATGCTGTAAAATAAAAAAATTGTGCAAAACTATAAGTGTGGTATTAATTTTTACCATTGTTTTTAAATACATTGTCGCATTTGTTGCAAAACCATAGCACAACTCATAAAACTTTACACTAATTTAATTGCAAATCTCAATGCCTTTTACTAACTTTACCAGTTTACTTTAATATAGAACCTTCTTCCATTAGAAGCTTATGAAATATCTTTCAACTGATAAAAATACTTTCATGACTAGTGTGAGAAAGGTCTGGAGAAACATAATTTCGCATAAAGTGAACATAAATCGTAGGTTTTGAGCAACGCTTAAAAATTTAGATTTTTCTTAATAGCAGCTCGTACAAATTGCCAAAATCAGAATAAAAATAATAGGCCCCATTTCTCAGTCCATGTTAATTTGGCTTCCAAGCGAAGGGAAGGGTATAATTATATTACTCATAATTGGCACTCTGCTTTTCTCAATCGCAACGACCTCTTGCCCTGCTGCGCGAGCGAGTCATGCAATTTAGAATATTTTCCACTTTTCTCGGTGTTATTAGTGGCCATGACCACCAACTAAAGAAAAATAGTCGTATCAAATAATCGATTCTTTGGCTCGTAACACGAAATATTTTACCGTTCCTGCGAGAGTTTTCCCTTGTCTTAATTATACCCTAAAACAAATTAAACATCGCTTTTCCAGCGAAAGGAACCTGAGAGTAAACAACACCAACCTTAATCGCTGGCATGCTTTGTCCTAAATAACAAGACCAACATCCTTTTTTTTAATTTTCTCTTTCTTTTTTGAACACTTTCTCTTACCCTTTTTCATCCTCCCGTTATCTTTTTTCTCTCCCCCCAAACTCTTGCTTATAAATTAGTGTTGTGAAATCCCCCTAAAAATGAGCTAATAGAACTGATTAAATCAATCTTCGAGAACCTTGGGTAATTAGCCTTGCACAGATAAGCGTTCGCAAACTTACGAAGAATCCGTTCACTTCGGCGTTACTGGTTCAACGATTCAAACTGATGGTAGGGTTCTCATGAATAATGTATAAGGTGTCTGTCCCGTGCACGCGAAGTGAACTCTCAATTTGCTATAAAATAATTTATCACCCCATTTTATTTCTTTTTCTTTTTACCATAATATTCTTTCGTTTAGTGTTACTTTTTTTATTGTACTCTTTCTTTTCTTCATTGCCGTTGGTAGCTATTTCTGGGGTTAAAAAGGTAGTTCAAATATTGCACGAGCCAGGCGTGGTGTGTTGAAGTTTTGGATGGATCATTATAATCTTATTGTTTTATGCCTTCTCGTGCAAAGTGAGAGATAATGACTGGATCGTGCCAGAAATTTAGTGTCTGATTATATCTTGTTCGAGGCTCCAGAAGCTTTCGGGGCACCTTTTCTTAATATTGAATAATCGAATCCCAATTACTCTTAGGTACACATATTCGGTTGCAATCAGGTTATGATAAAGCTCGTAATTTTGATAAAAGGGTTCATATAAAGATAAATTTCGGTAACTTTTGACATCATGTATCTCTGTTATCATCTTTTTCTCTTTCCTTTTTTTTTTTTCTTCAAAAAAAAAAGATAAATTTCGACCCCTGGGAATCGCTGCTTAATTTGTGGAATCTGTAAAGTAGCCAAGTGTATTGGAGAGTAATCTCACATAGATTTTTGTTAAAACGTTTTTCAATCGATAAATGGTATTTTCAATTTTCAAACAAAGTGCATCAGACTGTTTCAGATTAATTTCAAAATACTGTCTTATGTAAACAAACTTTATAAATATCATGTACAATTTCTTTTTTATTTATTACACTAGTTTCAATGGAATCTTATTTGTCTATTATCAAGTCATTAGAACAAAGATTGACTGACATGTTAAAAGTATACCAAAATAATAATGATTTGAATCAGTATAACCTACTATAAAATTCAAAAGACTTACAAATAGTATATCTTAAAAATTATGCAATAGCATTTCAATGAATATAGCGCTAAATATCTGTAATTTTTTCTTCAACTTTTAATTTTTTGTGATACAAATAGACTTCTTTCGATGATTTTATGCATTTTCATGAGAGGTTTCATACCTTTCGAAAAAAATATTTTAATTGATAATTAATATATGTAATTTATAAAATAATTAGTTAATAAAATTAATATATATCTTGCCCATGAAAAAAATCAAATTTGTGGGGAAATGTTCGTATATGCAAATATTGAAACATGCCCATGAATTAGTTTTTTCAATAAAGCATTCAGTAATATTGAAAATTTGTTACAGTTTTTTTTTATCACTCACACACACAAGAAAATTTTAGCATTTGTATTCTCGTTAAATTTATTATTTTATTCATTAGAAACAGTAATTAAATAAGCTTTTATTAAAATAGTCATAAATACTAAATACATAAATGTTTTCAAAATATGAAGTAATATTCTTGCGATTTAAAATTCATCTTCTTTGATTTATTAAGAGAGCTATGGTTATTAAAATTAGAGAAGTGTTCAAGATAACTCTTTTAAAATTTCTTAATGAGTTTCCTTCCAATATTTGCAATTATTAGTTAAGTTATGCAGTTTAATTAATCACTAGTTATATTTGCAGTTTAATAATTAGTTTTTTTTAATTCATATTCCAGTTAATTTTAGAGATCAAACTCATCTTTCATTTATTCTAGATAATGAAAAGATTTATATAAAATATAAATTTTATGAAATCAAAGTAAAAGAATAATTGTAAACTCCCGATTTTGGGCTCTCTTTTATTAAAGGGAAACTCTCATAGATTTTTAAAAGAAAATAAAATTAATGGTAATTTTTTTTTTGAAATCTATTTCCATAAAACCACGAAATAAAATACGTAAATTATGAATCAGCGTATTCAAAAAACGATAGATTGGAAACGGCATGATTTGACCTTGCTTTGCATAAGATAGAGAGGGAAGGTCTAATATGAATATCATAAAACTATTGTCAATATAAAAATATCTAAATACGTGTTAATAATTTGCATGCATTTTGCAAAATATCAAAAGTATTTTTCAATACAAAACTAATGACATCAATTATGCTAACTGGATCCTGTCTTATTGATCCGGATTACCAAAAAGCAAATTTAAAGCTAACCCTAACCCCCATATGTTCTAAAGCACGATACGGGGATTTCCGATTAGTTTAAGTAAACTGTAAACACCACTTAAACCCAATCCAGACTCATTATTTTCCGCCTTCTCATTACCGCATCCATTCTGAAATAGACCAGATCTTACCTTAGGCCTTTCAAAATCGAAGTCCAGCGAGGTTTTGAGAAGTTGGAGCGCTTACCAGAGCTTAAAAGATGAGTTGCCAGCAAGCCTTGTCAAATGAGCCATGAACTTTACCGACGGTATCCAAACTTCAATAGATAATCTGCTTCTGCTGCCTTCTCCGTATTATCGATTATAGTCCGAGATAGCAATTCTGCCAAGTCGTTATTCGGCCAACCACTTAGGCCATTGTCTGACATATCTAGCGTGGCTTTGCACTCTATTCCTGCTTGTCAGTATGGAGTTTCTATGTATTTTTGCTGTCTCGGTATTCGCCATTTAACTATCGATATTCATTACTGCTCAATAAGCTGTGATAAATCTACTTAGGACAGTAACCGTGGCTAATCAGTTCCAGTTTCTGATGTACTTTAACTGCAATTAGACTTACCGAACACGTAATCGCTCTTAATCTTGAAATTTACGCAGAGCATTCATTAAATTGAGGTTCTCTCTGTTCGAATTATTGCGAATTAAGCTAGTGTTATTTACTCGTTTAGTTCGATCCCGATAGTTTCTAACGATCGAAATATTTCTTAGTAATGTTGGGGTATTATTATCCACTCCATAGAGGTATATTTGCTGTTCTACTTCCCACATTTTTAATTTAAAATTTGAAAATAGAAAGTACTTCCTTTATAGATCACTCGGAAACAATATTTCGTTTCCTACTACATTCTTAATGATAGAAATTGTATTTTAAACATTGGAAATCTAAAATTCTGCACAAGTTTTGAGTGATGCGTTATCTCTTGGGTCTAAATCTGTCATCTAGCGTACTTTTTTATATTAATGTATTTACCATCAAAAAGAGAATTCATTTAAGAATGTTTTTACTTTGTATGCACAAAAATTGTTATTACATAAATATATATTTCTTTGTTCCTTATTTCTTTCATTTTCGGCAAAATCATGCCATCCCGCAGAAAATTTGCAGTTTTCTCAATTTTCACTCTTTGTGAAGACTCCATAAAATTAAGATTAAAAATAGTATCTTTATGTATATGGAAGGAAACTCATTTGTCTTAAAGTATTGATGTTGGTTAGTTTTATGCTTTAATTCAACATTTCTCTATTTTTGGTTTGCACGATTAAAAAGTATTTATATTAAAGTCTTTCTGAATTCAAAGTTAATGCAACTGTTTTTATTAGAATATATATATAAAAAAATACAGAGAGAGAGAGATTAAGTTATACTAGCTAGTAATAATTGATTTGATATTTTTTTGAGATCCCATTTCTTTTATTATATTATAATGGTAATATGAGAAGCTTTTACCTTGATTAAAAGTTATAAGAAGCGATACAATACTACAGAATTTATTTTTCATTTGAAAGCCTTTATCAAAGTGTATGGATTGTAACACAAATAAATAATATATACAAGAAAAAAATATAAACAGTCATACAAGACATTAAAATAAAGAAAGAAACAAAGAACAAGAAAGGAAAAAAGGAAGGATTTCAGAAGCATTTTAGTCCAGATATATTAAAATGAAACATTTGTTCATTTATCTCCTTTATTTTAAAGCGTTTCGGTATTATTTTTACATATCTCTAGTTTATATATATATTTTAGTCATCTGAACTATAAATATTTACTTTGCAAATTTTTTTTAATTCAGAAAAAAAAAATACTTTGTAGAAAAGAAGACAGATATACAAATATATCTATATTAGAAATGCAGATACTTTTATATCTTCCGAAACTTGTAAGAATATATAAGTGCAGAACAAGGTAGAGAAAAAAAAATAGCCTAAAATCCCGAAAATTCCCGTAATTTCTACGAGCGGAAAACTTCTCAAACTTGGAAGATGACTTAAAATCGATATTGGTGTGTATTTGTTACTAAAGATTCTTACATCTCGAAAAATGCTGCCAGTTTTGGAGTTAAACATTTTAATTAAAAAGAGAGCTTGAAATCAACATTAAAAATAGTATTTATTTTTGAAAAAAGTAATTACGTTAAATAAAGAGTACATAAAGAGAAATGAAACTTATTATTGATAATCCATATATATTTAGAAGGAAAAAAATCCTTAAAGATTTTTTTGAATTGCACTCATTAAAGAATCAAACTGAAAAACCTTTGACAAGTTCTAAATTTAATACCGAATACTGAATTCCAAAATCAAAATACAGTCGAAACTTTTTTGCGCGGCCCTTTTTTATGCGATTTTATTTTTGTACGATTTTTTTTTGTGCTATCTTTTTTTTTTATGCGGTATATGAATTTCAACAGTTTGGGAGCCTCCGTAATGTTTTCTATCAGTGTACATATATACACTTCAAGCCGTTCTGTTCATTGGTTATAAACAGTCTCTCGACAATGCAAGTTCAATTGCTTTCTCTCAACGCTCTAGTAGCACACACTTGATTGAAGACGAAACTTTTAATGAAAGTGACATTATCAATAATTTTAGAGATTTTGATGACGGACAAGAAGAACCGGAGTATTTGAAAGCGGATAAAATATATACAGGGATCTAGCTTTCGAACAAATCGAAAAGCATTTTCTTAAATTGGATACCAATAGAATAGCTATCGCGGCGTTCACAGACAACTGACCAACCGACCGTCTTCACAAAAACTTATCACTTAGGTATTTTATTTTGCAAACAAATAAATCAATTGAAATTGTATCTTCGAGTGACGAAGCGATTTTGAACTTATTCATGACAGGAAGATGTGCGTTTTGGATTACGAAGAATAGCAGTGAATTATGTAAGTGCATTTTGAAAGTTTCTCCATGTATACAATGAGAAATTAAATGTTTAAAAAAAAATTTCCTAGTGGAATTGAATTATTTATTTTGTTTAGAAGTACTTTCTAATACATTTCGTTAATAAATGACATATTTTCCAAGTGCGACTTTTTTTATGCGATCCATCTCTGCCCCTATAAAAAAAAATTATGTAGTATGTCGACAAAGTTGTTAGTTATATGTAAGTATTCATGACGTTTCGGAATATTTTTTTTGTGCGATTTCTTTTTACGCGGTTTTTATCTACCACATAAAACATGTTTTCCTGCATTCATTGCAGAGATTTTACTGTAAAATAAGTTTTAATCCCTCATATTGACGTGAGTTATTGCCGATAATGAATATTTTTGCCGTTATATTTCCAATTATTTTGAGCGACTGAATGGTCATAGTCATTAGGTTTTGGCTGACATTATTTCGGTCGATTTTGGTATTTGAATCTTAACACCATGAAAGGTTGACCTTGAAGCAGGGTTGATGCGTGTTAGATCTTTAGAGGATTGTTGGCGCAGGGAGAAAGTACGGAGAGACGGGTGACAGCTCAGATATTGTACTCATTGCCTGACCAAGTTTCAAAATTGTAAGATCCGTTGTCATTGACTCTCATGTTGTTTCATAGTGCGAGTAATAAATGATCAAATCACTCCGGATTATTTTGACTTGTAAAAATACTATGTTTGTTTAATAAGGATAGAATATGTAGTAGTATTTTGCTAAATTTTATTTAAAATAAATTTATTTTAACCCTTCCTCACGCAGACCATTTCATAAGTTATACCTAAGTTTATAGTTAGTTATACCTAACGGGCCATCTAGAAATGACTCCTTTTAATGTAAAAATTACTGAAAAATTTAAAAAAAAGTAGAGTAAAAATAAAATAGTGAAGGGATTAGTTTAAAGTAACCCATACCAGCCATTTAAAATCTGTTGTAAACTTTCTTTGATTTTTTTCGGTCCTTTTTAAAATTACTCCAAGCTACACATAAGAAATCTCATTTCGCGGGAAAGCGAGCGGCAATAATACCAATCGAATATTCCTTATTTTAAAACTTTTCCTCAAAAACCAAGATCTCATAAAATCCTTTTCAACAACCCCCCCCCCCTACTTCTAGTTTTAGAACCGCAGAAAATCTCGAGCTTCTGCTAAAAGTTCGGTCCGGAGAAGTTCCCTTCTTCACTTCACATCAACTTCCTACTTCTTTCATTGATATTCAAAAGAAGGGTGGAATATATTCTCTCCCGTGCTATTTATTGATCTGTGCATTTAAAAGTTCTTGTGAGGCGGCAAAATAAAAGATAGGGCTGCACCCATTTGCGGCCCCGGTGAAGATGCCGGGGTGAGACAAAAGTTGGATCCTTTGTTCCTTTGGAATTGCTACCCAGGAAGGTTCGCATAACTCCATCTCTTTCACTGTTGCTCAAGACAATAAGGATGAAAATATACAACGAGGTGAACCCTAAACAGGATGGAACAGTGTCATGCCTCGTGTTTGGGAAAATTTAGAAAACTGTGAGAGGAAGTATTCTCCTTGTTAAAAGTTCGACATTGTCTGAAATCAGTTGCTTGCTGATTGGGCGGTATCATTTCAAATGCAGTTGCTGCTAGAAATATTTTTTTTTATCTCTTCCCAGGAAGTATACAAGCTTGCTAAGTTAAATTCCTGTTTGTAATCAGTTAAATTTTAGTTGTTCATTTATTTTGTTTAAGAGGTGTTTAATCAGTTTAATTAGTAATTCAGCGTTCGGAAACTTGAATTCAACTTAAATTTATCATTACTTGAATTTACCACTTTAAAAATATCTTTTAAAATGGTAACTTTTCTTAAGGTCAATTTTTTTTTCTTGTGCGGGGAATTCAAAAATATTTTTGAACACTACTGCATCAGTAATAAAATCACATTTATGAGATTAAGCTAAAACTTTAAGCTTCTAATTATTGCCAAACATGAAACATAAAAATAATTTAGAATTTTAATAAGGCTTTTTGAACTCTACTGTTGAGTATTATTAAATCAGATAAAGTATATTTTTCTAATTCTTTCTAAAGGAGAAATTTATATATTTTGTCCCACGTGCAAATTTTTTCCGAAATTTTACATTAAAGCGTAAATTTATGTGAACTATTGTAAGCTATATATATAGCTTATATATATGCTCTTGTGTTTGCTTATAAATCAGTTTTTAAGTTAGGTAAACTTAATTGATGGTATTTCAATGTTAATATTCTCAACAATATGACTACACCCATGATCCATCAGATACAAAATAAAAAATGAATGACCCTTCTCTACATCAATTAATGCTTTTTTAAATAAAAACATTAATTGGTTTTTAATTAACAATTTATTGGGGTAACCATGAACGTTTTTTCAACAATTAATCTTGAACGAGGCCACACAAGATGCGACTTGAACACTGAAAGTAGTTTTTTTTCCATAAAAGGGTGAAACTCGTATCTAGGAAACAGACATAAGAACGTAACATCACGTAATTTACTATGGGCTCAATTCATGAAGGACACGTGATAAAGACAAACATGTGTTCTCCATTCAATTCAAAACATACACTAAATTAATTGTTTTATTTGTAAAACTTAGATAAAATTTCAAATTTCATAAAATGTTAAAATATTAAAAAAATTTCTTCAAAAAAGTTTTAAAATAAAGAAATATTTATTTTTGTTTAGCTTTGTGCGTTATTATTAATGTACTTTTTTAAAGAAAATGTCTGCAAAGAGCACAAGTTGGCAACAAAGAAACGCGTGAACTGATTCGCTGGAAACACATCATTGCTTTTATCAAGTGACTATGACGTCACATGAGTTTTTGAACTAGTTGGCTAGAAACACACACGTGGTTATCATCATGTGACTATGACGTAACATGAATTAAGCCCATTATCTATTACTTAACACGATCAAATTTTTAATACACAATTACACTACATTTTTCTTTTAAAAATCAATCAATTACTTCAACTATTTTAAGTTCAAATATTTGGTCACTGATTCTAAACAGAAATTCTTACCATAAATTCAAAAACGTAGCAAGTGTTTTTGCAAATATCTTTCTCCATAGATGTCTGTAGTAAATAATGGCATTAATTGTCCATTCTACTCTTAGAGTTCACAGCTTTTGATTTTAGACGCTGATGTTCAATATATTTATTGATGGGACAAATTATTCAACATAATAGCATTATTTGATAAGGCTTCAGTGCAGAATTACTCATTAGCCTGATTAGGCGATGGCCTATGGGCTCCACGCTTTTTAAGGGCCCCCAAAATTGTGAAAACCAAATATTTAGCTATTTTTTTTATTGCAAGAGTTAGTTTTATTACAGATTCTAATAAATAATTATTGTGTAGCTATATTTTTTTTAATTCGCTGATAATTTGTTCTTTTATTTATGCAATGAAATATATGCCTAAAATGTTGTGTAAGAAATTAATAGGCTACAGGCCCCGAGAATTCGACTGCCTAGGTGTCTCCATGTCGTTTAATCCAACACTGGACGCCTTCATCATGAAACTATATTTCATTTAATCTTTTATAAAAGTTTTAAATTTGTTGCTGATTTCCTTTAAATGAATTTTTCCGTAATTTTAAAACATCTTTTTTTAAATAGTCATTAATATAACTTCGAATGGAGCTTTGAAGTAAATTAACAAAAGTTTTCAAGAATTACCTTTAATGTGTGTGTATGTGTGTGAAGATGTTAAATGTAAAAAGTTTTCAACAATTACCCTCAATCCAGAATATTATATGTGTAAAATAATTACAAGTATTAATCTGAATCAAAATGTTGCATTTAAGAATTTTCAAGAATTACCCTCAATCAAAAAGTGTTCGATCTAAGAATTTTCGAGAATTTCTTTCAATCAGAATGTATTTTATGTAAAATGTTTCCAATTATTACCTTCAATTAAAATATTTTATGCAAAATGTTTTCAAGAATTGCGTAAGGGAATATTCGTAAGAGAAATCGTACGAAATAGTTTGCGATCGGTAAAAATAGAAAAACCTAAAGATCCATATAACTCTATTCTATGTTCTAAAACTTTAAGTGTAACATCGGAAAGTACTGGCTTTGCATTATTCTTTTTGTATAACTGTATAACTAGGTCAACGTTTCCTTGCATTGTTAGTAAAACTTTTCAGTGTTAATGTGAAAGAATTCCAGCCTTTTTTATGTAGTTTAATGGAACGGGGAATCTTGTCTTCTGTTGATAAATTTACAGAACAACTTAAGACATACAACCTTAAGTGTGTAAAAGATCTGTTTCTAGGTCATGACAAAACTTAGTACATACAGCCATTAATTTCCCGTTCGTAAATTTTCGGAACAGAAAGAAATGATAAATTGATATAATGACAATTACTTGTAAAATGTAATTTCTCAGACGTTTTATTGGAAATAATATAATTCGTTTTAGGAAATATCATTCAGCAATATTTAAGTGTCGTCTTCTGCGTGTTATTCATATATTTTTTTAAAAAATAAAAATTGCTATATTAAAAAATGAGTTGTTTCTACGATACGTTTCATTTTAAAAAGTATTCATACTTTTCATAACTCATATTATTTTCTACTTTACAGGTAAGAAATGGAATGTTTACATCTTGTAAAGTAGAAATGGATAAGAAATGGTGATTTCCATTATCTTGAACGATTCTTAAAATAGTAAGTCATTAATAAAAAGTTGTTTTAACGTAAGTTATATAAAATATTTTCAAATCATAATGAAATTTTTATAATTTTGAATATAATTTAATTTATGTAATACTCATATTAACTGATGTATGTATTGAATCACTGAACGTTGTTTTCATAATATTGTAAAGATGTCCTTAATTCTGTCTAATAATAACTTAAGCATTTTATACTGTTGGTGTCAGCAGTCGGGTGTATTTCTTGAAATTAATTCTTGATTCTAAGCAATCCTTTTTGGCTTAAAATTTTTACCCACTGAAATCTATTCCCCACGTAAAATGGAGTGATTGCTGTGCGTGTATATGTTTGTATGTGTGATACATATTTGATGCAAAATATGTATGCAAAAACTGTCTTATTTAAAGGTAGTCACTGTTTATACAAGTGAAGAATGCAACTTCGATTTGAAATACATAAGTGTCTTTACTTGTTAATATTTTCACATTTGTTTTCAAATTGCAGAATATTTTGTTTATAGACAAAAAATCTTATAGTGAAAAATTCTCAAGACTTCATTAAAATCTTAAACATTTCTAACACAAAATTCATTATAACTTTTTTCCATAGTTAGTTACCATGGAAACACAATTGTGAATTTTAAAACAATTGGTAAAATATTTTTGTGAATTATGAAGGAAACTTCAGAGATAATGTTAGCCCCAAATAGTTTTATTTCAATAACTCGTAAAAGTGCAGGCTTATAAATAACAACTGTTTTTATCAGTCCATTATTTTTAATTTAAAAATTGCCTTTGAAATACATAAAACACATTTTCTATCTATTTTCTTAAAGTAACGTGATTTCACTATTTTTAAAAGGATAATACATTTTATAGATAGATCAATAGATTATAAACGAACGGTAAAAATCTGCACTTAAATGGTACATTAACTATATTTTTTTTTAAAAATTCGCAATTTCAAAATTATGAAAAGAATGAAAATCTGGTTATTTAACAATCGATTATTATATATTTTCATTTGGAAACTTTCTTAACCCGAAAAAGATTAAATAAACCAAACTTTTTTAAAATACAAAATAAATTGAAAGTTGAGTACAAAAGTTTTGAGTAAAAATGAATTCTATTAAAATATTGTCAATAGAAGGTAATGAGACACTTCCATTTGTTTTATTTATCAAGCAATTGATACAAATGATTTGTTCTTTTAAATGAGAGTTTTTATTTTTATTCAACCATTTTCAAAAACCATTCTCTTTCACAAAAAAAATAAAATAAAACAAAGCATAACTCATCACATTCAATCAGTTTTCATCAAAAAACTTTTTCCTTTACTTTTCATTTCTACCTTTCAAAAATCGAGGAACACCTTCAAAAGTATGTGGCACGATTCAATTTCAACTTTTCAAGAACTTCTCAAAACAATCTCCAAGTAGTAGTAGTGGTAGTTGTAGTAGGAAGAGACGGCCTGAGATTTTCACGTATCTGGGAACCAAGAACAATATCCGAATCCCAAGAAGAAAGAGAATTTTTTTGGTGAGGAAACTTATTCTCGTGCAGAAAGAGCTCACAGAAAGGAACCTGATGACAGAACAGATCGGATATCTCTTTCAGATCCATTAGTAAATTGCCTTTCTCTGTAAACTTGATCCTCCTTTGACCTAATCCGGGAATGGCGGCTATGCCTGCTCAAGACTCTGTTAAATTTGACCACGGTACAACAAGTTCTGTTCCACTAAACAATCAGAAACACTTTCCGGCATATTTCTTATTTCTATCTTTCAGCTGATTTGGATTGGAGGAAGGGAAAAAAGCAGAAAGACGTCGAAAATGTGCATCAGAGCCAGAAATTCAATGTCGCTTTTCCTCCTGATAGATTTTATTTGGCTCAAAAGCTTCGAATGGTTGGAAAATTCCTGGGTGACACATGCTGTTCGAAATGTACCATTTCGAAGGTTTTGATTTAAACAATGCCTTTTTTCGTGTTCTGTTATGTTGTTCTTTTTTCTCTCTCCCTCTTTTCTTTTAAGCATTGAAAAGTTTCTAGAAGTTTTAATCAGTATGATGGAACGAATAATTCTTTATCTTCTCCGGGTATTGGACGTAAATAGCGTAAAATTGTGCTGCAGTCCAAGCAAAAAATGACAGGATGTTACATTTTCAATGAAATGTAACAAAAATGGCTTAGTAGTTGTTACAATATCTGTATATATAACATAAAAAATATTTTGTTTTAATAAGAATTTGCGTTTTATAGAATATTTTAAATTTATTTTTTGCATACATTTATCGTGATTTAGACTAATTACATTGCACTACTTAGAAATTACAAATTTTATAATTACGTTTTATTACTGATCTTTGAAAAATTAATTAAGTAATAAAGAGTAACTGAAAATGTGAATGGATTTTTAATATGCATTTCCTATCCATTTTTCAACACGTTACTCTTATAATTAACAATAATTAAGTTTCCAGCTCAATTTTAGGGTTCAATTAATTATTATAATTACTATTTAGTTCTTAATGTATAAGTACTTTAATTCCTATATTCATTATTAAGTTATTAAAATTAATTTACAAAAAAAGAAAAAAAATAGTGGAGAGAGTGAAGCAAAATTTACAGCATAACGATTTTTAAAAACAAATTAAAGCCACTGATTTTTATAAGCAAAAATAATTAATTAAAAGCTACATTTTTTATAAGTAAAAAATTAATTGAACCTATTTGTATTAACTAAAAAATTATGTTTATGAATGATGCTATTTTCTTATTTGATTAAAAATAACTTATTTATCTAGACAATACACGTTATAATTGATATACTTTAAAATGTTTATTCTCAAAACCATTATTAAATTAAATTAATGTTTTTAATTAAAAAATAATTGCGAGAGCCATACAAATTTTTAAGTTTAAAAGGAAGTATTGAAGCTTTTGAATAACTAATGATAGCATATTATTCAACTAATATGGAAATTAGGGGGAAAAAATAGCTTTGGCCAAATCATGTAATGCACCACATTTAGATATTATCATATACAAAAGGAGTAAATTTTGCTGAACTACTCACTTCAAACATTTATTTTAAATATTTTCTATGTATCGTATCCTTTAAAAATGAATAAACTTTTATCTTAACATACTAAGCTTATTTCTCAAACTCTTATGTAATGTTTCTAAGTTTTAAGAGACTTTGCCTTACATGAGGATTGGATTTTGTTTTAGTCCAAACTTTTATTTATCCCTAACTAGGTGAATTATTATCGTTATATTATATTGAGGCTAATCACACAGAAAAAAAAAGCTGTTGGTGCAGTTTTACACTATTTTTTTTTCTTTGGCACCAAAGGTGGGAACTAAATGTGGATTTTTCCACATTATATTAATTCAGGAACATCTTTTCGTCTAAAAAAAGTGTTTAGTTTTAATATCCAAAACTTAATAGATTCTCTTAAGACTAATTTCAGAACTGGCATTATATTCGTCAAAACATTTTCTTCATTATCTGTACACATACTTAACTCAGCTACTTATTTAAACATTTGTTACTATCAGAAACTTGCAGAGAAGTTTCTAAACATTCAGCGGAGGAAATCATCTGCGATCTAATTGTTAGTAAAAGAGTGTCCTATAAGTCCTGTGTCAAGAGAAGAGGCGACCAATTACGGAAGTAAATAAGGTTGGAAAAGAAAATGTTCCACAATAATATCTCCTCTTTGTTCTTTCACTGGGTAAATGGCGCTGCATGGTTCTTTTACATGGTTGTCTAACTAGCTACAAATGAATTTTTTTTTTTTTTTTTTGAATTCTAAAACTCTGCTATGTTTTAGTTTTGAAAATATTCTTTGATAAAAAAAAATTCTGTTTTTTTCAATTCCTATTATAAGTTCACTCTGTCTCTCTCTATGTATATATATATATATATATATATATATATATATATTTATCTTGTTCAAATTTTCAATCGTTAATAAAATACTTTTCTATTCATCCATTCATAAGTTCAAATACATTTTTTAAAACTTGTAGTGGATGGCATTGATGTTAACATAGTTTTTTCAAATATTAATTCATTAATTAAATTAAAAACTGAATACATAGTAACAAACAAAAAATAGTCCAGTATAACAGTGTATATAGAAAGGAAAATCGTTCATTGTGTCCCTATAGCGCAATGGATAGCACGTTGGACTTCTAATCCTGTCATGAGTTCGAATCCCACCTGGGATGGCCTAATTTCTGCGAATGCGATTTCTTTTGTACTATAGTATTTTATTAGAATAAGTAAATTTAATTAATGAATAAAAAGTAACAGACAAAAAAAAATAGTTCACCACCACATATAGAAAGAAAAATGAAAAATTGCAAGGAAAATCGCTATTTATTTTGTGACTTAATATTGTGATTCTGGCATACGTATAAACATATTTATATTAATTGTAATTATTTATTAAAAAGTAACTAAAATAAATTTTTTCTTTACTGACCTAAGTAGGAATTGACTTAATTTTTTTATATTACTTTTTTTCTTTATATAAGACCAGCAGTTATTCGCCCGCGCTTCGTTGGGTATTTCATGATGCTGTTTGAAAAATACTGTTTATAAATATTTAAATTATTGATATCTAAGGCCTACCGTAAAGCGTTCGATTTATTGAAAAATATCCTTAAAACTCTCCCCTCTTGATTCAGAAAGGACAAGACTTCTAAATAACAATTACTAACAATTTCCAAAATTGAAGTAGCACTACTTTTTACTCTCATTAACCCCCCCCCCCCTCTCAAAAAGGATTTCCGCAAATTCCATTTGAAGTGGATATCTACTAAACAAAATAAACATCTTGCCTAATTAAATCTATTGTTCAAAAATAGAATTTTTTTCTTAATAAGGCCTGTAACCCCCTTTGAGAGTCGATTCCCTTAAGCGGATTTCCCTTAAGCGGTTCTTAGCGGATTTCAATTCAACAAAAAGAACATCATTACTGCAGCTCTAAGAGTTCGAAAAGGGACATTTTTTTCAATAACCAATACGCCTCAGTAACTTCAAGAGTCCCTTCTTCCCTCCTTCCGAAAAGAGCCAATTTCTGTAAGTGGATCTCTATTCAAAAAAAGAAACATGCTTACCAAATTTCAAGTATAAGGGTCTAACTATTCAAAAACTGGAATTTTTATCTATAGCTCCTCTTAACCATCCGCAATCACTCTTGGGGATCAATTTTCGAAAAACTTGTTCATATCGGAACTCTACTGAATAAAAGGAAAATGCCTATCAAATTTCAAGTATGCAGGTCTAATAGTTCCGTAGATATGGTTATGAGTGAGAGAGTAGGTCGCTTTTCATATATATATATATAAATTGGTAGCTCAATTTTTAACTACAATAAGATTAATGATTTGCAAAACAATACCTTTCTTTGTAATTGTAAGGATTATCCTGAATTTATAAACGAGCATAACAAACATGTTGTAACAGGCAATTTAAATATTGTTGAAGGTAGAAAAATTATGGGGAAAATTATCTTAGGGAAATTATGTCAAAAGGTACTAGTTATAGATTAATGATCTCCAATAATAATAATGCCATTAAAAAACAAATTTCTAAAGATATTTGTAACTTTATTACTAAATTAGCCATTAAATACACTTTTCCTATTGAAGCTTTTAATGAATTTAAAAGCAATGTTTTAAAAGAGTTACTGAAAAATAACTATAAAACTGATTGTGGATTAATTTACAAAAATATTAAGCATCAGATTGTAGAACTACAAAAGAATTTCATTATTGTTTATGTTGTTAAAGTTCCGGGTAATTATGCAATTATTTGCAAATGGTTGTATGCTGATATGCTAAATAGACATTTTCATAATAATAATGCTTTTAAAAAATCTAATTCTAGCAATAGAGAAATTTTTAATCCAATTTCTGCTTTTTATAAAAAACTAGATTTACGCATTTCGGATATTAAATTCTCTCATATTTTCTTAACTCCAAAATTTCATAAAAATCCTATTAAATTTAGGACTATAACAAATGGCTTTAAAACTTATATTACACTTCCGGGTAGAAAGCTACAAAAGATTATTCAATCCACATTGGACAGTATTGATAATTCGATTATAGTTAAGAATAGTTTAGATATCATTAAGTACATGCAAGATAAAAAAATTATTTCTATTCACACCTATGACTTTGAAGATTTATTTAATTCCATAGATATTGGGGACATGGTTAAAATTCTCAAAATAGCCTATAACAAATATTCTTTGAATAAACTAATTAAGTATGATAAATATCTTTCTATTATTCATCTAGTACTATATGAAAATTATATTTTTCACAATAACTCTTATTATCAGCAAATTAAAGGTCTTCCACATGGAGGGCCTGCTAGTAACTGTTTAGCCAATATTTATCTGCACTTTTATGAATATTATAACATTAGTTTCGATTCTTGTTACTTTTTTAGATACATATATAACTTAATCATCTTTAGTAATATAGTAAATTATGTTCCTAGTTTTAAATATTATCCCCAATATCTGAAATTATTAAAAACCAATTATAATAATGACTCTGCAAACTTTTTAGACCTACATTGAATTGTTAAGAATAATATACTAATTAGTAATATTTTTGATAAAAGAGACTCTTTTGATTTTAATATTATTAAAATGCCTTTTCGGGAAAGTAACCTACATCTCTCTCTCTATCTATTTTTAGAAATATCATCTTAAATTTTATAAAAAGAAATAACGATTTAGTTACAGATAATGATGTTAAGCAAAATAATTTTAAGCTATTCTGCAATAATTGCTTGGAATACAACTATCCAAGTAATTTCATTTTTAAATATATTTCTAAATTATCTCTCTAATTCTCCTTTTTAATGTTTAAGTATTATTCTTTGTTTTTTCTACTTCTGTTCTTAATTATTTTCAATTTGTTTTTGTTTGCTTTGTTTAATTACAAAAAAAACCTATCCAGGTGGCGCCACTAATTTTTGCTTCTGGTTTTACCAACTTAACACGTCATTTTTAACGGTCATTTAGCGTAATTGCTCTCGTACTTAGAGTTCTTTTTTCCCCCGCTCTCCGGTTATTTGCATTTTTTCATGTAGGTTTTTGCTTCATTATTCCTTTTCAAAATTATTTTTATTTGTATTTTGTTAAGTTTCATTTCCTTTCATATTTCCTATTATTTTTATTTTATTTTTCTGTTGGTTGCAAATTACACGTGGTTGGTTTTAGGCCTAACTTTTCAATATGGGTATGTTTTCTTGTTATGTATAGAATTTCTGCTGAACAGGGGAAGGTTGGATCCATAAAATATATTAAACCCTAATTTTGCTGGTCCTAATTCAGCAACAGCTTTAGAAATCATAATAGGTCTTCATTTTAGTCTATTGACTCTTTTGGTTTCTTACATTTTAATGTTCTAATTCTGTTCCATGTTATACATACGCTTAGTTAATTCTTCTACTATAGACTTTTCCATCATTTTTAAAGTTGTGTTTCTTAAAATCTGGTTTAGATCTTCTAGCTTTGGTTAGTGATATAATTTTGTATATCAATTTTATTATGCCATGTATTTCTTTCATTTTATGTTACTATATATATAAAAATGAAGGAAAATTATTTTTCGCGAAAATGTCTAAGAAACAGTAGAAGAATTTGTACGAAAATAATATTGTTATTTTAGTTCATTGTATGAAAAATTTATTAAAACTAATTGGTAAAGAATTGAATAAATTCTTATTAGAAAATATATTCTTTCAATAAGCTTTTCTTGGAAATTTAATCAGATCACTTTTTCATAAAATTCTTTGATAATTGAAAATATGAGTGTTTTACGTTATATTTTGCAATAAAAGGAACGGGACCCACGCTTCCGATACATTACTATCAATTCTACTGAATTAAGTTAACAGTGTGGGTGGTAAGTATTTTACATTTAATAATAAAATCCTTTTTAGTAATTGAATATTTCAAAATATTTTTAAATTATCAAAAGAGTATTTTATAAGTGTTCTTTCATTGAATAAGTTACACAGAGTCGTTTGCTTTGTTATTAATAATGCGGCAAAAGTTTCGAGAAATTTTTATAGCAATTCAAGGATGTTAAAAATAAAAGTTTTATATTGCCCCTTCATACGTTTAAAAAAATTTAATGGTGAAAGGTGCAGTGGAATTTGAGGGGACGTTCCAATTATTTTATGGTAGATTCTTTCTGGATATATTTAATCAATCCGATTTCTTAAATGAATATTATTGACAGTGAGGTAGTATACTTTATTTTTTCAGTAAAAGATCAGGTATAAATGCATTAATGAACCAAAGAGAGAAGCATTATTTTTTTGTGTTAAATTTTGAGGATTATTTTTCTATTCGCATAACTAGTATTCATTCCGTATCAAATGAGAAAGTAACTGAAAATAACAGGAAATAATACTTAAATTTTAAAAAGCTCTTTAAGAATAATTTTTATTTATTTACTTTTAATTTTTCGAGGTGGTTACTACACATTTAATTGATGGTTAAGAATTGTTTTTGCTTAGCAGTCAAAATAACAAAACATTTGAGAAATAACCTAACATTAATTCCTTACGAACCCATAAAGAGTTTTTTTATGACTTGTTTCAAAATTGAGGAAGTGTTATGGTAAGTGATGCTCTAAAAATCAATTATTGCAAAGTTCAATTCATTTTATGCACAAAAAAAAATTGTGGAAAAATTTGATCAAATAGAAGTTTTTCAGAAAGTATGTAAATCATTAAAAATATTGTAGTTTCATAATATAGCTGCATTTTGCAGTTAAAAGCACTAGCAAATTAACAAATCTTTTAATTGTAAGTTTAGTGAAATTTATTTAGGAAAACAACTGGTATTTATTGTACATTTAACAAGTGTAATAAAAAATATTCCAAAAAAATTTAAAAAGTTCCAGAGGAATATTCTACCGGTTTTCTTTTACTGGATAAATAGTGCTGGAAATTATTCTACACGTGGCTGCTTAACTCGACTACAGATGAATTTTTTGGGTAATACGTTTGTGTCGCTAATTGATGTAACCAGCAAAAGACATTATTCACAACCACTCCGCATTAATTCTGTACCTAATAACATCAAAATGGTTTTTAGCAGGAAGTGTGTTCTAGAAATAGTTGATGAAACATTTGTTATTTCTGAGAGAAAAAACATATTTGTGCGCTTTAGAATGAATTAAGCAGACGTTTTGTGAATTCGAAATGAACGTGTGTTCTTTCCAGATTCGTGATGTACCCCCAATGTTATTTCCCATTCATCTTTTATGAATGGAAATACATATGCGTAACCATACCGGCGAGCATTTATAAAATTTCTTTCATTTTGTGTTCCAAATAATGCCAGCAAAGGAGTAGATATAATTGTTAGATCAAATTAATAATGGAATAAAGGCTTTGTAAACAATACTTGAGAGTGTTTTGTTTCAAACCTTATCTATATATCCCAATACGCGCATTCTGACTTTAATTATCTGTCAATATAAAACCAAATTGCCTGAAATAGAATGAAATAAAAAAAAAACTATTGTCTCGTTGGAAAGCATTTAGAGTTTATTATAATTAAAAATAAATAAACAAACAAAATAGTAAAGATGCTTATTGTGTAATAAATCTCTTCAAAGAATACTTATTCTTGGGTATATATAAATTTGAACATTTGAATGAGCTATATAAAAATATATTATGTTAAACACGATATATCACAATAACTTACATTTGTATTGATAAATGTATTGATATTTTCATCAATGTATTTGTTATAAAGGGAATAGTTTAATATTTTAGGCTATGTATAATATAATAAACATTTCTTACACACAATACTAAAATTATACATTTAAATAAATTGATAAAGTTTGATATCTATAAAAATAAACTCCAACTGACACCATTATTCCATTGAACACCAACTGTTTCTAACGAAACTCACCATTATTTGACCCTCATTGTTGAGGATGTGCAGAAAATATATCATTTCAAGCATTACCTCCTACCATGGACCAAAACCAGAGACGTATGCGTAGAATATTCAGTTTTTCCTTTTGAACAAAATTGAATCAAAAAACTACAACAATCAATGTGGGATAAATGATAGACGTATCCTTGAAAATCTCAGCGAAATTTGGTTTTGAATGGAATATGACAGCAGATCATCGACTCGATTGTCGTAAAAAAAAAACACCATTTCCTGGAGAACTTCTGCTGGGTTTTTGTACGTACATGGACCCCTATAAATCAAACAAGATATCAATCATTGGCATGGCCAAGTAATTTTAGCGCGTTTTTCACATGTTGTATTTTACAATAATGCAACAAAAAACTTTTTACTAACAGAAAGTACTATACTTAAAAAAAATTAATTTTTTTTTAATTTAAAAATTATTAAATTTAACTATGATTCGGATCATCTAGGGCACAAATGCGACCCAATGCCGAAAACCCGAGGTCAATCGGTTGCTTATTGGCTGAGAAAAGGGTACGACAAAATATGGAACGAAGACGAAATTTGCTTCCTATAATAGCGCTTTTTTTACACTACGTGAAAAACGCGCTAAAAAGCGTTGATTGACCATTGATAAGTTACAATTCTAGCTGGTGAGTATCTAATAGTAAGATTCTAGTTTGTTCCAGCCCTTCACTAGGCTGTGAATCTAAGACGAAACAAATCTATGAATACAAACTTTTGGTGTTTCCATAATAATAGAAGATTCTTTGACATATGAATTGGATCCTGTGGACAAACTGAATCTATCATTGACAGATAATGGTAATGTTAACTTACTTAAATGCACCATTTTCTGCCATTTATGAACTTCCAGCACCGAAACAATGATGAATCTTCTAAGGCTGTAATGTCCCATGTTAACACGCCAAAATTATTAATTTTATTCTTAAAAACATTCTGGACAATTACTTTGAAAAATTTAGCCAACTGATCGCAAAACCTGAATTACGTATATAAAGCATGCATGTTGTATGATTCAAGGGTTAGTTCGTACACAAATTCCTTCAATGGCAACGCCATCGAAATCATGTAATCAGTAGCAGAATGGTTGAATATTTTCATAGGGAACTTTGACAACCTATTAAAAACTCCGGCTCGTCCATAGGAGCCAGAGGCGTAACGAAGAATATTAGGGAATCCTGCAAAGTAAGATTTTGCGGGGGTGTACGTTTCGTCACTCATAAAATCCCATGTTAAACAGCGTAAGTTTATGCACCTTTTCCTCAGAAATTACTTACTCCTAATGGATAAAACTTTTACTGTAGGTTACGTGAAGTATCAATAAAACATTAAGGATTGGTTTTCTGTCTTTTTGTTAAAAATTAAAATAATTAAGAATTTTTAAAAAAATTATCCAATTTTTTTCACCTAAAATTTAGTTTAAAAATGCCTTATCCAAAAACAGTTTGCTAGATATATCTAATCCCCTCCATTAAAATGTGTAATCATCTTAAAACAGTATGCTCTCACTAAAAATTTGAGGATTATATAATAAATAATTTTTGAGGAAAATGTACATAAAGTGATAAATATTACATTTTGAGAAAACAGGCTTTGAAGTAAAAATTTGTAATTTTTAAACATTTACTTTTTTTTAGTACTTCCCAAAAGCATATGAAGCATTTTCTTTACCTAGTTTGCTCCTACAAATGACAAATTTAATTTTTTCCCATTATCTTGAACAATCTAGTCTTGGAGGGGGGGTGGGGTATCTCGAGATGCTTTCGTTGGACTACACGAATCCTACGTGCATCTAATTTTTTGAAGCATGACACACCGTTATAACTTAGTTCAATATCACATTGTTTTAAGGTAATTGATTATTCTACATGTGACTCATATTGAACTGTGCGATAACCATATTTACCCCTAATTTTTTTAGAGTTTTTAATTCCACAAATGTAGATTTTGGAATCACTGACTATATGGTATTATTAACTAACTCATTTGGGGGAATGGGAGTTTCAAGTCTTCCCATGTAAGCATTTTCTTAACAACATATGATCACCTAGATCTCTACAAATTGGCTTCATTTACTACATTATAGTACATAGCACGTGTATGTGTGTTTATGATCATAGTGCATTTCGTCACATTCAGCTTCTGTCGTTTGAAACTTGCATCATGAATTTATAGTAACAGGACACATCCCATTTTGAGGGCCCTCGTTTGAAGACAGAAGATGAAATTATACAGCCCAAAGCAGAAGTTTTCATGTGGCGTAGATCAATGATAATATTTCTAATAACCATACTATAATATCTTTGAATTTTTAATATTAAAATGTCGGTGAGAGAGAGTCGGTTACGACCACTTAGGCTTTTTCCGTAACTAAACTTTTTTCCCCTCAGTTTTTGCTTTTAAGATCGAAAAGACCTATACACTTTTGAATATGCCCAATGCACTCTAATTTTCCACTTGAGCATCATATGTATTCGCGCTCGTCAGAAACTTATGCAAGGAGAAATACAGATGCTTCAAGCAGAGCTTAATTCATGCACGTCAAGGAGTAGCTTCATTTAAAAAATAAATAAAAGTTCTTCTAATTATCATTTTCTCATATCGTACATAATTTAAAGCAGAGATATTTGAACCTTAAGAAAAACCACAAAAAATTGATTTTCATGTGCCAGAAAATTCATGTGCAGACCCCCTTAAGCCAATGTCATGTCGAGTTGCTGCTTTTCAGCAAAACTAAAGGAAGTTCCAAACGACATTAAGGGCTATTTCCTGACTTTTGATTCCTCTGTGTATATGTTTTTCGATTTAATAAGTTTATAAGTCATTTAACTCGTGTAAATATTAATACATCTACCTCACAATGCAAAAGCAAATTTCTTAAAACTTTATTCGTGGCCAATTTTTATAAGAATGAGAAAAACATATAATTCTGTTTAATAAAAATATTGAGTTCATTAATATAGAATTTTTAATCGGGTGAATTGTTAAATGAAACACAGCCGCTTAAATAAAATGAAATGAAATAAATCCTCTATATTAATAAAATAATTGTGGGTTTTCATCATTTAAAAAATGTTTCAAAGATTGGAATCATACTCTTGATGTAATGCATTATTTCTTTTTCCTGTATTTGAATGTAAAAACAAATATAAGAGGAATATTTTGAAAAATGAATATTCACAAAGTAGTTGAAAAACTTTTTCTGTTTCTTATTTTTTTATGAAAAATAGAATAATATTTTTAGAATAAAGGTTTTGCATCGAGTTTCATCGCGCGCGCGCGTAAATAAAATGCGTTGTTTGAGATTTCGATTTTATGAATTGATATTACCTCTTGTCTAACAGAAAAAAAAACATATGAGAATAAACCCTTGTGGGAATAAGTACATATATTGTTATAAATATACATTTGTAAATGCGAATTCAAAATATCATTTTAATTTAGTTGTCTAGACATTTTAATAAGACGCTTCTTTATCCCTCAGAAAACATCAAAAAATTCTGAATGTCTATTTATTTAGCGTACCTCAGAATTACTTCTCATTACTATATACTGAAATTTAAAAATATTTTCATGTACGTAAAAGTAAATCAAAATTAAAGGCAAAATATTTCAAATTGTACCATTTGACGTAATCTAAATAGGCATAATACTTACGTATTTCCGGATCGTAAAGAATTTATAAGTACGTTCATTATCATAACATATTAATTTTTTTTTATTAATTATTTACTTATTTTCTTTTAAGGATTAGTCCTTCTCTTAATTTAAAAGTAGAAAACGAAAAACTAGGAAATTTAACCGCTGCTATTTGCTGAAATATCTTGATAAAGTGTTCAAATATATTGCTTATTTAACTTTAATAGAAATGCAAACCTTAATGGTAGAGTGAAATAAATGCATTTTGAACAAGTATAAAACATTAATTTAATATAACCAACGGTTCAGAGTCTTTTTGGTAAGGCTCTACATAATTTAAAAATACTGGCAGTGCCGGATTACTCATTAGGGGAAGTAGGCAATTGCTTATGGGCCCCATGCTTTTAGGGGCCTACAAGAGAGTGTTCTGTTTTCTGTTAGTGCTCCAAAAACAGTCTACAGGGCCCCTAGAATTCGACTGCCTAGGTGCTTCCATGTAGTTTAATCCGACACTCTGAATATTGATCATTTTTTTTCAGAGATGTTTACGTATGATTAACGAAAAGTGTAATTGGAAAATAAACATTGTAAACTATAGGATAATGAAAGTATACAATTATATATCAAACACTTAACTGAAATACTGATATAAAAAACTTTGATTTAAAAAAATTACCTCCGAAAGCAGTTACAAAAAATAGTATATATTTATTAAACAAAAATTTTTACACATCTTTTAAAATAATATCATGTGGCTTCAATGTACTTCTATCGATGTGCTTATTCCTATTCTTAAAACATAAATTAGGACCCCTTTATAGAAGTCGATTTGTGTTGCACCTTACAGAAGGAGCAGTCAGGTGGAAGGTAGCTTTGAATATAGAAATCGTCTAAGTCCCATCACTCTTTGCTGTTCCACTTTCTCGAGCACTCGAAAACCAAGTTCGTCTTCCCGCTAGTTGACTCAACTAAAAAGATATTGTGGAAGTTACGCTCTTCACGCGCGGCTACTTGTGTATTGAAAACGGAAGAAGCTTTTCACTGCATCTTCAGATTCAATAATTTTAAGTACAATGATGAGTCCGGTACTCTCTTGAACTTTGTGACCACGTGTGGAAAGAATCCTTCCTCCTCTTCACACTGGAGGTGTGGGGATAGGAAACAAGTTGAGTGGTACAACATTGCTTCTAGTGAAACCAGCCTTAAAGTCGTTTTGGTAAAATCCCTTCCAGACTCATGGCGAATTTTCTTTAATTGTATGAATTGACTCAAAAATATGATTGCCACACGGTGCTGTTTCAAGTGAATACAGTGCATGTGTAGCCTTATTTGTCGGATGTTTTAATGAAAAAATTACGTATATTAATGGCATTGTGCGTAGGTGCACTATTGTGATACAAACTGCATGCATTTTCTAGCTACAGTTTGATTAATTGTTTCATGTTAAATGTTTAAAGCAAGCAATCCTTTTTGGCAGTCTAAGAAGTTGGAAGAAATTCATATTGCGTAGTTAATGAAAAAAAAAGTGAAAATTAGCCTGATATTTGGGCACTAATCAAATGCTTTTGCTTTTGATAAACAGTCAGCTTTATAAACGTTTTTGCAAAATTTCAAATGTTTTTGTAGCATGAATTCCATTGGGGAAACAAAATTGGTACGTTGTGTATCGTCGACTCATATTGTCAAATCAAAAGACGTCGCCAAATTTCGCGATATACAGCCAATATTGGAAGCTGTTCCCGCCCATGTTCATACACATTCATAATATCAAGGACATCATTTCGTAATATTTTTTGGATAGGTGACATCTTTTAATTTGACGGAATGGGTCGAAGGATTGATTCGTATGTACCCAAAATTTAATACGTGTTATTTGTTCAGTTACAATCCCCATTTTGGAAAGTTTGAACAAGAAAGTACTCTTCTCATAAAAAAAAATATTTCGCACCTTAAAATAAAATAAAGGTTGAATTGTCGAATTGGCCACTTATCCCGCCAAGTGTTTTTTCGCCAATTTGATAAATGCGCCAAATCTGGTAGCCCTTGTGATTTTGTATCAGTGAGAGAGAAGTCGGATCGCGGCGTAAAAACGAGGTAAGTTGACAATTTTTCAAAATTTGGCAGACTAGTGGCCGATTCGACAATTTCACCAAAATAAATTCCCGAGTGTTGCCGCATGTTCATAAATCATAAAAAACAGTAATAAAATATTTCAAACGATGTATACTATTTTAAAAGAAGCATGGCACATTCTAGATCTTTCTTATCACAGTAGTATATCGTTATTGATCTAATTTACTCCAAAAAATAAGAACCAATGATTTTTAGCGTTATAAAGTAAACAGTTTTTTAAAACTCTAAATATAATATAATTGGAACTGAGAAGGAAAATTATTTATGGCAAAAGATATATCACTCACCCGCACAAAGTAACGATAATAAGCTACTATGTATGCAAATGTAGGAAGAGAAAAATACCTATAAAATATGACTAGCCAAAGTAATTTATATATTCAAATGATTTCTAGCTCTCAATGAAGGCATAACATCATATGATAAAACCATTAATAATCATATGTTGTGCATGAATTAGCGGCATTTATCTAATATGTTTATCACTATCAGCCTCTATCCCTAAACATACGCCAATAAGTAAATTAATTTATTTCCTTTTATAAGGAAATATGACAAGCCTTAAAAATATAATGCGCATTTAGAACGATATAACTATTACCTCATAAAGAATGAATGAACAAAATATGAGAATGACGGAAACTATTCATTTATAGCGACTCACTATTTCGTTCGTTTTCTAAATACTCCGATGAAAAATCAATTTGTTCTTAATGCGTAAAACAGGTAATTTAGGGAACAATATTACAATTTATTCCAACCTCTTTTATGAGCGAATTTATTATTAAGACCCGGCGGGGCTAATGACTATTTTCCGATTTCATCGTGAAAAATGAATAACTATTATTTCACTAAAGAAGCTCCGAAGCTGTCAGATGTGGTATTTAACGTGATTTATTGTGTGTTTTCGAACACAACTCAGTTTATCTTTATAAGGTGCAATTATATTATTTTTGACGGGTGCAGTTATGGAATAAAAACCACATTAGAAGTTTTGACGTTTTTTGAATTTTTTTTTATCATGTTTATATATAAAGGTATTTTTTATGTAAATAAAAAAATATCTCGCATAATGATAGGTTATCAAATGGATTATTAATTACCGTATAAAGTTAGATTGCTTTGTAAAAATAAAATGACAAATAGTTTTTTTTTCTCATTTTGTTTACTTTTACGTTACTTTTGCAGGTAATTAAGATCGTACGCTTTTACTTTTGATTGTTTTTAATACTTATTTACTCATTTATTATCGAGGAAAGCTGACCTCACGTATAAAAGGTTTAGAACACAGTGATTCTCAACCAATGCACCGTAGCACTTTTGTGTGCCACCACACACACACAATTTATTATTATTATTATTAATTAATAGTTTACCCTGAAAATAAAATAAAATCTGGAATCGAATTATTTCGCCGTTTAATAGAAACAAACTAATGATATTCGTTGTATATTCAACTTATTCTTTCGTGGATAGATGGAAGTGTGTTATAGAGAAGTAAACTTCTTTTAAATTTATTTTATCGTTAATGTGTCTCACTAAATTTTAAAATTGTAAAAATGTACTGAAACAAACAAAACAAAAAGCAAAGATTCAGTGGTTTAGAGCCTTTAAGCAGGTCTGCTCCCGAAACAAGATTTTCAGTGGACGATACATTATGTTTTAAGGTAATATCTTGGGCTTTTTATATGTAACTAGCTGTTACCCGCGACTTCGTTCACGTGGAAATTTACAAAAAAGTGTTTCTTTCAATTCACAGATCTTACGAAAACTTAATAATTCTGTATTCCACGTTAAGAAATACATACACGCTATATATATAGAGAGAGAGACAGAGAGTTTAATGTCATTTTTTTACTTTGTGAATCAATGTTTTGTTTTTATATTTTTGTGTTTTTTCTTCTTTTTGGTGTTTATTGTTTTATTTTTTTTATTTTCTTTGTTTTTTGTTATTTTTTGTGTGGTTTTTTTCGTATAAGTGCATCCGAAACAGCCTATGCTCTACTTAACTGAACAGTGAGATAACTATCATAAAAAAAATTATGGCACGTGTCAGCGTATTATCATGTGCGCGTAACACTATTATGTCTCATGAAGAGCATCGGTCGCCAGTAACCAAAACAACGACTTCATTAGCTCAGCTTGGCGTTCAATTTGGCGTTCATCTTGGCATTCAGTTTCACGTTCACCCGTATAGTTTCCGTTCCCGTAAGAATACGGGAATAAAATATAGCCTATGTTACTCCCCGTTAATGTAGCTTTCCATTAGTGAAAGAATTTTAAAAATCGCACCAGCCGTTTCCGAGATTAGCCGGAACAAACAGACAGACAGACAGACAGACAGACAAAAATTATAAAAATAGATTTTTTGATATAAGTACCGTAAATACCTTTAAATGCATTTAGTAACAAACTGCTAATTTGAAATTACAAACAGACACTTCAATTTTATTTATTTATATAGATGCATGACTTTTGTTGATAGAGATATTGTGGTTGTGGCAAGAGAAATAGCTAAGTAAATTACAAAGAATTTATTATTTGCATTATTAGTTTCATACAACCTATCACTACAATTGCTGTTCGACAAAACGGGCAGAATTATCCCTTACTTCATTCATATCAGGAAAAATATAATAGTAAAATATAACCCCATTCACATTGAAAGAAAGGTATCACTTATTTTTAGAAATTACGTAATTGGTTTTAGGGAAGAATTTCAATCACTCAGTAAAGCATGCGCAAGTTATTATTACCATATTCCTTTTCTAAGAATAGAGAATAATTCTCTCAAAAAGTACAAGGTCTTATCCTTTTGACAAGGAATCGCGAAATAAATGTATGAAAATATAGGGTTTAATCCAGTGGCGTAACGCACGCCCCCGCAATCTTCACATTGCGGGAGGGGGGCAAGATTCTAAGCAGGCCAAAGCTTGACTGACGCCAAGTACGTAAGATCCAACTTGAGGCCCTAAACCTGGTTTTACAAAGGAGGGGGGGGGCTAATATTCTGCTTTACGCCACTGGTTTAATCCTTTAAACTCTGAAATGTAATTAGACTGGAATTTTTCAAAATATGGTATTCGTAATTATGTCTTAGAGAAACTGTATTAGGTCAGAATTTTAAATTGGTATTTAAGCTATCTTGTTACGTAAAGATATACATATACTAGTAATTTTTTTATCGAGTTAAGGTCACCTTTGGAGAAATATTATGTCCATTTGCAAAGAACCTCGTAGTTGAAATCGTAGGTGATGAGGACGATGCCTCCCCTGGTAACTAATTCTTCCAGATTTTACAACATATCACATAGAAATATGACGCTCTAACTAGTTAAATGCATAGTGTATTTCACCTATACAAAGTTTACTTCCCGTAGATGTCAATTGCACCCGTGAAAGGTTAATTTGTAGTACATTTCTCTTTGTGCAGATGCTAGGCATTAAATACGCATTAATTTGCTCCGTTTTGATGAAATCTGGAAGTAAAGCTCAGAAAGCGTTACTCTCATGGTTACCTTGGTCATGATTCGATACCTTGGATAGTTCGAGATTAAAGTTGGGGGGAAATGTGAAGAAACCAAAAGTTTACTTAAACATTATTTTATGCTTTCAAGCTTAAACAACAACACTAGTACTGAAAACAATATTAAATATAATTAAATAAGGTTAGAGTGTAATAATAATCTAGGAACAGAGCCTGTTTGCGATTAAAAGTTTGATATACATTTATAATATTAAACGTACAATTAACGAGAATTGTTTTACCAAAATAAATGTGCTCCCTTTTTCTACTTTTCTACCAAATTTTATTTTTATTTTGTGTTTATAGAGAAATTATTATAACTCATGGGTAAAGCAATAAATTTATGGAAATTTTTATATTCTTCTCAACCGCTTCTTTATAATAAGCTTTTCTTTTATAGTATTCAACTACCAAGCTTCTGCTTTAACCCTCTTGTAATTATCTTCGTTTACGGTTTCTGACGAGAGCTCTAAATAAAATCCTCTGTTTAACAAATAGTACTATTCTAATAATTAAAATGTTCAGATGAAGACTTGGTGCAACGCGATTATATGCCGGATTTATGACAGCTTTCTTCTTAATATTGCCTTGACTTGTCAAGTTATAAAATTATATCGCATTACGCGCTCATAATTTTCATTCGGAACTAAAACCTCTGATCATATTCGTAATAATTTTCCAGTAAAACTCTTAGTTAATAAGTTTCGTCAAAAATTAGAAGCATTTTGCATATACTTAAGAGATATAATTTAACATATTTGAACTTTTATTCTTGTACTAATTATTTGTCAAAATAAGAAATTAGTTTTATAAAACTGTAGTGTGCATATGCTCACATGTACGTAAATTTATAATATTTTTCCTTAAATAAATAGAAAATTTCACGAAAAAAGTTTAAAGGAAGATTTTTCAATAGAAATTATTTTTATTTTTTATTTAATGAAACTTTAGGGCCGTATATATATCCGTCAATATATTCAAAACATATTACTATTTTAAATAGATTGTAGGAATAATTAGCAAAATCAACAGAACAGATTAATATGCAATATATTTTATACTAAATACAATTATTCCCGTTCATTTTCCTTAAGTTAATTTTGAAAATCCTTTCACTTTTGATGTTTAAAACATTTTTTCCACGGCTTTCATTTATTAAACAGATCAAAAAATTTAATTTTAGAGAGTTATAGATATTTAAATGCACCTAGATTTTTAAAAAAAAATTATTTTTTTTGGAAAAAGTATAATGAAAAATTTTTAATAAAGAACGAATATTGAAAATCATTTTTTATAAGAACTAGCAAAGGCATTGATTTCCGAAAATTCACAAGCTGTTGGATTGCACTATTTACTAGTAAGCTTAAACCTCTACAAAATTGCTTCATCAGCTGTTGTTTTTGTTTAAATTGCCTGTTATGTCTCGAAAGCTTGACATGGAAATGAATTTCCTTAAAATCAATATTATCCACGCCGCTTTGTATTATTTTTAGTGAAATAACCATTAATGTACAAGTGAAATAAATCTAAAAATACAATGGAATTGTGTATATTCAAGTTTGCTCTTTTCATATTTTACTTCAAGTGTGTTTTTATTCATCTTTTTTTTTTTTAAAAAAAAAGAACTACTTGTGAATGACAACTGACAAGAAAACAAAATTAACTTTTGAAGAAACGTCTTTTCCCAACTTTCCATTCAAACTTCTCAAGGGAATTATTCGAAATAAAAACCCCACTAAAAAGATTCCAAAGCTAAAAATAAGTCGTTAAAAGGGAAATCGGAACAAGATGAATGACGTAAATTATTGCTTTTGGTGAACGCTGGATCCCACCAAAGAAAAAAAAAATGAACAAGGTTTTTGCCAAAGGAGCCAGCAGAACAGAAGATCGTTAACATTCGACCTGGAGTAAATTACCGTAACTTTCCAACAGAACGTAGGATGCGGTTATCAAACGATTCTGTAGACTAGAGTCTAGTCTCTTATTATATGTGCTCGCAATTTTCCAGTCGGCGTATTTGAATTCATTAGAATACACCCTGGCACGTAAGTTAGTTAGAGGGGGAAAGTTAATAATTATGCAGCTGCCTTTTGACTTGAAAGCTTTCGCAGACTTGAGGAAATTCAATGAACAAATATAAAAAGGAGAGGGGGGGAATAATAATTTCATTAGTTATGGTTGTATTTTTTTCTCACGCCATCTCCCTTGGAATTCAATTTTAATTATTTTAAATATAATTTTTTTTAGAACTGGAATTCTTGGTATATTTTTAAAAAGAATGAAGATGTCAAAATTTGATTTATTTAAAAGTAAAATTATATTTATTTTCAATTATATAATTTTTTTAAAAAAAATTTTAAAAAAATTTTAAGAAATAAGATTTTATATATACAACGTCTAACAATACAGTTCGCTGAATGATGTCAGAAAGGCCGACCCGGCAACACTCCGAAACAAAACGCTGCACTTGCGTAGCGTCAGGTGGTGACCATCTGCCCTCACCGTTGTTCAGTTGAGCATCGTTTGTGTTCCGTGTAAGACTTATTTTACAAAGTGCTCCTGTGTGTTCAGTGTGTTGGCTCTTAACTGAGAACAAAATGAATGAACAAAAGATCAATTTAAAATTTCGTTTTTAGCTTGGCAAGACACCGAAAGCTGGCGATACGAGGCTGGTACATGTTTATGAACATCAAGCATTCTCCATGAAATGTGTATGCGAGTTGATCGCCCGTTTTCAAGATGGCCGGGAAAGTGTTTCTGACAACCCCCGTAGCGGAAGACCGTCGACCTCCGTCAGTGACGAAAACGTTGAGAAAGTGAGAAAATTAACCACGAAAGATCGTCAATTAACTGTACGCATGAAAATTGATGCAGATTAACAGTGAATCCTTACGAAAAATCGTTACCCAGGATTTAGGGATGAGAAAAATTTGTTCTCATCTTGTGCCACATCACTTGACGGACGATCAGATGGCGGCCCATGTAGAGGCTTTCCAGGATTTTGTCGAAACGGCGGCCGCGATACCAAGTTTCTTGAACTGTATTGTCACTGAGGATGAGTCTCTGGTGTCTCAGGTACGACTTTGAAACGAAACAGCATGGAATGGCGTTTTTCTGCATCACCTCGTCGGAAAAAGGTCAGAGCAGAAAAATCACGCATCTAAACGATGTTCATCCCCTTTTTTGATAGTCAAAGCATTATCCATAAAGAATTTCTACCTGAGGGAACGACGATGAATTCTGCAAGGTACATTGAAATTTTGTCGTGTTCCATGAAACATCTACGCAGAATACGACCCCTCTACGCACAATAAGGTTTATGGTTTTTTTTTGTTCACGACAATGCTGGCCTTCACAGTGCCAATATTGTCAAACAATTCCTGGCAAACAAAGTAGGTGCAGAAAATTGAACATCACCCATAGTTGCCAGATCTCAATCATCAAGACTTCCTCATATTCCCTAGAATCAAACTCATTTTGAAAGGAAACAGATTTGATGTTAGTCCTGCCATCCAACAAAACGTGACGAGGCTTTTGATTTCCATCCCAAAAGAAGACTTCTACCATAGTTTCCAGGACATGTATAGCAGATCTCAGTGGAGCATAGTTATGAGGGGTGACTATTTCGAAGGACAGTAAGGTAACTATTTCGTTAATATTTCATCTACGTTAAAATGTTACATGTCTTTTCACGGAATTTTGTTAAAGTTCTATATATATATATATATATATATTCAAAATTTCTCTACAAGAGAGAGATGAATTACATGATTAATATATATATATATATATGGAAGGTATATTTTCTTTTGTAGTTCCAATTGGGAAGGGGATGGAGACATTTATTTTGCAATAGACTGAAATAAGTAATATATTCCAAGATTGTACCAAACTGAGAATCTTCCAAAGAATGAAGACTTTTTTGTTGTTGTTGTTTATAGCATTTTGTGTGTTGTGTCTTATCCTGTAAATTCTATTCTCTTGGCTAGAACTTTGATAATGTGATGGAAAAGAAAGAAGAGATAAACAGGCTTTTAGCATGTCATTTAAATGTTATGTTTACATCCTTGGAAATCTTTTCTGTTTTTCGAATGACAAAATATTTTTTTCCAAAAAAAGTGCTGTGTTCAAACGTATTTTGGTAAACAGGTTGCATTTTTTTCTGTAATAAACTAATACGCACTTTTTTGAAAAAAAATTCATCCAAAAAATATATTGTTTTCGTTTATCCCATTTACTTAGTGTTTTTTCCAGCAACTTATATTGTTTTGTTGAACAATTAGGTAAAGTGGTTGAAAAAGTACCGCTTAGTAGCTTTTTGTCCTGACATTTAAACTTTTCATTCGTATCTCTGAAAAAATCTAGATTCCGAATCCATTAAATATTTTTTTATAAATGTCTTACATCGAATATTTTGGTAATTATCTCCAAAGAGTTGTTTTTCATCAATCATTCATACACAATATCGTTTTACGAACAAGAAAGAAAAATGACTTCTGAAAATAGTTCGATTTTGAACTCTGCGCATTTAAAAAGGGAGGAGGAAATTATATCGTTCCTTCAAGAGACAAGAAAAAATGCGATTTCAATAGTTATTTATTATTAAGAAAACCCAACTTTTTTCTCGAGTAAAAAAAATAACATAAAAAAGACACGAGAGGATTTATTTCGAGTTTTCTTTAATGCAATGGGATTCGCGTGACAAGAGGCAAAAAGACATTATCGAGAAGGCATCGGAATGTTGCCAAGCGCATAAAATAAAAGCGAGACCGCGATTACGCGCAAGTATTAAAAAACAAATGAATGGATTCCGAATTCTTTTGTCACCCTATTCTTCGGAGGAACTGTTGTTAACAACAAAGTGGAAAAAGAGGGAAACTGAAGTGAGATTCATAATAGGAATGGTGATGCTGGTATCAACTTGGAGATGTGTGTGGTTGGTTAACGTAGCCCCCCCCCCTTCTCAGTAGGGGGTTGGATTAAAAATTGAAATTCTGTAAATGAAAGGAATGTTCTACCGAATGTTCACTGCATCTTCCTACTCTATGGCGAAATTTCTAAAGATTTTTTTTTTGAACTGTATTTGCATGTCTGTGTGTTATAGAATAGGATTGAAAGCAAAAAACATCTTTTTCAGGTAGAACAAGTGTTAAATATCAATGTCATAACATAATTTCGCACTAACGCACACATATATAGCATATTTTAATGTTGTATTTCTTGTTACATATTCAACATGGTTGAAAAGAAATCTTTGTCATGAGTTCAAAATTCTGCAAGAAATTATAAACGAGATGAAGTTTATTTTTTTATTTTATTTTACAAATGGGGAACATTAGTGCCTAAACCATTTGTTTTCTGGCTCCTAATGCTTTTGAAAATACCCCCACAACTAGAAAGTGCAACACAATGGTTCAAATCTTCCCAGATCATAGGCTGGTTGGAGTTACACAGAACACAATTTTAGGAGTCCTTCACTCCAGTTCTATGGAGGTGGTTACACAGATAGTCGTGCTCAGTTAGACTTTTAAAGATAGTTACCGCTGACTTGGTAGACTGGGGACAGATCTCATCTTCCAGAATCTTTCGTTTTTATACAGCAAGAAATTCCATCTTTGGTCATATCTTGTTTAAGTATTTTCGAAAGTGTTATGCTAACAATTTAATCACATGAAAAGGAAAGAGATCGCTTAAGATGGGGCTTAGCTACTAAGTCTTTTCTGGCATACACAACGTACAATTAAAAAGGCGGTCAAGAGAGACTTGTGCAGAATTACAAACGAGGGTTGGAAAGGTTTTCTGTTTCTTGTCAAAAGTAAGGAACTTTACTGTGTCCACTACCAAGTATGGAATGGTGGTTTTGATATTTTTGTTTCCCTAGATGGTAAAGGCACTATCAGAAACTTCCTAAAAAAAAGATGTTCGTTTTTTAAGTCATGTTCTTTAAAAACGATACCCCTCAGGCTGGCTCTTAAATATGAATATATTAGTGTATGGTTTAATATCATTTCTTTGCCGTAAATCACAATTATCTGCCATAAATCTTTGAAACCTTTCTGAAAAATAAAAGTAAATAATCAATTTCATTTTTTACTCTGTTATTTTCCTTTTTAAAAATCATAACAGAAAAGAGACTTCGTATTAAGAAGAAAAAAAAGAGTTTTCAATATCTATTTGGCGACGAAATGCTATAAAATTAACATGGAGCCAAAATCATTAAATATTTTTAAAAGTACCTCTTGGTAATTTTAGGAGGAAAAAAAACCTTTTATTCAATTTTTTGTAGCTAGAATGTATATTTTTAAGGATAGTTTTGAAATATATTTCTTTTTTTTTTTTAAATTTAAAATTATTTTTGTCACCCAAGGTTGTGGGTTCGACCCCGGCCCAAGTCGGTGGATTTTCATGATGCAGAAAATCGACAGTGGTCATGTCGTAGGATTATGCGGCATGTAAAAGTCCTAGAGTGCCTGTTTGGCTTTGATGCTCTCGGTAAAATTAAATCGTGGTACAGGTTCGCATCGTCAAAAGCTCAAGTGCCTCTCTCTGTGGAGGAAACTGGGCGTCAAAATTGCTTGCTCTAATTGGTATCGCCTATATGGTGCAGCGCTAAAAAGTGATACCAGCTCCTGGAGAATGTACTAGGTCTGCAAAGGTTTAAAATACCAACACGCAGCCCCATTAGGGAAAAAAATTACTTTTGCAACAAAATGTCAATTGAAACTAAAAACATGTAGAGAAAGCAGACTTGTAATATTTGTATTATTACTAACTGTGACTTAAACTCAGATAAAAAAAGGATTTTTTTTTTGCCGGATACTTCTTAGCAGTTTAATATGTGACCTTTTTTATTTAAATTTTAAAAAAAAATTGCTTTAACAGTATTCAATTGGAAATACTTGTTTTACAATTATATCCCCTGTCAAAGCAATGTTTTACTAAGATGAAAGATGTCAATTAATTCAGCATATGTTTGATGTAATGCGTCAGTTTTCTTTACAGAAATAAATAAATAAAACATCAATATCAGTTGTACATTTATGTTAAACAAATTACATTTTATTCAAATTTACTGCCCACGTTTTTATATTTAATCATAGAGGCAAGACGTTTTATTAGCATTGCCGAAAATTACTGAATACATTTGTTTCAAATTGCGAAATCCGTTATTACTTGTTTTCCCCTGAATAATTGATGTCAATATTACAGTTCTAAATCAGGGGATTATGCAAATATTGAACAGGATGTGAAGGATTGTAAGCACGTTGGCTTTATATTAGGGCTGCATTGCCAATATTTTCTTTTGGAATATATGAAAATAAATCCGTCATTCTTCGATACGTGTCTCAAATCCATCTGTGACTTATAATTTCTATTTCATATCTGTTGACATCTTTAATACAATTATTTGTTATTATATGAGTTTAAAATTATTCATATTAAAATATTTGAATGAATATAATGTATGCCATGAATCATTTTCTCTTTGCGATCTCTTTAATTCCGGGGAATCCTTCAGAAAGGGGAATTTTTTTTCTCTGTTTTTGTTTTATACTTGGTAAATTTCAACCTTAAAAATAATTGCATTCTAATTTTTTTTATATGATTCTGATTGACTTGACAAATATTGCAATCATGATACCCCAAAAAGTCTTCAAAGTGGCTTATACTATTTCAAAAATTATTGCAATATGTAGATTTAAACTTTAAAATAAGATCATTTAAATTTCTTCCGTGTTCACAGTTGCGAATTTGCTGTTGTAAAACGAAATCACCCGAGACCAATCAGGCAAGGTAATAACATCGATTTTTCAAGCTCTGAATCAAGTATTCAATTTTACGTGGCAATGCGTTTCCTTTAAATCCCCCCCCCCAAGTAATTTTCCATCGGCCCCTCACCAATCAGCGAAAGGGGCTTTATCCCATGTTTTGTTAGAACACCCAATATGACAAATTCGCCCTTTAGTCACCAAACGACTTCCTGCACCTTATCTGAAAAGAGATGCATTGTATTCTTGCAGTTTTTTGCCTCCTCTTTGGCGATTTTTTCCCTCTCTCTTTCTGTCTCTTTCTCATATGCATATGCACACACGGTGCTTATGTATAAGAACGAGCCGTCATTCTTTGTGCCAAATACAAACACCATCTGTTAGCTTAGTTCTCAAACACGGTACTTTCCACATCACTTTGCTTTTGTTCTGGCCCTACTGGGACTGAATTGAAATCTTGTCACCCTCACTTTTTTCCCTCCTCTCAACAGTTCTGTGTTTTTATTTTCTTTTGTAGATCAAATCGTGGTTTTTCTGAGTGACTCAATTGACTAACGGAGTCAATATTTGAGGTTATTGTTTGCCAACTACTTCACTTCTCAGTTCCTCTCCACATTCTACCACAAGTTTCGCTGAGAGTATTTGCTCAGCGCGCGCATACATATTTAGTTCGTTTGCAATACGCGTTACTTCTGCTTCGGAAGAAGGAATTTGAGGGTTTCAAAAGCCTCAATATCTGTCAGAATATTTAATGAAATTTAGATATGAGTGCGATTCAGTTCTTTGGAGAAGTAAAAAATTGAGTTTTTGTTTTTGTGTTCATTTATTATTATTTATTAAAAATATACAATGATTTTTAAATTTTCATTTTTGATCAGGTATTATTTATAACTGTAAGTGCTATAATATAACTGTATAAATTACTATATTACAATAAATAATACAGCTATAATATGTATAATTGACTGTTATTATTTATAACTATGTAACTTTTTAAAGAAATACGAGTTTCCAGTTTTGCCTTAAAAATTCATTAAAATAACTTATAATTCTTATATTGCTAATTTGAAGGTAAAATTTCAAAATTTTGTTTTTTATTAAATCTAATTTTGGTTTCAAGTGACGGAATTTGTGCATTTGAAAAACTTTATTATCTGTCCGAATATTTAAGGAAATTTAGATTTAAGTGTTTTTCAACCTCTTTCGAAAAAAATTAAATTTTCGTTTTTGTGTTTATTTATTCATACTGTGTTCCTTAAATTTTTATTGTTTGTTAGTTATTATCTATAACTGGAAGTTATTATCAATATAACTATATATATGATGATATATATAACGGCAAACATAACTTTATAACAATAAGTAATGTAACTATAATATACAGAGAGAGCAGACTGTTAAAATTTATAACTGCAGAATTTTTTAAAGAAACAGAACGAAATATGAGTTTTTAACTTTACCTAATATTTATATGAAAGTAGGATATAATTCAGTTGTTGCTTAGCTGAAAGTAAAGTTTTAAAATTTTGATTTTTATTAAATCTAATTTTTGTTTCAAGTGACGTAATTGTGTGTTTGGTAATTTCTAATTATATCTAGAAAAATATATATTGAAATTTAATTTCATGACAAACTTCAAATTGCATAATTTTTTTTTATAAAATTAAATTATTATTTATATTTATTATAGTAACTTAAAACTCTGCCCCTAACAGGTTTAAGGGAAAGTTTTTAAATTTGATTTTTTGCTGGAAGTGACGCAATTGTGGATATGGAAATTCTAAACATATGTCAAAGTATATTTAATGAAACTCGACTTTGAAGTGAGCTTCTAACTATTCTTAAGCTATATTAGTTTTGATTTCTTAAAATTTTTACTCGTTATAATTTTTATTTAAATAAAACATAATTTTTTTTTGTTAGATAATATCAAGGGGAATTTATTAAATTTTGAAATTATATTAATTTTATTTTGTGTTTCAAGTAATGCTATTGTGCTTTTGCGAAATAAATATATTTACCTGTCAGGAATTTAATTAAATCTTTGAAAAAATTCAAAAAAGTTGTATGAGCGAAGACTAATTTGAATATTTTCGTTTTAATTAATTAAGTTTTACTTCTCATTAAAACCGAAATGTATGATTCAGTTACCTTTCCAGTTTTGACTTTTTCAATTGAATGAATTCTTAGACTTTAAGATCTTAAATATATCCTTAAAATTTTTGTGATAAGGTTTAGTAATGGAAAGGAGAAGTTATTTGTGAATTTTAATTGTCTTGGAACATTATGTTGATACTATTTACTTACGAAACATTGTTATTAAAATTTGAGTATGACTTTTGGGAATTTTGAATTTGTCTGCTTTATTCCTAAAATAAAAACGCTGAGAAAGTGAAAAGTTTTCTAAGGATTTTTCGTAAAATTTTCTAAGTTTTAAATAAACTTTACTATATATAAAAAGATTGTTTAGGTGGAACATTAATTTTACATCATTATTGATAGATAAATCCAAAGAATAATGCTCCAATCTGTTTTCCTTACTTTTAGGTATTTTAATGTTTTTTTCCCCTTTAAAATCATATTATCCACGAATAAAAATATACGATCTATAAATAAGGTTGTTAGAAATACATAAAATTACGAAATTAAATCTTATTTGTAGGTTCGGCCCCTTAAATTTGTTTTTCTTCTGGATATATTTATGTATAATTTTCCCCCTCTTCGATTTTTTTATTATTTTTCATGCCCTAACTTAAAGAGAAAAGCATATTTAATGTAAATTCTCATTTTTTTTTTTAAAAAATCATAAAATTATTTAAGAAAATCGAATGTCTAACCTTAAAGGAAATTTAAAATCATTAGCTGCAATAAGACAATATAAAGACTTTAAATTTCTGAATAACCTACAAAATATACGTATATAAACATACATTATAGAAAAATTTTCCCTATAAATTACTGTCAAAAGCATTATTATTGTAGCACACTTTCATCTTTTAAAAATCTAAAAGAAGCACACTAATTCATTAATTACTTGACTTTAATTGTATTGCTTTGATAATGATAAAGGATGAGACGCATAATTGCCCAATAGAGCTATATTTAAGACCGGCGGAGTCGTTATGAATTAAGGGGCAAGCTACCTCACTGCTTTTACTCATTAATTTCCTTACACCATCTATTAGGCCGCACTATGATAGCAAAAATATGCTGTATATCCTGTCTATTAAATGTCTAATATAATATAATTTATTATTGTTGAGAAGATTGATAATTGTGTCATAACCAGCCAGTTGTAAACTAACAATAACATATGGGACATGCTTTTTCTTCTTTCATGAATCTCTGTTTGGTTCTGAAACATGTTGACTGCTTCTAACAGTCAATTATAATAATGTATGAATAATATTTTTGTCTGAAATTTATTTTTCCTCCATTAATAAGATAAATATTTGCTGAATTTTTCATAAAACGTGCACCCAGTGTTGCATATTCATGGGAAGTATTCAAACATTTTGTTTAAAAATAATGCATTGAATAATAGCTAAATATAGATAGAAAATTCCAGAGTTCGGTGATATTCTTCTCCCTTTAAACCCCATCATGCAACATTCAAAATATCGTACATACATTGTATTATACTTATAAATTTGTTTTTATCCGCGGCTATTAACAATACATATTTACAATAGTAGCCGAACTTAAAAAAGAATATCACAACGAAATTATGCATATTGTCTTTCTGAAAATATGGGTTTGAATTTACCGTTAAAGTATTTTGTCTATAGATCATCTATAATATTGCCAATGTATATGAAGATTTAATTACATGTTGTGTAATTACAGAATGTAGTTACAGCAATTATGCAATTTTCTTATATTATTTAAGGACTGTATAATATAAAATGCATTAATAAGGAACTATATATTATAAAAACTTGTTTTGATGCGTTATTAAAGTATTTATAATAAGAAAAAAAATATGGGTATTTTTAGATTTTGTGTGAATGTGATAAATTAATGTAATTATTATACTCACAAAATTGGAAAGATTAGTTTATGTATGTTTTTATTTCATGTATAATAAAAATTATGTGATGTTATTGCTATTATTATTGCATCTATATTTTACACCAAATCTAAACATTGTCCAACCTTTCTGAAGTATATGGTATCCGTGGTAACCGATTGGTCATGGCCACGTGGCCTTCGTTGTTTCTGTCAATCGTAGGTTCGAGTCCTGGTGGCATAAAATAATGTAGAAAGGCTATGTAATTTATATCTGTCGAGGTTCAAAATTCTCTTGGTGCAGTTGCGCACACAAGGGAGGGGTTCCCGGGTTCGGACACCCCCCATCACACTTGATTTTTTTTCATCTTTTCTAATGCTATGTATATAGTACTTAAAATTTAATTAGGTATAATTAACTTTATTGATTAATGCTTTCATTTATAAAATAATTTATGGTTTACTGTTTTTCCCCCGAATAATCGACAAAATCAAAAGAATATGTTTGGTGGTGTATTGGGGTATAATAAATGTGACCAGACGTCCCGTTTTGACCGGGACTGTCCCTTTTTATAATTACGAGTCCCGGTGTCCCCGAAAAGAACTCTGGGACGCAAAATTGTCCCGTTTTTCGGAAACAGCGCGAAGCTGTTTGGAAACCTGTATTGAAACTTGAAGGTCAGACGGTATCGGCAACTGAAGCTGCAAAAGAAACCAATCAACTAAAAGACAATTTGACTCAGAAACAGACCAATCAGTCTCTTCCATTTACGGTCCGTCAATTAATGGTGAAATCAAAAGATAATGGTACTTATATAGATAAAGAGTTTGTGAAAAGGACGGCTACAGAATTTTATAAATTAAGCCGTAAATATCTGGAGTAGTGAGCTTGCTTTCTTACCAAAGAAATGGAGATATTTTATTGGGAAGATTTAAAAAAGGTCCCCGCATGAAAAGACGTTCAAAAATCTCTGGATGTATTAATTGAAAAGGAGTATTAACTGTAATAAAAATACAGAAGTTTTTGAATAATTTTCATTATTTTCTAACTACATTACATCGCAAAAAGTAACCGAATGAAATAATTTAAATGTTTCCACAGAAACTGGTTGGGTGGAAGTATTCAAACACTTTCACGCCAACAATCTACAGCATGAAAACTTGTCTATATAAATTGAAAAAATTTATGTTTGCCTGCTACAAATTCTCTGTAGAAAAAGTATTTTCTGTGATGAACAAATTGTGGACATCTCAGAAAACCCAGTTACAAATTTGATTTCTAAAGGCGATGTTGATAATTAAGGTGAATATAAAAAAAACGTGCCAAGAGTTTCTTCTTTCTTAAAATCCTCACCAGTTACATTAAAGCAAATTTGTTTCTTTGATAAATATAAATATAATTAAACATTTTCGGTATATCTTTTAATTCGTAACTTTTAAGCTAACTAACTTTTTCTGAATAAATGACTTTAAAAAGGTGTTTTTTTTTCATTGTATACCTGTTAAATGACCTAAATAAAACAATGCCCCGTTTTGAGTCAAGGAATAAATGGTCCCGTTAGGTATAATACGAACATGGTGGACATTCGACCTTGAGCCTCCCCTTTGAAAAAATCATGTGTGTTCCATTGTGCCATGTGTGCCAACTCAGATATCGTAGCAGAGGCTCAAAATTACGAGGTATGCCGTCGATAGCCCTCGTGTAGCTTTGAAATGCGTTGTCAATAATCATGCAATCAATTACAAAAGAAATAATGTTCTGCTTACAATGTCAAAGGTAGTATGCAGTAATGTGAAGAATATTACAACTCTTGATAATGGAGATATAACATTACATATGAATTCATATCTTGAAATAATTTCTCAATATATTGAGAGAAAAAAAGAAATAAAATATTGTGCCGTTTTAGCTATTAATAAATTCATCATTTTTTCCATAGTTAAAAAAATATTATATGAATCCAGAAGAGATTTTGTCTCTTTCTGTTAATTGAAAAATCGAACGATCGGCGTGTTATACGCTAAAAATAAAGAATAGAAATTAGAACTTATATACCTATCATAAATAGGATTTTTTATATTTCTAATTTAAAAATTTACAGATTATTAATGCGTCAAGTTTTCGGAATGTTACATTTAAGATATTTGAAAGAATATTTTTGAAATAATTTCATCAACTTACTCTTGATGTCTAATTATTTGGGCTTGTGATAATAAATTCTTAAATTAATCGTCTTACCCTTTTTCCAATTTTATATACTTACAGCTTCAAAAACGTATTCATCTTTAAAACAGCGATAATTTCCATAATCACATTATTCTCGGTAGTTTGTTACCTGGGAATTTCATTTAATTGATTGAGTAAAATGTAATTAATTATTATTTAAATATTTACATTACAACGATTTAGACATTTTTCTAAAAATGTCTGACTTTTCAAAATGTTTCTCCGGCTCTGTGTTTTTATGCTTTACAGAAGCATTCTTTGAGCATTTTTTCAGCCATTACACATAATAAACGCGTCTAATAAATTAAATAATAGATGTTCCAATATTTCTTAGTTATTTGATTGCCGAATAATTAAATTTTGAATATTGGCAAAGGAAGTTCATGTTTTATTTGTGTAGGAGGAGAAGCAAGATGTACTTGATTATTATTGACAAATTGTTTCATATGGGGTAGTCAGTCATAAGGAAGTCGTATTTTTATTTTTTGACTGAAATTGGAAGTAAATATTAATAAATTTTTATAAGTATTATATATATATATATAATTACTTCAAAAATTTATTTAATATTTACTTCCAATTTCAGTCAAAAAATAAAAATATATATAATTGGAAAATCCAATTAATTTTTTTTTTTTTTTTGTATTTTCCGCATGTTATTGTATTTTTATACTAACACATTAGTAATGACAACATACCAATGGATAAATTATAAAATATTAAAAACTTTAAAGTATTTACATTAATTACATTATAGTCCATCAAAATATATGAAAAAAATAACCTCTTAAAACAAAGATTTTTTAATACATAAAGAAGTTTTCCTCATTAAAAATAAAATCCTCATACAGACAAAGAAATTTTATCTTATCACCATTTTGTAAGTCATTTAATTTTACTTTTTTTTTTTTTTTTTTTTGCATAAAAATATGTTTTGGTAAATTATGGGAAATTCTAAGAATTATACGTTACTCTCGGTTGATATACATCCGTAAAATTGCAATCAAACAAATTCTTTACGCTATTCAACGCACGAACACAACTCTACACCATTTCGTTCAAGGCCAGACGCACAAAAAAAAACTTGTCCCACGAAGCAAAATAACAAGCGTGAAAGCGACAACGTCATCCCGACAGTAGTCTGCAATTACAGCAATTTTCGCACCCCCAAACCCATGGGTCCCCTAATCAGGGGTTAAGAGGTCGCAGGGGGCGTTGCTCAGACCTAATCGAAATCGCGCCTCCTGCTTTCTATTAGCCCCTTTGACAGCCCGCTACGACACGGCCCGCCGTCATTGAATTTCACTTCAGCTCGAATAAGAAGATATTGTGTATTTTTGCTGCACACTGAATGGGATGAGTGTAAACTTTTCTCCGTGGGTGGTATTCGTTTTTTTTTCTTTGGGCCTTTTTTCTCCTCATTTCTATGCTGTGAAAGTTTGTTTGATGTAAGTCAGTATGTTATTAAGGTTTGCTAAATTACATAGCCCTTGGGTTATGGTAAGTTGCAATAATGCCGACGACAGCTTTCGCATTCAAGCTTGGTAAATAATTCATGGCAGGTAATACCTTTTTGACAAACATACAGGTAGAATTTGTTTTTATTACTGCCGAGGAAGTATGGAAAATATGTTATTTTTTCCATTTTTCACTCCTTGTTGAAATCTTGATGTGTGTTTATTGCTGGTACAGGTGCGATGTACCGTATTGTCAGATGAAGCTTGTCTGGCTTAACACACTTGTATGCTACCAAATTGTTGTGGTGTGAAAAAAAAAAATTTTTTCCCGTGCTCAATGAACGGGATGTTTTCTTACGCTGTTAAAAGGATTTTTAATTTAGTTTCCTTGAAAATATTCATTTCTCATTTTTCTTTTTCAATTTCATTTCTCTTATATTTCTTGTCAAGTTAAATAAATATTATAATTTATATATCTATTAATAATATTTATAAAAAATATAAATATAATTATTAATAAATAATATTTATAAAAATATATTATAATAAATATTCAATTATCTTAAAATAAAAATTAGTTACAAATAGTTTTATAATATGAAGTACAATATATTATAAATAAATTATTATACACAATATTATAATAATACATAAAATATATTTTAATTATTATTTATATAAAAAAAATTTTATAATTAATATAATAAAAATAAAATATGTTTTTTATATTATATATTATTAATTTAATTATTTTATAATCATATAAAATATTTTGTCTTTTTTAAATAAATTTATTTGATTGTAAAAATAATTAAATGAATTTAAAACAAAAAAATCGATCGCGTGACTCGAACCGAGGCCTGTCGAATGGTAAACAGTTACTTTACCGAACACGCTGCTGCGCCGTTAGTAGAAATTTAAACTCTATTGTATGAAAGCTAATCATGAATTTCAAAGGCTATTTTCTCCGAATTGATTGCCCATTTGGCGGAATTACATTAATGGTTAAGCACTGTAAAGGAGTACTACTATTGCACAAAGTATCGTACCGCAATGAATTTCTTTAGTAGTGCCCTCCCCTTGTCAGATTTTTTCGGTGAGACGGTGGAGAAAAGGACAAACGGTCATCTGCTTTCTGGTGCTAGAAATTTCTACTGAATATTAAAGTGCAAGTACAGAAACGCAGTAAAAATAAATATAGGGGATGAACCCGCACAAAGAGCATTTGTAAAATATTTTTTGAGGGGAATTAACGTATAGATATTTGGTCTGTGGCGTGGTACCGTAACGGTCCAGGTCACGGACTCGTAGCCGGAGTGCCGTGAGTTCTAGCACTAGTCTGATGCACGTTAAATATGTCGAGGCGAAATGTCCTCACTCTGATATGGTGTAGTACAAGAGTGTCAAACTCAAAGGCTAACTTGGGTCAAGCAAACAAGGTTTAACTTCAGGCGGGCCGTAAGAAAAATCAATATTCCTTAAAACGTAAGCTTATTTCGAATAATACATAATAATAATCATACATAAAAGAACAAGAAAAGTTTAAAGTTTACGTCCTGGCACTTTGACATCTTTTTTTTGCTGCTATCTTTTTTATTTCGGGAAAAATTTTAATATTTTATTATATGTTATTGCGTGCCGATATACTAGCCCGGCCCCAAAAATGTTTGTAAAGGGCCACGAGATGGACCCCCCTCTGATGTAGTAGCTAACTTTTTCCAATCGTGAATGAGATGTATATTCTCAAATAAGTCGCATTCTTCCATGACAATTAATACATTTATTAACACAACTTTCACGAGTGGGTTCCAATCCCGAATAAGGCGTGGATGTATCATCGGGAAAAGTAGTCGGACTTTTTCCTGAAATGGATTCCTGTCTCGAATGGAAAGCATCGCACCCTTTCTGTTCTATGCTGGGATCATCGTTTGTGAGTGGAACCCTCCCTCCCCCCCCCCCAAAGCCGTTGAGTTTTTTTCGATTGATGATAATCCTATATATATATGTAACGTAAAACTTAATTAAGTACTTGTAATTAACAATTTATTTTATTAATTAATGCTAATTATTAATTCAGTAATTTATTTTTTACTGTTTTTTGTTAACAAAATCAGAAGAATCAATTGATGTTGTCTTGAGGTATGATACGAGTTGTGGGGACCCTCCCCCCCCCCCTTGAAAAAATTTTGTGTGCTACTTCATTTGTATAATAAAATTCTATTTTTTTCTGTGTTTGTACTGTATATTTCTGTTCATCTACGTCTCGTCTCCTTTATATGTATCCCAGGTTAAAAGTCACAACAACATGCTCAGAGCCTGCTTGGATATATAACTCTTAGCAAAACAATGCGATAAACATTCTATACCTTTTAATATTTAATATTAAGAGTAAAATCTTGAAGAAATAACAAATTTCACGAGATTAAAATACAGGAAAATAGGACTTCTGTTTAATATTATGGACGTTTTACTTGTTTCTTAATAATTTCAGTTCACGTTAAGCTCTTATTTATGGGCGTCATTGTGATTTTGTTATTTTACTAAAATTTTTCTCACGTAAAGTTCATAAGCGTCACGATAAATTATTCGAAACACAAAATTCAAAGATTAATTGCTTTCAAGTGCGAAGTACAAAGCTATGAATTCGTGTGAAATGGTTTCACGTGCCAAAGTCATCTATCAAGTGACTGTAGAAATAATACTCGTAGGTGTTATGTAATAAGGATTTGTGAATACAAATTTCACACATTCACATCAGCTCATAAAACAAATAAATATTAAACAGCATCTATACGGAAACCAAACGCGTGAAGACTTTAAAAAAAAAAAACAGTTTTCAAAGTTATGAAATATTTTCGTTCATGAAAAATTGAAACTCACACAAAATGCTATTTTTATTTACAATAAAACTAAACCAGAACGGCATGATTTTTTTCTTCGAATTCTAAAGACATGGTGGCCTAGTGGGGATATATGGTCACAAAGTGGTCATCGTATCATTGCGAGCCCTAGTGCCACTGAAGACCCACCGTAAATCTGTCGTGGCCTCCTCCCCGTTGGAATGGTGGGATAGTTTGGATTGGGTGTGCCAGCTCAATTATCATCCTCGTCACTTAACTGAGGCTCAAAATAAGGAGGTCCATTGCCAATAGTCTACAAATTGTTTGATAGTGCAATGTTAACAAAACACTCACTCTCTTTGAAGACATACGGAAACATAAGTCAAAGTAAACACAGGTAGCATTGAGGCATAGAAGTTCTGTATGATGTCTTGAGACATTTCGTTCCATATTTGCTGTAACCTTGCCTCTATTTCGTTCTAACTCATGGGATGCCCAACTCACCGTCCTAAATGTTCCCAGATACTCAACTGGAGACAAATCTGGGGATCGGGCAGGCCAAGGAAAGGTAGTAACAGTGCAGAGACAGTCTTGCGACACCCTTGCCTTGTGAGGCCGAGCATTGTCTTGTTGAAAAATGGCTCCTGGAAACCGTTGCATGAGTGGCAACACATGTGGTTGCAGGATGTCATGGACATACCGCTGTTCTGTCATGGTGCCCCAGATCACTACTAGGGGTGACCGTGTATTGTTGTCAATGGCACCCCATACCATCACACCAGCTGTGGGAGCGGTGTGTCGCTGTAAGGCAAAGACAGGATTGAGGTGTTCACTACGGGGTCTCCACACACGAACACGATTGTCATCACAGCTGAGATTGAATCTGGATTCGCCGCTAAAGACGACTTGGTTCCATTCCGCTGCAGTCCAGTTACCTCGTGCGTGGCACCACTCCAAACGGAGGCGTCGTTGGGTGAGCGTCAAGGGCAGCACACATAATGGGCACCGCGATCCAAATGTCCTTCAGCCAGGCACCTTCGTATGGTTCCAGAAGACACAGGTGCTGCCTGTGAAGGTGCTTCCTGTACCTGGATGGCGGCCGATGAAGCAGTTGGCTTTACGCATGCATTTCTTACAATGTGGCGTCTTATCGACGACTGGTCTATCGAGGGCTTCCTGAGCCTGGTCTTGGTAAAAATGACATTTCTAGGATCCCCTTGTAACGTCGTGGAACTAGACTGAAGGTGTACGCCAAGCTAATTATTAAAGAATGGCTTATTACTGTGATCTAATCAAATGTTTATTTGTCGACAACATTCAAAAGATGATTGGAAAGAGAAAAAAAAATTAGTTACAAGTGTTCGTTTGATACAGCCAGCTAGTTCTATTTCATATTGGTGTCTGCATAGGGTCTGCTCCTTCCTTCGTTTTTCAGTCGCCCGTTGGGTACCGCCTCAGGAGTCTCTCGTCGGTATGGATCCGGAGCCTCACGCCTTGTGCTTGCTTCCTATATCCGTCCCTAACGTCTCGCAGGTCAATCGTTGGAGTCGATCGGGTCCTCCCCTTCTTCCTTCGTCCACAGGCTTCTCTTTTTAGAAACTCTCGTTGGAGTCTGTCCGGAGTCTTTCTCTCATTTTCCTTCGTCAGCAGGCTTCTCTTTCGGGAATCTATCGTGGGAGTCTATCCGGAGTCCTTGCTTCTCTTTTTCGAAGTCCACTGCTTTAAACTCTAGGGGCGGGTTCACTCCACGCCCCTCATGAATCCCCATTGGCCGGCCTCAGGGTTTTGTACCCGGCACCAACGGACTTGCACGTCATCCATTCGTGCAGAGATAACAAAAGTCCGGTCTCTCTCAAAGGTTCCCGGCGACAAGGGCTCGGCTGACATCTGGCACTTCAAACACCTCACCGCCGCCTGCAGAGGCGTCAGCATTCAAGACGTACAATCACTGCCCATGAATGGAAAATAATGCAGTGATACCCGGCACATAGTGTCCGCCAGTCACACCGTCGCCGACAGTTCAGCTGTTCGGCACAGCACAATGCAGCTAAAGCCACGTGGTCCCCAGCTGTAGAGCCTCTAATGAATAGGGGTGACTCCTCCATTGTGACGACGTCACACACTGGTCTGAACACCTCCTGACAACATAACCAGAGCAACCTAATTGACGAGCTACTCGCCTAGCTGACCACCTAGCTTCCATCATACCAATGATTCCCCCCTCCCTCTCAAACTGCGACAGCTGCCCATATTGTCTTTGAAAACGGCGTAATGGCACATCTAGCCCTTCCTTTGTAAACGATTCAGCACACTCAAACAAACTTTGGTTACCTGTTTTTTGCTCCACGGAGAACGACGTTAAACGCTGCATTTCTAATCATGCTGCATTTCTAATCATTTGCATATCTCCTCGACATGTACCTTCATGCCAAGTTTCGTTACGGTCCCGCAATTATTTCGTGATGTGCTAATTTTTTTTTGTCCATGAGTGTATATATATCTTTTCATATAATTATCCAACTTCCTCACATAATTTTCTGATATTCTTCAAAGTCAGCTTACACTAAGTCTCTTACGGTATTGCAACTTTAATCTCATTCTCTCTGATTTACTCGAGTTACGGTTAGAATTAAAGACGGAAAAAGCATGTTTCCGTATTAGTTTATGTAAATGGGGCTTTATACGAATGTCTCGTATAATATTCATGCACTCTCTCAATAAAGAATCATAACTGCGAACGAGTATTTTCTTTCTACCTCTTTAAATGTTCTTCAGAAAACATTTTTTTGTTGATTCATTTTCTTTCGCATGAAATTGAAATTCCACTGAGAGGGGAGGAACGAAAAAGAAAAGGAAGGAAAAAAAAGAAGGCAGTTAATTGTAGAACTGGGGAATTAATGTTGAAAAGAAAAGCGAATCCATGAAGAATTACTCATCATTTTCACTGCACTAAGGATTTTTTTGTTTTGTTTTTTCTTTCCATATTACATTTTTGGAGCGTTTTTATTTATTTGTGTTGAAACAAATCAGAAGGAAAGAAGTTTCCACTAAGATTATTTCATTTTTTTTTTTTTTTTTTTTACATTTTTCGTTTAACTTTAAATATTTTAGCAAAAATTTAGCAAACTTTAAATATTTAATATATTTATATATGTGTATAAAATTGTATTATGCTACAAAATACATGGAATATATATATAAATAATTGCGCAAGTGAATTGTGAATTTTTCTGTTTCTTTTATTTTATCTTTATATATTAATGTAAATATTAGATATTAAATATTTGTTCTGATTTCAATTATTGTTATCTAAATAGACAGCTTGTCTAAGATTTTTAAATAAAATTATTTTAGGCGTAACGTAATAATGGAAGATGATTGGAGAGAAAAAACATTTCTAGTAATGGGTATAAGAATTTAAAAAATATATATTTAATAATTAATTTTAAAAAATAGTTAAATATACATTCTAAGTAAAATAAATGTATTATATGCCAAAAAATTTCGTAGAGGAACACATTTAGAATTTCATTTCAAATTATTCGTCTATCATTAATTTATTTTGCATAAGATATATTTATATAGATTTAAATATGATATTTGTGGATAGTTTTTATGTTTTTAAAGGGAAATATGTTACTTTTAGACAGTTCTTCTTCATAAGACTATACACTTTTTTTTAAAATATGTAATATTTAAAATATTTCTAAAAAAATATTTTTACATGGGGTTAAATTATTTTTGATGGTATGCATTTTTGAAACATTAACATAATAAAAGTAATTTTATCTTCTGATAAAATTTTAAAGGAAAATATACAAAAGTTTTATGATTTACTACGAATATGTTGAATATTTTTATCATTATTGACATTTCAGATTTTTGATCTTTTTGTTCATTTATTTTGTACATTTTTATTGGCCAATTTTTACCGGCTCCATCTCCATGCTGAAAGATAGAGGGGTGAATGTTTTCTTGTTCCAGCTAAATTCTTGGGATTGAGTTCATTTTTTTTCCTTTATTAACTGTTATACGCCCTTTCGAAAATAAAAATTTCAATTTTCCGTCATCACAACCATTTTTTTGTTGTTGACAAATTTGACTTTTTTGAGATTTAATGGTAAGAAACTTATTGGAATAGTGAAGGTGTTCTTGCGCGTAGGATGTAAATTGGCTTATGGATTAGGTAATTTGGTATTTTCTGATGATATTTTGAATCATGAGCTCCATTTAAATATTTTAAAAACAATTTGAAACTATCCGTTCAAAATTTGGATATAGGAGGCAATCTCATTTTTAACAAGATAATGACGCCAAGCACACTGCTCTCGATGTACGCTGCTAGTATCTATGTCTCTCCCCGAAATCTAAAAACACCTTCTAAAGCACCTGTTTTAAGACTAGTAGAACATATTTGGTGAGAATTTGATTTTTAAAAAAGAAAACACGACTTATAAAAACAAAATGTTAAGTAAAAACAATAATCACAGAAGAATGGAGGAACATCGATGCAGAAACTACAAGAAGCAAATCCATACCAAGATGTTAAAAAGTTATTGTGAGTGCTAAAAGATATTTTACTTACTAAATTAAGAAACAAATACAATATTTCAAGCTATGTTGAGATTTTTCTTAAGTGTACGAACGAAGATTTTTGTGGCTTTTTGATAATTAATAGTTGTACTTGTCTTAAAAATTGATTGTATTATTTCAATACGAACTAGTTACATATATCATAAGAAATTATAATTTCGATGTATTAATTTTTATTAGTCAAAAACATTAAAATTTTATTAAAAAAATTATAAATGTATGAAAACTTTTGTGGGCCACTGCATGCATTTTTTTTTAAAGATTCGAAGTTTTAATACATTTGAAGAATAAAAAGTCTTGTTTTAAAAAATAATTAAATAAAGATAACAAACAGAAAAAAAAGAGAAATTTGTATTCGAAACAGTCTTATAATCAATTGCTTTAAGAGAATGTAAGAAAATTTCCGAAAAATATAAAAATTATTAACGATTGTCCATCGATTGACTATAATTCCGGCCAATGGCTCGCGACAATGACCACTGAGCCACTGCAGCCAAACACGCAGCAAACAAAATGTCAGTAAGTAACTCTTTCTTAAATATCATTGCAAAATATAAACCCATTAATAAAAAAAATGAGATATTTCAATACAAACATATTGCATATATGTCAATCCAAAATATCTGATGAATTTACATAAAAAAAATATTATATTTTCAATGAATAATTCATGTTTAAGTATTTGCTTTTAGTGTTTCGAATACATTGCTTCAGGGGTGTTAAATAAAATAAAGAGATTTTCCCTTCACTTGTCTTGAGAAGTGTTAATTGATCTATTGACATAATGTATTTGCAGCTAGCTGCACATGACAAAGGAAAGGTGAGATCAAGGTCACACGAGTCACGTAAATACTAGAGTGAAGAAGTGATTTACGTAATTTTTTTTTTATTAGTTCCTGTAATTGTTCGCATTCTTAGTTTTAAAACCAATAAAAAGTTTGAATTAAAATGACTTAGAAAATGTAGCACATGGATAATTGGACTTAATTTTAAGGAATTAATCAAAATATCTTTTTTTTTTAGAATTATAGCTTTTGCTCCAATTTTTTAAATATTAGTAAAAATTTAAGAAAATAAACTTTATTTAAAAAATATTGATTATTTAAGTTGAGCAGTTATAAAAGGCTCGATCTTGGTCAGTCCAAGGGTGGCGTGGCAGAAGCGGACACATAACATTTCGTGGCCTGAGCGGACACTTTCAAACTCATCGTGGTTTGAGCGGACACATCCCCCCCCCTTTTTAGAACAGATTCGATTACCGAATTACAAGGATAAATACATTTTTTCCAATCAAATTTAATAACTTGTATTAAATTGTTAAGATGTTATAGTGCAAATACATTTTAAACATAGCGAAATGTAATAGAAATAAAAACTTTCAGAGAAATATTTAAAAATTAATAGTAAGTAAAACAATATAATGAAAGGTATGAACGAATTTCAGGAATTTTGTGGAAAACATTATTTTAGAGTCAAATAAATATTAGAATAGGTGCAATAGCCATACAATTAATTAGTTTCATGAAATGAAGTAAAAATAAATACTAGAAGTAAAATACGCAAGATTCAAGTAGATAAAAGAAAAATAAATACAAGTAAATAAATACTAACTAACCTTGCATCTTGCGTATTTTACTTCTAGTATTTATTTTTACTTCCTTTCATGAAACTAATTAATTGATATTGCACCTGTTCTAATATTTATTTGACTCTAAAATACAGTCTTCCACAAAATTCCTAAAATTCGTTCATACCTTTCATTATATTGTTTTACTTACTATTAATTTTTAAATATTTCTCTGAAAGTTTTTATTTCTATTACATTTCGCTATGTTTAAAATGTATTTGCACTATAACATCTTAACAATTTAAAACAAGTTATTAAATTTGAATGGCAAAAATGAATTTTTTCCTTGTAATTCGGTAATCGAATCTGTTCTAAGATGGGGGGGTGGTGTTCGCTCAAACCACGATGAGCTTGAAAGTGTCCGCTCAGGCCACGAAATGTTATGTGTCAGCTCCTGCCACGCAACCAGTCCAAGAAACTGCCCCCTTTAGGTTATTGAAATGGGCAGTCAAAACGCGGTTTATTGAGAATTAATATAATTTTTACATTTTTTCACTCGATCATTTCTTGATGAAAGCACGCTGAAAAAATCGGCATGTTAATTAAAACACAACCTTAAGAAAATCGTTAGAAATAATAACACATATACTTATCAGTTCTCTCTCTGTGTTTTAAATAATTACGCTCTTTTTTATGGCATTATTTAAAAATATTTCCAAAAACTTTATACAGTTTCCAGTTTAATCTTAGATTTAAAATATCGGAGGTGTGAATTGCTAAGAAAAAAAATTCAATTTCACCTGAATCAAATTTTTCATTTTAATTTACTTATTCGTTTTGGAAATTGCTGCTTTTTAAATCTAGATTATAGTAATTTAAGTTGAATAACAGTTCATTGAAAATCGCTTAACACGAAACTCAGATGGCTGAAATATTTTTTCGTGTTAAAGGATATTGCAAAAAATTGTTCAATGCTGTCGTCGTCCTCGTCATTTGATTGTGTTTGAAATGAGGTTCATCACCAGTCACCCTTGTGTTCCTTCAAACTGCGATACTAATGAACAATAAGTTACATATCTTCTTCAACTAAATGGTTGTTCAAACTAATAATTGATAAAACCGAGACTGATTAATTTAGTTCTTAAGTGATAAACTCACATTTGCTTTTTTCTTTTCACTTTTTTATTATCTTCAACATATCTCTCATGATATTATTTGAATATTATCTTGCAAAAAATAGTTTATTTATGAAATAATTGTAATGCCATCTTTCTGATATTTTTAAAGATCTTTTATGTATAAGTCTTAAACTATTTCCCTTTTCAAGTAAATTTAACTAATTTAAAAACGCATCGAGTAACCTTTTTTAAAAAAAAATTTTCGTTAGTTTATAACAGTTTAATTTACAAAATTGAAAAGCACATCTTATACGTGAAATAATCTATTTCGTACTATATGAATACCTGATGCAATTTATTTATTCTAATTATTAACAGAGTGGATTTCTATGGATTTCGTATCTAATTATCCTTCTCCCTAATTCATTAAACAATTGCAGACTATAAATATTCCGTGCATGAATAAAATATGAGCTTCACTGGAAAGCCATTTCCAAGCCTAATGATTCGTAGCTCAAAATTGAAATTCAAATTTTTCTTTACAAACCACTGTCCCGAAAGCTATTAAGCTCGGTACAATGACGAAAAATGGCACATTATACTCTAAAATAAAGCACATTAGATACAATCGCCAAAAATAGAGGCATTCAACAATTCTAAAACTTCTCTATTCTGATATGATGTGGCACAATCACAATTAAGCTGCCAGCAAACTGTCTACTGCAATTACTTATACACTTTGGCATTTTCATGTGCGATGCATTTTTAATTTCCCTTGGCCCTTTCAACGGATCATATTCGGGCCTAGCCTACAATCCCATTCGTCCAGAACTCTGGCAGGTAATGAAATATCAAGTTCCTCAGGGTACTTCCCCGCCAAATGCAGGCCTGGAGTTAATCGCCAGAATTGATGTATGCAGGGTTATTTTTTCCCCCTTACTCATTGAGAAGGCAAGCCCTTGATGATCGCCAGGCGATGAAATTGAAAGATAATTGTCGCCAAAGTCATTCACGAAATTACGTGTCCGCCTGAATAATTGCCAGCTTTAAAGAATTGTTCAGCGTTTTGGTAATTTTCAAGGATTCTTCAAAGAGGGTGCGCGTTTGGAGGGAATGTTCGAGAATCCTTAATAGAGAGACACTTTTTTTTCCCATCCCCGCCCTTTTGTGACGTTTTACTTTCTAATAGGTTTTAAGAGTGGATGCGTGGTTTTCGGATAGTTTGTTGGAGGTATCGTTGATTTAAAAAGAAAGTTGTGTCAGCATTTTTGTTTTTTTTAAAGCCATTGTTTCTTGAAAGGAATTGCTGAATTTAAGGCAGTATAACGTAGTATTATTATGCATTATTAACTTCTAGGAAAAACCGAAGAATGAAGTTGAAGTCGTGATAGAGATATTTTGAAAAGAAGCATTTTCATTATTTTAATACGTTGGCTCCAGTAGCGTACACACATATTTTTCAAGTTCGAAATTTCATATTTTTCAAGTTTCAAGTTTTCGTGGTCGAAAGTCCCCCAACTTGTATCATACCTCAAGACAACACCTAATGATTCTTCTAATTTTGTCGGTTTTGTTAACAAAAAAAAACAGCAAAAAATAAATTATTGAATTAATAATAAGCATTAATTAATAAAATGTTTTTAATTGCAAGTACTTGATTAAATTTTACGGTATATATATATATATATATATAGGATAATCATCAATCGAAAAAAACTCAAGGTTTTTGGGGAATCCGGACCCCCCCCCTGTTTGCGCCACTGGTTGGCTCTAATTAAAAGTATTCCAGGTGATCTTTAGAAATTGCGTGAAATTGTTTATATTTAAATTAAAATAGTGATTTTTTAAAAGTTTGTATTTACTCTAACTCTTTTGGGGATTATGCACATTTTCCACTTTAGGCGTGTCCATTTTATTAAAAGTTTTTCAAGAATGACAAATGCCAAGAACAAATTTGGAATATTATGGATTTTTAAATATATATATATATATATATATATATATATATATAATTTCTTTCAGGTTTCTATGATTGTGAAGTACAGTGCTTGGATATCTTATTGACATTTAAGGGGGAAATTTATAACGTATGGTAAAGCAAAATACTTGTTTCAGTAATAGGTAAATGGCCAAAAATTGACTTGTTGCGCAGTCAGATAAGATGCATGTTATTTCTCAATAAATTTGCCTTTTTTTCCGTAGGAAAAAATTAATGTTTTGCATTTTATAGATTGTCTCATCGTATTTAAATAACAATCAGTGGCGCGCACAAGGGGAGTTTCCTAGGGATCCGCACCCCCCCCACAAGCCCTTGAGTTTTTTTTATTGTTGACATTCCTATATATATATATATATATATATATATGTAATAATTCCCAGTAATATAATCCTTTAAAATAACTTTTAATTGACAATGGTCCATCCCTTCAGGACCAACGTTTTAGTAATAAGTTAACCCGCCGCCTAACAAGAATATTTTAAACTACATCTAGCTACCCACTCAGATCATGTGATTTGAGCCGCCTATATATAGCGAGATTCCTGGGGACCGTTTTCTTTCGCTTCTGTATTTTGTCTGCGTAAACATGTAGCCGGCTGCATTGTGTTTGTGTGTGCGTATATGTTGTGTCATCCCTGTAATGTCTTATGTGTTCAAGATGGATAATAAACAAGTTTATTCAATCACCGTACTGCCTTATCAATCTCATATAAAGAATCCATTACAACAACATCGTCGTATTACATATATATATATATATACTAGCTGACCTGGTCCGGCGTTGCACGGGTTTTACCGAGGGTATAACTTAATCCCCATGTTAATTTCCTCCTTTCTTTTTAACACCAGCACATTTGTGTGGGTGTGACGCGTACGATGTGAATGTATGGCCCGTGAGTGCGTGACATGGCTTTCTCGTTTAACATTTTCCCTTCTCTTCACAAAATCATCACTTCCAATATCATTTCTCGAAATTACTTTTACTTCTTTGTTTCTTTCCTCTCCGCTTAGAACGGCGTTGCACGGGCTTTTACTAGTGAATAACTTAATCCATATGGGAATTTCCTGTTTCCCTCAGGATGATAGCACTTATGTGTGTGTATGCGCGATGTGAGTGATTTTTCTTTAACTATGACATTAAAACTCCCTTTTTCGAAATTTGTTCTTGCGTTGGTGTGGTGTGGTACTTAGGAGAGGTGGGTAAAAACTTTGGTGTCGTCCTCGTCACTTGACCATGGTTGAAAATTCCGAGGTCCGTCGCTAAAAACCCTCGAATAGGCGAACAGTGCGAATTTATAAATCATTCACTCACTTTTCAATTCTTTCGTTGCAAATTTTTAGTCCCCGGAAACGAAAATGTAGCCTTTTTAAAAATAGTTGTTTGTTGAAAAAAGACAGAAAAGTAGAAATTTTTCAAATTACAAAATTTTAATACTATTTTAAATATTGAAGTAAAATTGTGAGGAAATTTTGAACTATTCGACACACGGGAAAAAAGTTTCATGCAATTATCTTTATAAAAGAGGAAATTATTAAATGATTGTTTTAAGTATTTTGTTAAAATTTGTTCAAATAAGTTTTTAGATTTTTATTTTTGAAATCACTGATTCTAAAAGTTTTAAAAATCATTTTTATTTAAACGCAACAATTTTGATTCATTTTAGAAAAAAATCAAAACATATGCAAAATATCAGTTTTAGGTTTTTTTTTTTATTCTTAAAAAAAAAGATAGTTTTTTGGCATTTTATTTTTTTAATCACTGATTCTAAATGATCAATGAACTTTATAAAAATCATTTTCATTTAAATTCATCTATATTTATTCATTTTAGAAGAAGTCCTAAAATACAAAACAAAATTAATTATTTTTTACTAATATTGATTAAAAATATTCATTTAGCAATTAATTGTGACATGCCAATTTAGTGATTTTTGATATATTTATAACACGCAATTAATAATGAAGAATTTTTTATTTGAACATAACTTTTACTTTTTTCTGAGGAAGTTACGCTTATTTAACTGAATAATTCAAAAAAAAAAAAATATTCGAAATGGGCACATTTTGCGTTTTTATTATGAAATTATATGTCAAAAAAGATTTATACAATATGTATTATTTTAAAGTAAACTATAAGTTTTATGAATGAGAACAAAAATTTTGATACTGATAAATATTTTAAATGAGTCTCAAAAATGTATTGAATACATTTTGTCTTTTTAATCTAACATCTATAATGATTTAATTTTGAAAATTATCTAAAGAAAAAATGACGGAAATTGAAGCAAAAATATCTTTTTCACTCGCATTTTTTTTTACTCGCCAAATTTACTGATTTCCCCCTGTTTAAGGCAGAACATTTTAGTGTAACCCTTGAGTTAGATGCGGTCGACGGTTAAACAGTTCAAAGGTCTTTGGCACAAAACTATTTTTCGATGCCAAGATTTGGCTAAATGTAAAATCGTGTGTTTTTTATTATTATTTTTTTATTTTAAGGGCATAATTTTTAAGTTAATGCTTTCAAACTTCACAAATTAATTGCAAAAATAAAGTACTTTTAAATAAAAATTGTACAAAAAATACTGTTTAAGTTATTTCTCAGAAAAACAGTAGTTTACGAAAATCACATTTTTTTTTAAATCCGTAATTTTGAAGCGATTTTTTTAATCTGCGTATATATTACGGATAATACTGCTTTACACACGGAAAAAAAGGTTTGTGCAATTACCTTCATAAATGACGAAGTTATTTAATGTTTAGTAAAAATTGTGACTACTTTTGAATAATTCTTTAAAAAAAGTTTGGGGTATTTTTTATTTTTTAAAAGACTGGATCTAAAAGAGAAAGGCTTGAAGTTATTTAGTGTAGAATATCGTTTTAATAACACAAAAACAAATTCATATGCAAAAATTTAGAAATAATTTGCATGAAAACGCATCAGTTTTAGCTCTTTATTAAAAAATTCTTATAAAATAGAAAATATCATTATTTTGCAAAAAAAATTATTCCTTGTTGTGGCGAAATAAATGATCTTTCCGATTCTGTAATTATTTTTGACTGGTTTCAACAGTAGAAATTGGATGGCAATTTTAAGATGGTGGAAAACGTTGGATCACTGCTCGGCCGAAACGGAATGGAAGTTCTGCCAAGTAAACAACCCGCAGGAGTAAAACACTGATGCGTTTTAAGATTTTTAATTAATATCTTTTCAACTAATTGCAATATCGGAATGAAAAATAGTTAACGTACAATTCTCAGACCTACTGAATATACGTACAAAATTTCATAAAAATCGGTCAAGTCGTTTCGGAGGAGTTTGGTTACAAACACTGTGACAGGAGAATTTTATATATTAGATATAGCGTAAAGTTTATATAATGAAGAACTTGTAATTAACAATTTATTCTATCAATTAATGCTAATTATTAATTCAATATTATACTTTTTACTGTTTTTGTTGACAAAATCTGAAGAATCCTTTGGTGTTGTCTTGAGATATGATACGGAGTTGGGCGACTTTCGACCCCCCCCCCCTTGAAATATTTTTGTGTGCGCATGACATATATTTTTCAACGCATTTATCTCTTATGTTAAAATAATTTTACATCCATTTTATAAAACTGAATTTTTACCATAGATATATTAATATGAATACCTTATCAATAAACCTTATTGTGTAATAACTTATAGGACTTGATTTCTCCATTGAGCTCGTAGCATCTCTATTATTATTTACTAGAATCAGAACTTGAGCCCATACTTTAACTTGAATATTTCTAACCATGATGCTGAATACCATGACAAGTTCTGAATGCTTATGAAATAAAATATCAAAGAAAAACCATTAAGCTTTAAAAAATGAGAACATAATCAAAAATATATATTCCTCAATAATATCAGTATTCTTAAAGCACACAAAAATATATAATACAGTTTAGAAATTATAAAGAGTACTAAATTTATTTTGTTGTCATTATATATTTTTAGAAGCTTGGAAGAACTTAATGAACGTAAATGATTTCTCTTTGAATGCTTTATTAACTTTTTTCACAGATCTTTATGTATTTAGAACTCAAAGATTTTCAACAGCCCCCCCCCCCACAAAAATGTTGTTTTAACTTAAATGAAATAAAGTATAAATAACATGCATAATTAGAATTATTTTATTTTCATCACTTTCAACTCTACAATATTTCTATTTTCGCCATAAGCGTTTGTGACTTTAATAGTATCATTATAAATTACATCATGAATATCACTATAATGTAATTAGCAGCTTTCAAAGCTAATTTTTCTCTCGTCTCTTTATATTTTTGTTAGATTTTTGCACTTTTCGTGTATCTCTTTAAAGAAACTTTTTCTTTCATCTGCTGTAATTACATTAATGACGTTTTTTCTTATCAGCATATATGTATTATTTCCTGTTATTTTGCTTAATTAATATTTTCCCCTTTCATCTGTTATCATTGAGAGTGTTAATTTCATTTTAAAATAATTTTTTTTGAGCCGTATCAAATTATTCAGATGGGAAATGTTGGGTTCGTATTAAATTTTTCATAATTTCTTCTTTTTTTCTTTCGAATTTATGTGTTATATCTCTGAAAGGGTATAAAATGCATACAAATTCCTTTTAAAAACGTTATTATTCTTTTACTATACACTAATAAGGGGAAAAGTTTGCTTATTTGCAATATAGCACAAAAACAGAACGATTTAGACAAGTGAAATTTTGTGCATTGTGTCTATAGGTCAAGATGATGGGCATCTCAAAGACATTCTTTTTTTAAATTAATTTTAGACTTTTTTTTTAAAACTTGGCTTTTGAGTGAGTTTTATTAGTTTTGGAGAAGCGACTTCAGGCCTATCTCGAAATCTGAAACTTAATATTTCATGCATTTTCTCTTGAGGATTGTTTGGTACTTTTATAATTTTATTTATTGGCTGTATTTATCCGTTTTGTCAAAGAATTGTATTTGAACAAATACATAATTTTTTAAAAACTGTTCTTTCAAGAACTGAATTTTAGTCTTTTTGATTTTGGCAACAGGGTTTTTGCTTAGAACTCTAACATACGCAGCAATATTTTGTCGAACTAAGGTTATCTTGAAATAAATTGTTTTGATTACTATGTTTAAAAAGTTTTAACCTAATATTTTCTTTGATTTATAATTTTTAGGCACACTAATTTGAAATCAGTATATAATACAGCTTTTTCCGTCTAATTGTTTTGCAATTAATTATTCAAAAAAAAAAAACTTAAAAATTGACGTTTTTTTTATTTCGATTGTTTTACATTTTTAGATTTTTTTCAATTCACCCGAGCGAAGAACGGATATACCAGCTAGTAATGTGTGTATAAATGTTATTGCTTTTCACTGCGGATGCACTTTAAATTTAGATTTAATCAGAGAAACATTCCTTATTTCGTATGACCATCTTGAGTGAAATTGATTTTCGAATCTTCAATTACCTTTCCTCTAACCTTGAACATTTTGGTAATATTAGAGGAGCTTCATAAATTCATATCTTCAACGATTTTTTTTTAAATTTCATTTTTTTTTCTATTTTTGTGAAAAGTATCAGTATGCTTTAACTGTACAAAATACAGAAAACAAATCATACCTTCTGAAGTTAATGCTAAATAATAGGCTTTTTAAACGTATGAAACAAAAAATAAAATAAAAGTACTGTAGTTCACAACAGAAAATTGCTGACGGAAAGAAGTTAGTGTTTCTTTTATTTGAAACAAGATTTTTCATCATGTACGAGGCCTTCTGTGGAATAATAATTTTCTTATATTATTTTTAGCTTAAATACTATCTGTCAAAAGATAAGCATGTTTTATGTGTTATAGCTTCAACAGTCAAGTTAAACATGTAATTTATAAAAACAAACTTTGAGCTCAAATGCGAATTTCTTTATCGCTAGACATTCTCTTTGAATACAAACAACTGTATTACTGAGTTCTGCATACTGAAAAAAAAGTTCTTACAGAAGATATCTACTGTAATCCGGGTTATATATTTACAATTGGAAATCCACTTCAGCTCTGATTGAATTGTTTGTAACCTTGGAAACAGAGAATTCATCTAGAACGAGAACTATAATATGACTAATTCGTAATTTAAATTACAATATTTTAACTTGTTTTTGACAGTTGTGACGGAGTTAATTGCTGCAACCATTGTGTGTATTTTCTTTTCAAGAGCCAGATCCGCTTTAGAAAGTCGTCTTAATAGAGTTGGCGAAACTAGTATGCGTTAATTGGTTTTTCTAAGAAAGAAGAGAGTTGTCAGAAGTGAAAGCAATAAATTATGTTAAATCTGGTTTCTTTTCTTTTTTTTTATAAGTTCTCTTGCCATCTCAAGGAGTATTCTTCAAAAGCACTGTTCGGTTAAAGAGTTGTGTTTGCTCGCTCTTTTTCAATTTATCTCCTATCTGTAAAAATGAGCTTCAAGAATTGTCTTGTGAACACAATGAATACAATCACTTGTGCATGAAATTAGTTTACATTTACTGAAGACAAATTTAAAAAGTGAGTACATTCTAATGCGTGTATGTGTGTAGCAGAAACAATTTACTGTTTTCGCTTTTGTGTTATTTATCCTTTTCTCTCGAGTTTTCATTTCTTCATCTTGGAAGATAAATTTTTCTTGAAGTTAGTGAGAATAAAACTGACTGAATTCTCTCTGACTTTTGACATTGGTTAGAACGCATTTGTGTAACATAAAAGAGCACTTAAAAAAGAAGGAAAGAACTGCATCTCCTTTTAACCTGATTTTACGTTAATTCGTTTATAAATGAACAGATATTATTTACCGTTTCACTGGGTATTTCATGATATTGTATGACTATGTCTTGATCTATTAAGCTATTGATATCTAAGCCCTAAATCTTTAAGTTTTCAATTCTAAGCAAAAACATTCTAAAAGTCTTATAAGACAGGACTTGAATTTCTAACACGGTCGTATATTAATCTTTTACTTCCCCATAATCTCATTTCAACCCCATAACACACAACAGGGTTTCTGTAAAAATCGTTCTTGCGAACTTAAACTGAATAAAATAAATATATTTGCCAAATTCGAAGTCTGTTGGTCTTAAAATTAAAAACTGGAATTTTTATTTATAATATCCTCGGAACCATCCCCTCTTCTTTGGGAGTCTATTCCCTCAAATATCGTTCCTAGCGAATCTCTAGTCAACAAGAGAAGTATGCCTGTGAAATTAAAAATATATAGAAGTTCAAAAACTTGAATTTTTATTTTTTACGCCTTCCTTCTTTGAGAGGGGGCGTAAAACCCGTTTTTAGTGAATCTCTATAGAACAAAAGAAACATGCCTGCCAAATTTAAAATATTTATGGCATATAGCTAAGGAGATCCTGTAACTGGTGAATGTGAGTCGCTTTTCTAATTCATATAGGTATAACTTTGTTTTATTGCATATATCTAAAGCTATCGGTAATTTAATAATAAAAATACGAGTTCAAAGTGAATACTTTGCGATAAATAATTCTGTCTGAATTTGAATGCGGTGAATTATTGAAGCATCAAAAATAAACTATTTTTACTTCTCTCATCATGCTATTCTGAATTATAGCGTATTCTACATGCTATTCTGAATTATAGCGTATTCTACATGCTATTTATGCGTATGTCTGGCACTTTAATAAATTTCAACTTCTCTTTTAAAATTTATAAGATAATTTGCGTTTTATCTACTTAACGCAGAGTCATTCGCATGAGAAAATCTGTTTGATCTTGGCATTAAGGCTTCTAGATCTGAGTTTTCAGCTAAAGATAATATCTTTTAGACTAAATTTTATGTAGTCAAGTTTGGGAAAGGATTTACGTAAGAGGATAGATGCTAAGATGTCTGACAAGTAATGCAGTTAACTCGAAAGCTCGTCGGGACTTAAAATAGCATCAATCCCAAGTAAACCTGTTAGATGAGATTAAAGGTATATGAATTGAAACTAGATGATGCGCTTTGCATTCTTTGGGAACAATACCCCTTATTTAGATGAATGATCAAAAATCAAAGATTTTGGATTCATCACTAAAGATTTGGATTTTTTACACATCTAAAATTCAAGTGTTTATGCACTTCTGCATATTTTTTCAATCCAGATAAATAACATCTTTCCCCTTTAACTAAATGACTTACCTAAAAATCTGGTGTCTAACGTGCACTTTGAACACAAACCATAACATCGAAATTGACGGGTGCGCGGTATACGCCGGTTATAAAAATAATAGTTTCAAAAATAAAAATTTAAAAAAAATATGTGCTTTGAAAATTAAGACTTCTACAAAGATCAGAATACTGTTTATTTAAAAGATATGTCATACCTTATGATCTTAAAGAGTTGTTTTTCTAGAAATATACTATTTTTTTCTTCAAAATCCTGTGGTAATATCTCGAATAAAGGGCTTTAAAACATAGTAGCATTGCTAACGTTCATTGCAGGTTCGTTCGTAAAAATGTGGGGTGCGCTTTATACGGCGAATATTCCTTAAAATTAAAAAAATGCAAGATTGTGAAAGTATAGGTGGTGCATTATACGCCGGATTTTAGGGTATTATGTTTTTCATTTTGTGTGCATCGGAACAAAGATTAAAACATTTCTTCCGATATTATGCGCACATACACTCAAGAGCCAAAACATTATGACCATTTTGCAATGAACTCGTCAGGATGACGTGGAAGGCACGTGATCAGGTGGAAGTGGTATTTAACTGCTGCTGAAGTGTCTGAAGAATCATTCTTTCTCTTACTTCTGTGTGTGATGGGAAAGGCTGCGAATCTAAGCGACTTTGATAGAAGGCAGATTGTAATGGCTCGAAGGCTCGGAGCAAGTTTTTCCGAAACTGCATTACTCGTGGATTGTTCGCGATCTACAGTTGTTAGTACTTATGCAAAATGGATGAATGACGGTGAAACCAGCAGTAGACGACATTTTGTTGGACGTCCACACGCTATCAAAGAAAAAGGTCGTCGGAGACTGCCTTGCATGGTGAAGCAAAACCGGAGCCAAACAGTGGCTCAGCTGTCAGCCCAATACAATGTAGGGTCAAGTAGAATAGTATCGTAGCACACTGTTCAGAGGGCACTATTGGATATGGGGCTACGCAGCAAACGTCCCACTCGTGGGCCATTGCTGACCAAGCGTCATCACCAACTGCGCCTGCGCTGGGCCCGGGAACATCGCGACTGGTCCTTGGATCAGTGGGAGAGAGTTGCCTGGTCAGACGAATCACGGTTTGTCATTCATCACGCCGATGGCCGTGTCAGGATACGCCGTCTTCCAGGCGAACAGTTGCTCCCTTAATGTACAGTAGGTCCTTCACAGGCCGGTGGTGGCGGTATAATGCTTTGGGAGACGTTTTCTTGGGCAACTCTGGGACCCGTGGTTGTGGTAGAGCAGACCATGAATGCTACAGGGTATCTGAACATCATTGCGGACCTGTTGCACCCTTACATGGCCTCTGTTTTTCCAGCTGGAAATTGAATGTTCCAACAGGACAACGCCCCGTGTCACAAGGCTAAAATTGAGTTGGAGTGTTTCCAGGAACATGATGCTGAATTCCAGTTAATGTCCTGGCCGCCTAACTCACCGGATCTCAATCCGATAGAACTCATGTAGGATGTCATGGGATGGCAGCTCAGAGTTCAAAGACCACCAATTCGCAATATCTCGAATTTGCGTGACCGTTGCTTAAACATCTGGTACAATCTGACTCCGGCCATCTACCAAGGACTTGTGGCATCCATGCCAAGGCGGGTTGAAGCTGTGTTGCGCGCCAAAGGTGGGCCAACTCGTTATTGACAGGTGGTCATAATGTTTTGGCTCTAGACTCTAGAGTGTATCATAAATAAAATTATACATACATCGCTAAGTGCTCCATACGCTTAAGGTATCCTAAGTTTGGAACCATTTTTTAATATTTAGTGCCACTTTGTTTATAATACACGTATAAAATTATTTTAAAACTATTTTTACAATAAAAAATTATTTAAATGCAACATTTTGACAAAAACAGAATTACTTATTTTCATAATATTCTCCTTTTATGGAAAATGCTTCTCTAATAATAATAGTTTGTCTATATATTGCGCAGACCTCTGTACAGAGCCTGAGAACTAGGATTTTTAGACCATATAACTTAGAAGGGAATTTATCCATATTTAATAAATCAGAGTGAGAAAATTTTAACTAGAAAAAAAAATCCTGGTGATTATTTCAATTGGTAATAATTCTGAAAATAATGTGAATTTTTCAGAAATCCTAGTTCAGGCTCTTTGTAGAAGTCTTGGCTATTTTTAAGCAAATGCCTGCTTCTATAGTAATAATATGTTATAATAGAAGCATTTTACATAAAAGGAGAATGTTTTGAAAATAGGTAATTCTAATTCCATTTTTTGCCAAAATATTGCATTTAAATAATTTTTTATTGTAAAAATATGTTTAAAACAATTTTAAACGTGTATTCTAATCTAAGTGACACTAAATATTAAAATAAACATTTGTTTGTACGCTTTGGGAAATTCATGGTTTTTGAACGTAGTGGGATACCTAAAATTGTTTCAGGATATGAAAAATAATTCAAAGTATCGACCCCCAAAGAACGGAAAGAAGTAAAATTCATGAAACTGTCCATTTCACAGGAATCGTAAATAAAGGATAAATCGCTATTAACTGAGAAATGCAGTGTACCGATAAGTCTTAAAAAAAGCAAAAATAATCTATTGGAATGAATTTACCGATGAAAGGCTTTACCGTTATTTACAATCCTGATAAATATTGCAGATAACTGCAACTCTGCAACTTCCGAACATATAACTCAGAAAAGCCAATTCTGGAGATACAAATCTCTCCGCTCTTTCCACACACAAACACAACACCCCTTTCAGAACTTTTCCAGTTTAGCAGCAGTCGCATCGAAAAAAAGGAATAAATTAAATCCCGTACAAAAGGTAACAGAAAAGTCGTACGTTTTCCCAAAGGTTCTCTAATTACGGGGTCAAAGCCAACGGACGCTTTATACAAGGAAACTGTTTGTCATTCAAGAATTCCCTTTCTATGGTAAAAGGAAGGGTGAGGAGGAGGGAGAAAATTCACGAAAGAAAATAAGAGGGGGTTGCAGCCGAACATCCAGCAATTTCCTCCCTTTTCACCCAAAGACTCGTCTGTCATGTGAGAACCACCACCAGAGTTCCAGGGCTTTAATGGGGCGTCGTAAATTTGGGGCAACTTTTAAGGTTATGGCATGCGTGCCACTGGATTCAAGAAGTAAAATATGGCATCGCACCTGTCATCGGTTCGCTTGCCTTGGCAGGGGCTTTTATTTTATTTTGTAGGTCCCGTTAGGGTTTGTATGTATTGGCTTTTATTATTTCAATCTTTAAAAGGGAAGGAAACGTGTTGAATCATCCTTCTTTTTTAAGTGTTGCGTGGTAAGGAGTCGAGAGATAAGAGAGGTATGTTATTTAGTGGAATTATGATTTATTTGAAATCGGAATTTTGTTAGAGAGAGTATAAACTTTTCCTTGTTTGCTTCCTCCACTGTGTTTAGATTTTTCAATAGAAGTTAACTGTTATTCGGGGCAGTAAAACAGATTTATCGATATCTGAATCGATTTAATTTGACCGATTTTTATGAATTATCTAAAATTCCGCTCAAGTTCCAAGACGTTATTGTTCATATTATTTCAATACCTTAGTCGCTCCGATAAAGAGGGTGTGGAATAATTTATACAAAACAAAATCTAATCAAAGTAATTTGTGCTTAAATTTTTTTTGAATCTTTAAAAAGGAGTTATTTCTGTTATTTTTTCTCTTCGAGTATCTAAATCTCATGGATTCAGCATTCTGCCGTATTTTTTGTATTCTACTTTGAATTTGGATTTTTCGAATCAAACTGATTCGTTATAGATACCGATGACGTAACTGAAGACCCGCCTTGTTGAAGGATCAGATACTCGAGACTATCTGCCGAGGTTCCATGTTCTCTCCCGTTAGTGTTATGTGGAAGTTCAGGGGGGGGGGGGAAGTGCCGTCCTCCTCACTTGACCAAGGTTCAAAATTTCGAGGTCCGCCACCGATAGCTATGGTATTGCTTTATAGCAGTGGTCTTCTAACTGTGTTCCACGGAACCCGGGGAATCCATGAGTCACAAAACGAAAAATCGAGAAGAAATAAATTTGTATATAACATGGATTCACGTTCTCTCTGAAGTTTATATAGTTACAAGTACCTAAAGCTCATCGTATTCATTAAAACTGAAATTTATATTTAATTATAATAATTTTATTATGCAACATTTTTTAAACTTTTATTAGAATATAATAAAATAATATTAAAACGCTTTTTTAGAAATATACTCCATACTAAATTGTGAATATTCTGTTTTTTGCTTACTATCTCGGATTCTACGAGATATTTTATACTCGTTATTTAGCACAATGTCTTGCAAAACTAAATAGCTTTCTAATGGAAAAGGCACTTTTTTGCATTGTGGAAAAAACACCTATATGCAGGAGAGGAAACAGCTTATCAACATATCAACAGATTCGATGTTAAAATCTAAATTTAACAAGAACAGCTTCTAAATTTTAGGTTGCAAATTCATGCAAAATACACGGGATTTCTCACACATTTACAAACATTTTATTGCCATTGGGAACACTGTGCTTAAGAGAAATATATTTCTCAACGTAAGTGGCTACAGAAGCAAAGTATGAAAATTAATTAAACTCTGATTAAGTAACGCGATTGCATTTAATCTCAATAGACCTAGACATTGACAGTTTGTGTGGGGAAAAAAGCAAGCACATATCCCAGTTACTAAATATAATGCATGGATAGTTTGAAACTTGGTTTAAAAATTGATATTACTAATGAGTAAATTATATTAGAATATTTTAATAATAAATGCAATACACATTTTTAATTGACATTACATGAAGTGCCTCTAACATGTTGATCTACTTTAAATATTATTTTGAGATATATTCTTCGAAGTATGTGTATGAAAGGGGGGTTCCCCGAAAACACTTTCTAGTTCTTGGGGTTCTACGAAAGCACTTTAAAGTTCTAGGGGTTCCGAGAGTTGAAAATATTTGAAGACTACTGCTTTATATTGAAATTAATATAACTAACTCTCTACCACCCCCGTTAAAGTGCGGAATCATCTACAAAACAAGAACTTCTCAAGGTAATTTGTGCATTAAAATATTTCGAATCTTTGAAGTGATGAGTTTCTTTCCCTCTCTTCCTTTCAGTTTTTAAATCTCACAGCATCGTCATTTTTCCCTATTCTTGTGTATTCTACTTTAACTTTTCATTGGTTTAATGAATTTGATTTCGAAATTCAATTGGGTCAATTTAGTCGAAAAGTGAATAAAATATTGTTTCCACAAGTGTCAATATATTTTATTTATAATCCGCTGATAATTATATTAAAAGCCTTATAAAACTCACAGAACAAAAAATAATTGTTTTTTAATCACTAGTACCTTGTAAGGGCGTAACTACCGACGTATCAACCGTATCAGTGATACGGGGCCTCCATTCTAAAGGAGACTCAACATATGTATGCAAAACAATCTTAAAATGTTAAGAGACTGCGAAAAGGGCAAGGAATTTTGAAGGAATTTTGATGCACTTCCCCTTCAGGACTAGCTATGCCAGTGGTACTTAGTACTATCAAACTGATTGTCTTTTAATAGGTTCTCTTTGGGTCCTTCTATTAATGTTTGAAGGGAAATACTTTTAATATATATTATTTGATTTGAGAACCCCCTTTCTGACCTTAAAGAGACCATAGCATACATGAATGAAAGTTGCTATTTAAAGTTAACTGAATTCAGTTTGAGGAGAAAGAAAGCAGTAACGCATGTTGGCTATAGTTTGAGGAATATTTGTGAGAATTGTATTTTGAATTATCTGCGTATTTGGGTACATGACTTGGAGTGTTGTTATCAGTGTCCGAGGAGGACAACCCGTGCGTATGCATATCTTCAAATATTCATATTAAGCAATTAACTATTATTTATTAGAGCTAACTCGCTCCCATTAGATGTTGGCCGCTTAATTATATTTGGGAATAAATTGAAATAAATGTTAATCGAATAATTTTAAATATTATTTTTCCTTCGGTTGCATGTCACATTAACGTAAACTGTCATTCACTATGTCCTGAACAAAAACATTTTTGTTATTCTGTGGGGGTGTCGGCCTAATCGGCATCCCTCGCTTCTCCATCTTGCCTGTCTAAAGGTGTGGGGGGAAACACAACATCACCAGCAACTTCCATAATAACAATTAGTTTTATTTATCTTCAAACACATTTAAACAATCACAAGTGAAATTACAAAAGGAAACCTAGGAGTGATATATAAAGCGTTATCTAATCTCAATGTATAACTCTAAGTAAACCCGACTATCTGAACTAGATAAGGTGAACAAGCACTAATGAACCGATAACTAATTCTAATTTCAACTATCTTAGATCCTCGATCTAATGATTTAATCTCTTAGCAGTTATTTCTCTAACTCGCGCTAGGTTTGTGAATGAAATATTCCAATATTCCCACTTACGTAACAGCTCCCCGGCTCCTTCTATCTTACATCTACAAAACCTATATATATATATATATATATATATATATATATATATATAGTCAAACTAATTTAAATGTCGCGGTTTATTCTTGAAAGGCTGTGAATTAATATGAATGCTAACCCCAAAGTTTCCCCAAGAAGATTAGTAGGAAAATGACTGGAATAGATCCGTCACAATTCTATCAACTTTATTATTTTCACTTTAACAAGTATATAATTGATAACATGCAAATTATGTAGAAGAATGTGCGGAAATAAAACTGTTTTCATCACTTATGAACGAACTAGTTCATTAGCAATTTATTACCTGGATAATTTACGCATTACCTGATTACCACGCTCACGGTAACATTTTTATACTCATTTTTCTCTAAAATTTCTCAAACTGCTTATGCATGTTTTATACATTTTGAAAGAGATTTATTGCAACTAAACTTAATTTTTTAGACAGTCGCTGTTAAGATTGATTTCATTTAATCAGTTTGTTCCTATATATCTGCTTAGTCTGCTGTTATTCTAATAGCAAGGCGACTAGTCAATTTGTGGTGTGCCAACATTCTGATAATAAGGACAGCATATAGGTTGGGTTTTACTCCCTTTGATTCCAAGCCACGTCAAATGAGGACTTCGCGGGCCAATTATACTTTATGTGCGGCAACCACGGTAATTCCAGATAACAGACTTGAATTAAATGGAATCTCGCTCCAAGGACCTAACTAGGCACTCAGTAGCGATTACTATGACTCCGGGCAGTTGAGAAATATATATGTGAATGGTTGTTTCGCCTTCTCTAGAGCAATGTTAGGTGCATTTTTTTTTTATCGATCCTTCTAGTTTTTCAGTGGAAAAATATCTTAAGTGTTATTCATTTTGAATTTTACGCATGCTCATCAACATGAAATTAGCGCTTCAACGATCTTGTCAAAATTATTTTTCTAAAAATTGTAATAATTTTTTTTTTTATTTCAAATTTATATTTGTATTTTTTTTTTCTTTTTTACCTGGAGAATTTGTCTACTTAATTTTATTCTTCTCCAAGGTTAAAATATTTTCTTAAGATTGCGTGTGAAATTCAGAAATATCGGTTGATTTCAGAGAATCATAAATTGTTATCGAACAAAGTTATATACATGAAATTTTCCTATTCCCTTTAGCACACTATACACTGCGTAAACATTTCGGCTAAGCCAAAAGGGCTTTTTGACCATTTTGGGGGGGTATTTTTCTAACTTCCTCTTTGATTGCTTTTTGAAGCAATTGGAGTGTTCCTACTTTACGTCTGTTTAATTGTTTTTTTAAGTATCCCCATAAAAAAAATTCCCTAAGTGCACAGTCGGAGGTGATGGTAGCTATTTCTCTGAAGGATGAAAATTTATTTTCTTATCTTTCAGCCATTTTATAATTGGATTTGCAGTATGACTTGGTGCAGAATCTTGGTAAAAAAAACTTTCCTCGAAGGAAAAGACATTTAGTTTCTTTAATTATGAGAGCTTCAAATTTTTTTTTCTGATAGTATGTAGTTTCACTTTTAGCCTTTGGTTTTACCAAAAATTTTTTTAAAAAAATGGTTTTGTTAAGCCTTGAGAGGGCATTCCCCTCCATACAGTAACAAATGACAGCTAACTTGCCTTTTGCAAAATAGCTGCGTCTTTGTGATGCTTTTCACGTGAAATATGTTATATCTTCGTTTTGCCAGTTGTGGATGACGGATGAAACAATGCTTTAGGCAATATTATCCATGTGTTCTATCTGCCTTTGCGTAATATTAAATATAGAGGCCAAAAGCGTTTCTTTGTTTTTCTGCAGTCTTTGAAGAGTCTAGTCTGTCTAGTTCATTCACTTTTTTATAGCCAATTTTCTTTACCTGACAACAAATTGTCGATTTCGATACATGTAGTTTCTTTGCCAGTTCTTTGAGGTAGAGGATTTTCTAGAGTGATAAATTTTTTCAGATTCTTATTTTTTCTCTTTTTCATTAAAGACTGTTTTTCGTTCATATTTTTCTCTGGAGCTTTAAATTGCTACTCAAATTTTATTTCTTTTCGAATTCTAGATAGTAATATATTAGAGACATGTCTTTTCTGATTTTTAAATGCTTTATTTATAGCAGAATTTGAACAACCAATTTTCAATAGCTTTAAAATTTCGTTTTGGGTTTGAGGTTCTAATTTCGGTACCATACTTTACTCCCACTAATAAAAAGGGTTAGATTAGTAATTTAAATGTTTCTTTTTTAAAATAAAACCGGTAGCAAAACGATTGAAATTAACCATAAATAGTAATATGCTTTTAAAATTGGTCACACTAATTTTAAAGCAACCGGTAATTGGATTCTGCTGGTGTAGAACTATATATTCATACATTATTTGTTTAAAATTGAAAGCAAGTGTCTTGATCACTGAATAGGTTATAGTTTTCTTTCTTGAATTTTAACATTTCTTAAAATAATTTTTATTTAATGTTAGAAAATACAAAATAGATTCAGAATCCCCCCCCCCTAATAGAAAAATCTCTAAAAATCTTTTAGAGTTGCCTCATTAACAAAAGTATTCAAAGTTTATAAATGATTTAGAAATGATCGTCAAGTTCATTAATTCGAAATGAACTTCTAGCCTTAAATGCTAATATGTATTGTAGATTTAATCTCAACTGAATTTTAGATTGTGAAAGAAATTAGTTTATTCTTATCGAAATAAATATTAAAATTTTTTGTACACTCTTAATAAGCAATTTCACGCCCTGATGGTTTATATGTAATACCTATTAAAAATTGTCATGTCAGTAACAGCCAAGTAAAATACGAATTTAGTAATGTTTTTAAACAACAGGAGAGTGGCTATTTTGCGTCCATTCACTGTAAGTACAATTCGAAAAAAAAGACAGATGAATCCCCACTTTCTCTCAGCTAGGGAAATAATAGAGGTATTAAAATCATGGTGATAAAATAAAGAGAAACGACAATTTTAACAAATTACGTTACTGACTTTTGGGGAAAGTTTGGTGCCAGACAGTGTAAGTTATAAAGATTTTTTTTTCTGGGAATTGGAAATAAATCTGTCATATAGCACAGGGTTTAATAAACTTTAACGCTGGAAATGAAATGAAAAGTGTTTAGAGAAATGGTATTCGTAATTCAGATTGAAAGAAGAATGTATAAGATTAGAATCTATGTTAATATTAAGTGAGATTATTTCATGACGTATACTTAATAATATATGCAAAATTACAATAAGTCAAACTTAAAATAAAACTATTAGCTAGAAAATAATATGATTTTACAGGCAGAGACGTCTTAAGGCATGGGTCAACTGGGCTCGGGTCCAGAGCCTCGAGCGCATTAGGGGCTTTCTTCTCGTTCTCGACTCAACCTTAATACTATCATAATTCGTATAGTTTCAACAGTCAAATGTTATTTCTGGTTGTATCTCCGAAAAACTGGAAGTTTCGAACGATTTGTCAACTGGCTACATGTGCTGACCGTCGTCCACGTGCAGGCCTAGGCCAACCACCATATACCATCATTACTCATTCAGTCTAACAGCGGCAGTTGGTCGAGCAGGTATTTGCGATTGTAAGATACACACATTTATTTGTTTCAGGTTTGTACGAGTATTTGAGAACGAATGCTATACACTATCTATATTATTATAGATCATACGTGGAGCTTACATTTATGTTGGGGCCTACTTTGAGTAGAAGCCCAGGGCTTCAAGAAGTCTTAAGGCATCCTTGATTACAGGTTAAAGTAGAATATTCGTAGTTATACTATAGCAAGTTCTTAGTCCTAGAACTAAGACTGTAAGGTTAAATGTATATAGTTGAAACACATTCGTATGAATTTATTTGTGAAAAAAATATATTATTTTAGTTATGTTTTCAAGTGTTTGGTAGAAACAGTTTTAATTATTTGTTGTAGATACTGTGCATAGTGCTATAAGAATACTGACAAAAAGACTGTCCTTAGAATCGGAAGGATATAAAATAGATAATGATTTAGTTGCTATTTTTACTCTAACATTGTTTTGAAGATAGGCTCACCTTTTTCGTTTATTGGAATTCAATTAGAACACCATATATATATATATATGTTTGTTTAATTAATTTTTAAATAAACAGACATTTCTTATAGTTAAAGATAATACTATATTTTATATGTCGGGAGCTATTATTGCTGTGTGAAACTTGCCTCCCCCTAACGTTGTTAGAGTTTTAAGCAAAACTCTGCCAATTTATTATGTAAATGCCCTATTTTATGATTTTGGGCACACTTCAGTTTTCAGATTCAAAATTATTATTATTATTTTGTAAGCAAAGATATTAAATATAAAGATTACTCCATTTTTCTCTTTTAATTAAATTATGTCTATGTCCTAAAAACTGTGATACAAACCATGAAAAAAGTTACCATTTATAATTGGTGTTAATTTATTAACTTTCTTAAATTACTCCTTAACATTGTTTTCCTAAAACTACTAAGGGAACAAGTAAAAAATTACTATTCTTTTTTTAAAAATTATTGCCTTCATTTCTGTTTAATGCATCTTCTATCTTTTGCTAATTACCGCACTGGATGTTTTAAAACTATTCAGGAAAAACGGAGAAATATTAACTTCATTACTCAACTTAAAGCAGAAATATTTAATTTAAAAATGAGCAAATGTCGACAAAATCTTATCTATAGCATGCACAAGAAAAGCAAAATAATTCCAAAAATGTTCAGTAGATTTTTATATGTACCGGGATATAAAAAAAAATAACATACAAGATGTGATTAAGAAAATATTTGTTCAACAAATACTAATTAAAAGTATAAAAATCTATAGATTTAAACCAGTTTAAAGTCAAAAATTTTAAAGAAAAGAATAATAAAAACAACTTAAAGCTTGAGCGTCAATTTAAGCGCAGAGAGCAACTTTTCATTAAAATCATCAACTTTTTAATTTTTTAAAAAAGAAGAATAAAATGATCATTAACATTGTAAGACATTATATTAAAACAAACTTCTTTCTGAGCCAAAAATTTAATCATAAACCATTTTTACGGTGAATTTTCATTTTGAGGCCGATGTTAAGTTAAAAATAGAAGACCGCGATTTATTCAAAATTTCTTCTTTTTTTTTATTTTAGCAAACTTTGCTCATTTTTTCCCCCTTTCCAAAATAAGTCTTTTGTTAAAAATAACATTTTGTCTCTTTTGAAAAACAAATAAGTTTAGCCGCGTTATTTTTACTTTTAATTATTTTTCTTAGCTAAGTTTAATTGTTCACTTTAATCAAACTTCGCGAGACACCGTTCGAAAAAAAGACAAACAAGTTCAAAAAATTTAAAATCGAGTATTTTGAAAAATATCGCATCATAATGTGAGTCGTTAAAGATGATGCATGTACGTTCTTCCTTGTTTTTTGAGCGCATTCTGCCATTTTAGTAAACTTAACTGAGTTGAAAACCAAATAATCGATTTTGTTTTAAGCAAATACAGTTATTAAGATAAATTTTTATAAAATATCTCACGCTGTAGAAAAAAAAAAAAAATTGCATCTGAAACTCTTTCAACAAATAATTATTTGAATAAATTAAAAGAAAAGGGATGTTGGGGTATTAATTAAATGAGAATTTACGTATATAATAGAATAGTTTTTTTCCATTGTTGTAATTTATTAATGAAGCATAAATATAAGTGTGAAGTTTTGATTGGAAGAAAACGATGTTAAGTTTTGATTTATTGCATTAAAAAAACTCTCATGTGGTGCTTGATATATTGTTTTTCGTGTTCTCTGTTATTATTGGGTTATTTTCTGTTTAAAGAAGCTTATTCAACTTCATTATGTATGTAAATATTTTGTGTGTATTTCTTTAAAGAGTTAATTCAGTTATTTCACAAAATAACTGAATAGGTTAGGTATTTCGTGAAATAACTAACCGATTCAGTTAAAGTGTGTTATATATTAATAAAATCAATTAATAAATTTTTGATAAATTAAGAAATAACTAAGTATTTTATAAATCAACTAATAATAAAACATTGTAGTAAAAAAAAAAAAAAAAGACTTCCAAAAATTCCTTTTTTTTTTTAAGATGAATGCACGCCCTCGATAAATATTTTGTCTTTAAAAAAAATACATTCCATGTTACGGATAGATTTACTGATAAATACTAATGAAAAATTTTTTTGGAGTTTAATGTTTTTGCCAGATCAGTTAAAAGTAATAAAAATGCAACACACTTTAAAACTTATATACATTTTTAATCTGTTTAGGCTGGTAAAAACAGGCTCTTCAGAAGTATAATAAAGCTTTATCCAAACGTATATAATACATTAGCGATTTGGCAGACATTTATGTATTTTTACAAACGTGATCAGTTTTTTCATGAAATAAGTAGTTATTTTATGAAATAACAAACTTTTGATTTAATGCATATATTTATTTACTAGCTGTTACCCGCCCTCTTCGCTGGGTATTTCATGATGTTTTATAAATTTTTACTGCTTATATATATGTATATATTATTGATATCTAAGTCCTAGCATTAAGAATTCGATTGAATTGAAAAATATACTTATACCTGTAACTGTCACCTGTTGATAAAAAAAAAGGGCAGAATTCATATAATTTGTATTTTCTAAAAATCTCTAAAATTGATGCATAGAATGATGTTTGCTCTTTCGTAACTCAAAAACCAAGTGGATTCCCGCAAATCCAATTTTCGGTGGATCTCTACTCCGTAAATTGAACATGCAAGCCAAATTTCAAGTCTAAATCTAACAGAAAAAAGCAAAAGTTTGTGACGGGTGCTTACGCGTTTCATTAACCCTCTCTTATAAACTTTTTAAATTGTATTTATTTTGACCAATCCTCGCTGAGAGCTGAAAGTGTGACTTATGCAAATAAGATAGTTTCGGGTTTAGCGAGTTCGAAAGAGATATAAAAGGGAGAAATGAAATGAAGAGTAGAGGATGACTAAGTGGTTTGATAGAGGAGGATTCCGTGTTTTGATTAAAGAGTAAACTACGCGATTGCTTAAGAAAGTGTTTCTAAGAGTTTAGTTTAATTAAGTGAAGTTTGATAGCGGGAAGAAGATTATTGAAAAAGATTCATTAATTCGATTCCGACGTAATTGAAGATATCCTGGATTGAAGCCACTTCAAGGTTTCTACTAGTTTCCAAAGTTCATTCCGAAGAAGATATCAGGTCTGTAATTTTTGTAGATTAGATTTAAATGTGTAGTTTGATTGTATACGTTATTCCCCTCGTGATATCAGTTAGTATTCCGTCGTCCAAAATTGAATTCTGATCGCACACCATGATAATTTATTGTTCTTAAAGTTGATTATTAATTGTGAATTTCTATCCTAAGGAAATAATAAATAACTGATTTATTATTTGAGTAGTCATTAATTATGAATCCTACATATCCAAACATAGATAATATGCAAAGGGTAACTAATAACCCTGTGGGTAGTGGGAGACTACGACAAGTTTTACTATAAATATCGTCGTAATCCCGTTGAGAGTCGTTTTCCAAAATTACCGCTCTTAGCGGATTTCAATTCAACAAAAGAAAAATGCAAACCAAATTTCATTATTATAGTCCTTGTAGCTCGAAAAAAGTAATTTTTTTGTCAATACGTCCCAGTAACCCCCTGCAACCCCCCAGAACTTGATTTGCTTAAAATTTATTCTTGGTGGATTCCTATTCAACAAAAGAAACATGCTTAACAAATTTCAAGTATATGGGTCTAACAATTAAAAACAGGAATTTTTTTCTGTAACTCCTATTGACCCCTCGCAAACATCTTTAGGGGTCAATTTTCATTTTACTCTTTGTTAGAGGAACTCTATTTCATGAAAGGAACATGCCTACCAATTTTCAAGCAGAATGATCAAGTAGTTTAAAAATGGAAATATTTATTGATTACGCCTCTTAATCTCCCGAAATTAAACTTAGTAGTTGATATTCGCGAAACCCATTTTGTAGCGGTTCTCTACTTTACGAAAGGAATCTGCTTATCAAATTTCAAGACTGTACGTCTAACAGTTTAAAAATGGGGATAATTATCTATAACGCCCCTTGAGCCCCCGCAACGCCACTTCTGGGTCTGTTTTCACAAAACCCATTTTGTAGGGGAATTGCACTCTATGAAAGGAATCTGCTTAGCAAAATTTGAAGACTTTGCGTCCAATTAATTAAAAATGCAAAAAAATTATCAATAACGCCCCTTGAATTTTCCACCGCAACACCACCTGGGGTCGATTTTCACAAAACACATTTTGCAGTGTATTTCTATCCTATGAGAGGAATCTGCTAACCAAATTTCAAGACTGTGAGTCTAATAGTTTAAAAAAAGAAATAATTATTTATATCTGCCCTTAACCCCCCGCAACACCCCTTGGGGGTCAATTTTCTCCAAACCCGTTTTGTAGCGTATATTTACTCCATGAAAGAAACATTCCTACCAATTTTCAAGCAGGTAGGTCAAATAGTTTAAAAACGAAAATATTTATCTCTTACGCCACTTATTCCCCTGCAACGCCACTTAGAGGTCTGTTTTCACAAAACCTTCTTATAGCTGATCTCTACTCTATGAAAGAAATCTCTTTATCAAATATAAAGACTGTGCGTCTAATAGTTTAAAAATGGAAATAATTATCTATAACGCCCCTTAAGTCCCCTCAACGCCACTTGGGGGCAATTTTCACGAAACCCATATTTAGCGTATCTCTACCCTATGAGAGGAATCTGCTTACTAAGTTTCAAGACTGTACGTCTAATAACTTAAAAATAGGAATTTATAACGCCCCTTAAACCCCCGCCCCGCAACACCCCTTGGGGGTCAATTTTCCCAAAACCCATTTTGTAGTGGATATTTACTCCAGGAAAGAAACTTACCTACCAATTTTCAAGCAGGTAGGTGAAGTAGTATAAAAACGGATATATTTATCTATTACGCCCCTTAATCCCCCGCAACGCCACTTAGAAGTCTGTTTTCACAAAACCCGTTTTGTAACTGATCATTATTCTACGAAAGGAATCTATATATCAAATTTAAAGACAGTGCGTCAAATAGTTTAAAAATGGAAATAATTATCTATAACGCTCCCTAAGCCCCTGCAACGCCACTTGGGGGTCGATTTTCAGCAAACTCATTTTGTAGAGGATCTCTACTCTCTGAAAGGAATCCGCTTACCCAATTTCAAGATTGTACATCAAGTAGTTTAAACATGGAAACAATTATTGTTAAAGCCCTTAACGCCCCTTGCGTTTCGAATTTCGGAAAATCCTTTCTTAGCTGATGTCTACTTTATCAAAGGAACATGTCTACCAAATTTCAAGTCTGTAGGTTGAATAGTTCTAGAGATTTCGTGATTAGTCAGTCAGTCAGTGAGTGAGTGAGTCGCTTTTCTCCTTTATATATATAGATTTAGGGAATTAAAGAAAAAAACCTCTCTAAATATATCAAAAATAAATCCAAATTATGCAATTTCCTTTGATTTGTATAAACTTATCTAAATCACCTTTTTTAGTATAAAATGCAAATAGCGAAAGACTAAATGTATTTCTATGCATGCATAAAATTTCTATTGTTTAATAATATGACGAATAATTTCTCTTTCTGCCCCTTTTATTTTATTTTTAGGCTTTTTTTTGTTGTTGTTGGTAAAAATTATTCTAGTTACAAATTCGAAGTTCTGACCAGTTAAAAATTATTTGTATAAACATAGACAAAAAAAAACAAAAAAAAAAGATAGAAAACTTTGTTATATGAATTGTTACATTTTTAACAGTCTTTACCATAACTTCATTCTACTTTCCATTTTATCACTTTTATTATTTTTTTAATTAATGTGTTATACTTTTAATTTAACAACGCATTATTTTTATTACATTTACTGTATAAATTCGATTTAATTATATCCTCCATCGATTGCTTTATTTAAATTTGATTATTTACACCATAACTTTCTTTCATATGTACTTTTGTGAAAGCAGAAACCGAGTAATTATCATTTCGAGAGCTTGTAGCTGGTGATATTTCAGTTGTACAGTAGAACGTCGTTTATCCGAATCAATTGGGACCAGACACTGTTCGGATACGCGATTGTTCGAATAATCGAAAACCGAATTCGAACCATGCAGTATATGGAACCTGAGAGTATACGGATATTGAAAATCATCACAAGTGGGAAACGTGCTTGAAAAAAAAGCAAAATAGGTGCAAAATGTCGCAATTTTACCTTTATTGTGGAAAATAATCACTTATTTTCCTCTCGCGAAACAACTGTTGAGCATTGCACAGTTCGAAAACGTATCCAAACTTTGGTTCGGATATTTGACGCTCCGGTTAATAAACGTTCGGATAAACGACGTTCTACTGTAATAGTTGTTTAAGTCCTATTCCTCAAGTTTTGATGTGTTTTGGGACTAATGCTTTTTTAGGGGAGGGGGCTTAAATGTCCTCTCGGAGGAGTAAGGATAATAAGCTCGTGTGTTTTTTCCTGGTTCAAAATTACGAGGTCCTTTGGCAACAGCCTTCAAGTTGCTTGTCAGCGTGACATTAATAAACAATCAATCAGTAGTTTTGCCTTCAATGTTACAATACTTTAGCAATTAAGATCTAGAGCATTGTTGCTGGCGATATTTGAGTCAAGCTTCAGGTTCTGACATCAAAGAGTCTTAGACAGACCGTCTCAAATATGATAGTGAAAAATTGGCTAAATTATTATATTTTGGTCACGATATGTATAATAATAAAGGGGCAATTGCCCTTGGATACGACTGCTTATTATATTGATTACTTATTATTTAATACAATCCTCTTAAGTGCTAGAATCTACATATATTTCGTTTTACAATTAAAGAGACTTTGTACCCAGGGACGTCTTAAGGTATCGGTCAATCGAGCTGGGGGCAGGACGTCTGCCTCGGGGAGGAGGCTCATCTCTTTTCTGACTCTACGTAAATAAGATCATAATGGGAATAATTTTAACTGTCATATTTTGTTCATGGACATAACTACAAAAAAATGGTAAGTTCGAACTGTATCTCACACACAACTGGCAACAATGGCAAGACTGAATTATTATGTCATATATGTCGTCCATGTTTAGGCCTAGTCTAACCACCATGCGCTATCATTGCATAATTAGTTGTAAAGAGACAGTCGGCTCATGTCGGTAGGTTTGTGAGGCAAGCATTTTTAATTGTTTTACGACGTCTTCTTGAAAGGATGGCAAAAGAGGCTAATTTTACATAGGGCCCAATGCCACAAAACGTCTTAAATTACCACTCTTTAAGCCACGTAAAAGTAATTTTTAAGTGTTTATTCTAATGCAATAAATGTCCTTGTATGACAGAATTTGGAACTCAAACTTTTACCCAGTACACAGCAGCAATCGAAAACATTAACTTGATTGGGAGAATGAATCTTTTATTTAAATGCCAATTTTTGATAATTAGCAACATCATTCCTCCCTTTTTTCCCTCCTGTCTATGAATCCGTCTCGAAATGATAATTAAAATGCATTCACAGTCCAATTTTCATTCAAAAGGTCCCTTCAAAAGTTAGGAGAGGAAAGAAACTTAACAAGCACCTCTTCGAGTTAAATGACTGCGATGGGAGAGAAAAAAAAGAGGGAGTAAATGCTTTGCCGTAATTACTAAATGAACATTTCAGAAGTGTGAAGTGGTAATTTGAGACGTTAAACGGACAATCACCTCTTCAGAAATCACCGGTGTAATTGCTGACTGCCACGGATTTGTCGTGAGAAATCAAGTGTTCTGACTGGAAAAAATACTGACCTAGAAAATTGACAGTTTAATAAACGAAATGATAAGTTATTGACGTCTGGCTATTGGTAGAAGTAGTTCAAGAGTGTTAAATACTCTGTAATGGAAGGTAATATGATTTTAATTGCTTAAGGATAGCTACAGACGAAATAAAAAAAACATCACTAAATCTTTTGTTTCTATAACATTTTCCTCTGAAAATACAACACATCATTCGAATTAAGGACTATATTTGCATGGGTAGTTTTTAAATCAATGAAGAGTTACCAGTTCACATTTATGTAAGACATTTATAGCAAGAATCTGAAAGACAAACTATTTAAAAAAATCATGTTTAAAATGTGTAATTTTGAAAAATCTGGAGTAAATGTTTAATGCAAGAATTTATGCGTTTTTGTGGCATGAATTCAATGTTTAGATTAAACAATGAATATTATAAGGAGATGACATCAGTTATCTGTATGCGTTGAATTGCACTCAGTCTAAAAATTAACTGCGAGACTAACTGAACGATGAAATCGACGGAGCAATGATATAGCGAAGCTTGATTATACACTCTCGGTTAAATATAATTAATATTAAATTTATTTTCTTAGTTTACATTTTGTATTATATAACAGTATTTATGAATTTTAATTTTGACATATAATAAAAAGTCATCTAGTACAATTAGTTATTGAATAAATTAAATAACTGTAAAATTAATTATTAATTAGCTTATGTGACTGAAGCATTTTCTTCCTGAAATTTCAATAATCAGTTTATCTCTGTTCTATATTTCCAGAATTAAACATCAGTACTTGACAAGAAATAGAAAATACCTGCAGCATGTAAATAATTGAATGCAAATAATTTTAAACTTTCATAACTATATTACTTAAAAATTACACAATGTTACATAAACTTTATAACGTAAATATTTTAGCAGCGTGCTGATGTTGAACAAATACAATTCCACTGATTTTTTTTAAAAATTTACTCTAATACAGCACGATTTAAGCAGTTTTATCGAAACATTGCAAGGCGTTTGCTATATCTTCTTTGCCATAAAACCTTATAAATTGATCATTCTCTGAGCGAACGTAAAACAAATCAATAACGCCCTTTTTTATTCCAAAAAAAGGAAAGAAAAACTAATATTATGATGCGATCACTTACTGCAATTATTTATAATATAAACATCGTTTATCATAGTTTATGGATCATACATTAAACTAGATTGACTTCATTTGTCAATATCGTTATTTTTTTCTCTCTTTTTGAGTATCCGACTCTGAAAAAGAAATAAAAAGGAAGTAGAATTTTTGACATTGTTGATAAAATATATTGAACGAAAAAAAAAAACCTATTTTTTTTCCCTCTTAAGATCTTTTTCTTTCTCGTATGTTAAATTTGCATAATACTAACTGCGGTATAAACTTCAAACTGTCTATTTTATTTCTTCAAAATATTAACTTTAAAAATAGCTCCAAAGGAATATGCAATTTAATTAGAGATTTTTACTTGTATGCTTTAGTAGCTCTTAAGAATGAAAAGCTGTTATTTATTTCAGTTTTTGTCTCATTTTAGTATCAGCTATGAGGTGAATAATTTATTATGATTTATAAATATAATATATAGGATCTTCTCTCTCTCTGTTTTATTTTATTTTATTCTAACCATATTTTGTTTCGATTTGTTTTCTTAAGTTTTCGTGTCTATTTTTCTCTGATCCATATTTATTTTTTCTTGGAAAAGTGCCAGATTATGTAATTTATATCTCTTCCATTGTTTGCAATATGCATTAGACTGGAGTTTGTAGTACAGATTTGTGTAATCTGTATTATGTAAAGAGGTTGTTTGTATTCAACACAGCTCCAACGGAGTTAAATATGTTCCGTGTTTACCTTATAAAGTAATTGGAGACATTTTTAGCATAACCTTCAGACAAGTTATTGAACTATCCAGGAAACTTTGGCTTCCAAAACGTTTAGTTTTCAGGAAGTTGACAGCCAATATGTTAAATGTTCAGTACAGAAGGTATGATTAATAAAATTTGATAATGTGATTAAAATATCAGACACGTCACTTTGGTGCTGAAGGTAGAGCAGGACAGACAAACTGTGAAATCAGGATAAAATGCTTGCTAGACAGATTATTGTGTAATGATGTACACTATTGTTCTCAGTTTGAATAAATAAGGGAAAATTTTCAGATATTCTGAATATGTTTTAACCCTTTGAAGCTGATGTAACCTAAGTTAACACAAAGAGTTAAAAAAAAAATTTCTCCTTTAATTTTATGCCCTAGATTTATGACTTTTGTCCTGTTTAGTGGTGGGCTGGTAAAACATAATAGTGAAATGACTACTACTTTATTTTTGTTTCTGAAACATGGTTTATACATTTATTTTTTGTCTCTTTTTAATTCTGAAGACATTTTAAATATTTCCCCTTAAACATACTAATTATAAACACATCCTTGTGATATTTGGAGAACATGTACATATAGAACGAGGAAAAATAAATCTCCTTATATTATTACATTAACAATCAAATTTGTGAAAAGGATTGTAGAAAATATGACTTATATTTAAAATAAAAACCTTGAACATTGTTATTTTCCTGCAAAAGTTTTGAATAAACATACATTAAGGCATTTGTTTAATAAAGCCTTGTTTATAAATCTTTCAAAATAAATATTAACATTTTTAATCAGCTCCCCTAAAGTTTAGGATTCTTACTTTTATGCGAAACTGTTCCTCTAAATTAGAGAAAGTAGGATTGAAATAAATTGAAAATTTTGATATTTTACCTGAAAGAGAAATATGAACAATCCCATATCAAAGCAAATTTCTTAACATAATTTCGTAAACTCGCATAAATTTTAATAACTAACTTTTATGGAATTATATCTTTTCTATAAAAATCTGGGTCTCTTTTTAGAATGTGAAAATTTTGTATACATTTCATTTATGAAACTGAGATGCATTTTCCCCTTGTGTGAATGAATATATTTATTTCTTATTTAAGAATATATGAAAATATAAGGCAAGCTTTTATCCATTAAATTCATGAAAGTTTGTGCATTGTACATAAGATGTAGGAATAGATGCATCACTTTGGACAATTTCCAAAACGATTACAACAACTAAAATGACATGCAAAAGACACAATGTAGGACATTTGGAATATAAAATTCATATCTTGATACTGGGATTTTATGAATGAAAATTTATTTTCGATTCTCAGAAAGGCTATACATTTCCTTCAATTTTGGTAAATATAATTTTTTTTTAAACTTACGGCAAAAAAAATATACATATTTAATTCAAATTATAATATTTATTCAAATGATTTATTTTTAATATTTTAAAAATATTAAAAATAAATCATTTGAAGTACTGTTTTAGAAAGATAGATTAAAAAAATTATTATTTTAAAATGAACCATTTTTTTATAAAATAAAGAAATTTAATTTATGTATTATTTTTTAACAAATGTAAATTAAAGAGAGAGTGATAAATGTTTGTATTTTAATAGCATCTTTAAAAAAAATTTCTATCTACAAAAAAATAATTTGGGAAAGTGGGAGGGAACTTCTTTATCATTTAAATTAGCAAAACTAAGTATACATTTATAAATTAACAAACAACACTATCCGAATTATAACTTTAATATCCATTGTTAACTCTTTACCTTGCGTTCTACATGTTGCTATATACCAGCTGGTTGGCGTAGTTGGTTTGTCTCTGGGTCTTGTACGCCTAAGGCTGCGAGTTCAACCCTGGCCCAAGTCGGTGGATTTTCAGGATGCATAAATCGATAGCATCCATGTTGTTTTATTATGTGGCATGTTAAAGTTCCTGGAGTGCCTGTCTGGCTCGAGTGCTCTCGGCAGAATTAAATTCTTGGTACAAGTTCGCACCGTCAGTACTCAGAAACTGTTTTCAAAATTACATTGTAGTGATTTGTATCTACCTATATGATCCCGCACTTAAAAGAGACACCAGCTCCCCGGGAATGTACTAGGTCTGCAATGGTAAAAATACCAATCCACAGCAGCATTAAAAAAAACACATGTAGCTACAATAAACGAATGGCTATTGCTGAAAACTTGTGGTCGAGCCGTGATTTCTAGCCCTGGTTCATTGAAATCCCGCCATATGGCTAATGTATATGAAAACTTTTGAGGCTTAAATTGTTCATATTGGCGTGGTGTGAACGTTTGACTCGGAAAGTTACCAACTCAGATATTGTAAGCGTTACGGATTTTGTTGTAATAGCTCTCATGAACCTTCAAATTGGGACTTCAGCAAATAGTAAATAAATTCAAAGTAAATTATTCATATGCTTACAATTTTGGTACCAACAAATTTTTCTGTGTATTTGGTGTTTTAGTACATTTAGTACATTTTGTGTACATTCCAAATTCAACCCTAATAAACAATCAAAAATAAGATCTTTAAGTCAACCGAAATACAAACTTTCAACGCTTCTAATGTATTATTTGTCACATATAATATCCAATGGAAGCTTCGTAACAAAGTATACTATTTAAACAATCCAAATAATCAGAAATAAATTTGAAGAATTCACTTTTGGTTAATGTGAGGAGAGACGGAAGAATGATTGGACGAATATTGAGTGTGTAAGAGTGCTCTCGGGATTAGAGGATTGCTAATTAGACGGCTATAAAGCTATAATCGGCTTACCTCTATCATCAAATTTCCTTTCTGACTTTCTGACATAATTTTCTCGGGAAACATTAAACCTCAAATATTTTTCTTAAGAATTGTGTTTGATAGGAGTTACCTGTATCTTTTTCAGTTTAAAACGGAACACTCTACAAACAAATAAAATAGGTATATACCCGATGTTTGAGAGAAAATGTCAGAATTACATTGTTTCTTAGTGCTAGTGATGTAGCGAATTTAACTTCAAACTGAAAGTTATTTTGTACAAAATGTAACTTTTGTCTACTAAACTTGTCGTAGTCTATCACTACCTCTAAGATTATTAACTCCCCTTCTTGTATTATCTAAATCTGAATGTGTTGAATTCATGATTAATTACAACTTATTTATAATAAATCAATCTTATTTATTGACCTTTCTTAATTGAGAGATTACACAAATACTATTCAAACCTTAAGATCAACAAAACACAGTGGAGTATAAGAAGAATTCGATAATCATGAACGACAGAATCTTAACTGAATCCACGGTAGTCGACGCATATAATTAAGCTACACACTTATATTTAATTTGGGAAGTTGAACTAACCTGATATCTTTAGTTATGGCAGGTTCTTCTAAATACTTCTTCAATATTTGGATTCCTTTAATAAGTGGCTTCAATCTCAGCTATTTCTCAGTTCCGTCTCGAACCGATTTATGTATACTTTTCAATAGACTCTTCTCCCGACGAATATATTTCCACTAGAAAAACTACTCTCTCAATTCCCTCTTTCTCTTCATTTCATTTCTCCCTTTTATATCCTTTTCGAACTCGCTAAACCCGAAAATATCTCGTTTGCATAAGTCTCACTTTTGGCTCTCGGAGGAGATTGGTTGAAATAAATAAAACATTTTAAAGAATTCGAGAGAAGGTTAGTGAAACGCGTAAGCACCCATCACAAACTTGTTGAAACTACTAGATGGACAGTTAAAAAATAAGTTACTTGTATTGTCGCTACTTGAAGGCCGCTGATCTAAGAGGGTTCTGGAAGAAGCAGTCATAATTTAAACAAATTGTTAAAAAAAAATCCAAGTCAATTTTTATTTAGGTCATCAGAGAAAAATTTAATTTTAGTTAATTTAATTAATGAATTAAAACTGTTTTCACATCAGGTGTCATTCATTACAAGTTTTTAAAAATGGATTTGAACCTGAGTGGATGATTGAAAAGAAAGTATTTGAAGCCATCAAAAAATTCGTTAGAAAAACCTACTGGAACCATCTGTTGCAGCTAGTTCAAACTTCACCAGAAATAACTCCAAATAAATTTAAAATTAAAAAATAAACTTTAATTAATGAATTAATATTTGAAAAAAACTGTATTAACATCTAGTGTTATTTACTACAAGTTTAAAAAATGTAACTGAACTTGAATTGATGAATAAAAAATATTTTATTAACGATTTAAAATTCCAACCAGATATATATTTTTAGTGAGAGTGAACTAATAGTAGGAATTGGAAAAATAGCAACTTTTATTTTCACTTGAACACTTAATGAAGGATGTACAACTTTATTGCCTAACCTTGAGAGCAATCTTAGACCCTAAAACTTAACCTAACTTATAAGGTTTTCCAAAATTACTGAACTGAAGTCGGAGTCGGATTACAGTCCTTCTCGAATCATTATAGCACGCCGCGCGGTCAACTGCCCTACTATTTCCTTCCACAACTCTGGGTGGATTCTAAGATGAATATTAATATCAGGCCGCGTGACTTTTCAGTCACAATTCACTTTCTATTATTCCTAGATTTAATGATTAACTTTACACACCCAAACGTTAAAGTTTAAATAGTATCTATATTTGCATAAAATTAAGTCATCTCTACGGAAAGCGATGTTTAATCTAAAATCACATTTAAAGAATGGTTTCCTCGAGATTATTAGTTGAAGGACCTAAATAGAACCCGTTGCAATATTTTTAAATTCTTTATTGCAAAACTGCTTTTAATATTAATGCAGTGCTTCTCAAACTTTCAATATTTGCGACCCATTATTAGATCATAATTTTCATCGCGCCCCCCTTCCTTACAATAACAATACATTGAATTCAATAATATTATACTTTGACGCTAAAGGTACAATACGACTTTCACCTCTTAAGTCCCACCGACGTATATGAACGTTTCGCTCACCCAAAGCTTTAATTGCCCTGGACGTATATATACGTCTTCCCAAAATACGATCTTTTCTGTGCACTGCTGTCCATAAAACTATTCCGAATACTTTGGAATGCATGAAAGGACCTTGATAATGTTTGCGTAGGACTTACTTATTTCAGAGGATTTGATTATTTATTCCTTCCCCTCCCCCATCAATACATCACATACGCGTGCCTGCGTGGAAAATAGTGGCATTGGAAAGCAAATCGCGTAACCTTATATCTGCAGTTAAGGGATTAATTATAAACCATAAATATTACTAATGTTAATTTTTGTATATAATTTTATGTGACAAGCCCATGGGGTCACTGGTAATTATTAATCTTGCTCTTAAATTATTGTTTAAATTTAGTATGAAATACACTGTGCATTACTGATACATTTACAAGTTTATTATTTCAGTGTAAATGTGTATTTATTTTTTATGTCAGAATGTATTTGGATTATATATGCTTTCAGTAACATAATAAATTTTTTTTAAAAATAATTATTTTTTTACGACTTTTTAATATCCCTCCCTCGTTGAGTAATCACGTCCCCTTAAGGAGGCGCACCCCACAGTTTGAGAAATGCTGTATTATGGATAATCATAAAATGCATGTTTTTTAATAATAACGCACATAAGTAAGCTCCTTAGTTAAAAGTACCCGCATAATATACGAATTTTCATTTTATTTTGAAGACTTTTTGGAAGCATCTTAATGCGTGGGTATCTTTACCCAGTTATCAAATTTGAAACTGTTTCTGGATTTTACAACAAATACAATTCAATGGAAAATACGTGATTACATTTATCATATGACCATCATGAGTTGAGTCTAGTAAATAAGTTACTCAAGGGAATCGTGTGACACACCAAAAACTGAATTGAAATTAGTGTGTTGGCAAAGAGCCTAGAACCAGAATCACACACAAGAAATATATGTCTAGTGACAAAAGTATTTCAATTATGGAAGTGAAACTTCTTTGGGCACGGGAGTGAATGAGAAATTTGCCCAGTTTTGCGCAACAGTGAAAAAGCGAACGGAAGTAGTGATTCCTCCCCCCCCCCATTCCTACGAAACGTCGCCATGGTGAGGAGATAGCGAGCGAAAGGAAAAGAGCGCGGGGGAGGCTTGCATCACGTGACGTGCGTCATATCCGTGAAAAAGTTGGAACGAAAGGCGCTTAGGTATTGGTAACATTAAGTGGGTACCTTTTGCTGCTCTCGCAACGAACTCGCTTGGCGTATTTTCGCAGTTTTTATATAATAAACGTGCCATTTTCAACGAATAAACGCACCCAAAATATTACCATTATATGGCTCTTCCCGTTACGGGAGTGTCTGGGGCATTGTGTATATGTCACTAATGTTCGCGCCAGAATCGCTACGGATAGCGTCTTGTAAGCAAACACAGCTACTTCGGTGAGTGATGCATTCAGTTTATATTATTAATTTTTATTTCCATTGAATTAAAATTAATTCTGGTCAGAATGCTTAGAATAAATGCAAAAAGCAGGAAAAGAGTTTCGTGAAAAGAAAAAAAAAAGGAAAACTAGCAGCAAGTCCAGCAAAAGTCTATATATCACCAGGTAGCTCTGTGGCAGCTTTTATCATCTTTATCCATGAAGTTTTAGTGAGGTACACACCAGAGACTGCTTCAATCATTGGATCCGATGATGATTAAAAACCGATTATCTTAACTGGAGACTTTAATGTTAATTTTGCTTCATAAGAATCAAAGCCACTCATTGAATTCTTGAAACGGACACTGAGTTTGACAATGAATACTGATTCTAGAGAAGGAAAAACAATATATGGAACCAGGATTGATGTAGTTTTCTCACATTTTCTTGATTGACTACAATCGAGGATTTTTATATCCTACTTCAGTTACCATACACCTATTGTGTCTTTCTTGGAAAATGATGATGCAGAAAATTGAATAAAAATATTTTCATACAATAAATGAAGTTCGAATTTTATTTGATTAAAGTAAGTTCTCTTAGCAGTTTAATATAATTAGATCTATTCCTGCATTTACGGCCAACGTCACCAAAGAAGTTTCACTTCTATCACGTAGCTTTCCACGTCCATTTTTTAAAAAACTGTTGATGGAATATGTGTATTTGTCTATTGGGTTCTTTCAATACATTTTTAAAAATAATAAATAACATAATTTTTTTTCTTTGAAATATGCATTATGTTATTCATTAAAAAATTTAAAGTACATTGCATTCAAGAAAAAAAAATAATTTAGAAAGAAAAAAATATAAGTTAAAGAAGCTAAATTGTGATACCTGAGAATTTTTTTGTATATTAATATCACGTTTTTGTTTTTAAATTAAGCAGACGCAATCTTAAACTAAAATATATATTTCCCAAAAAATTCGAAATCCTTCTTATGAAGATTGCGTCTAAAAATTTACATATCCATTATAAATTCATAAAATGTAATAATTTATTCTTTATTACTTTTCTTAATCTTTCTTATGATATACACTTTAGTTCTTTAAAATTTATATTATATTTTGTTTGAAATCTTAATTCATAAATTTTTTCTCTCAATTTATATATATTTTCGATTAAAATAAAATTGAAATTTACAAAAAAACAAACAAAAAAAAAATACTTGAAATAAAAGTGCAAGGGTGAGATAAATAATGTATTGAAGCTCAAGTTCCAAAATTCTTTTTGAATTTCATGATATAGGAGAATTTAAGCAGTAATTACTTAAGAAAAAGAGAATTTAAATTGTTTCTGAAAAGCATTTTTTTAAAAAATTTGAAATGCTGATCTCATATAAAACAAAGAAAATATACGCTTTTGATGTGCATTATAATAATTAATAGAAACTGCTCTTAGCATCAGATTTGACAGAAAAAAAACTTATTTCTAAGTGAAAATTTATCTAACTATGTGCGTGGGATATGTTTTTTTTTCTTTTCCTTTAAACTTATATATCTCGATGTGTTAAAAAGTTCAGCAACTTTCAAAAGTATAAACGATATTACAAGGTATTTTCTGAAAGAAGGATTTTCGATCATTTATTTTGAATACAATCATACATATAATTACAGACAAACCTTGCAGAATATTGCAAGATTCTTGTACTACTTCGTAATAACGATAGTAATATACGAAACAGATGGGTCAAAACTAAACAATATTTTAAAACTGAACAATGATTCTGAAACATAATCCACACACAAAATAATTGCTAAACGGAATTTCGAAATCGACAAAAAAATGAATTTAGCATCAGATTAAAATTAAAAACGAAGAAAATTTATTCTCTGAAATGAATTCTTACAAAAAAAAAAACATTAATGGATAAAAAATATGTTTCAAGAAAAAAAAGGGAGATTCTTCTTATTAAAAATGTCGAGAAGAGATAAAAAAAAATGCTTCCTGAGTTATTCGTTTCCGAAAAAAATTATTAATAAGAATTTTAAAAAAAGGTTTCCTAAACAAAAGATATAAAAAAATATCTCAAAAAGTAATCTTTGTAAAAAACTTAAGTTTTTTTTTTATCTTCATTTTTTCTGAAAATACAATTCCGAATGATATCGAGTTTATTACTAGCACATAACAGGAACTTAAATGAAAAAGAACTTTTATCCATTTCTGTTACCGAGTAGTATAACTTCGTATTGTAAGAATTCAGTCCCAACCAAACCAAAACATGTATCAAGTAAGAAAAGTGAACATCTAAACCTTACTGGCATCCAACGCATTCATTTTTTATTCCTAGAATTCTGGAAATTTATTGAAGTGCCACGAAATTTTTCCTACAGAAATTTTCATCCCCTTTTATTTTATACTGTAAGTCCGAAGTTTAAATATTCATTCATTTCCTATAGTTTTGCGTCAAATAGCTTCTTTTTTTTTTTGGATTCTTCTCTTGTTTTTCTCTTTCTTTTCTGTCACTACAGCCTTCTTCTTCCAGATTTACGGAGTTGTTGAGGTTATTCAACCTCTTTGTTTTTATACTCCGGTTTTATACGCTTATAAAATAGAAAATGTATTTTCTCCACAGAATTTTTCTGCTTGTAATAAATGTATGTTTTTTCTGGAATTTGAAGGATATTTTGAGCAAAAAATATAAAAAAATAATAATAAATAAATAAAATATTTAAATAAATATTAAATAATGAAAAAGCAATCTTATGAAGTTTAAATTCATTGAAATGCAATTCAAATTGCTTTTTTTTTAAATCGTTGAATTATAGAAATTCAAAATTTTTTTTCATTCATTAAGAAGTATTGAAGTATGTAGAACATCAACTGATTTATTTCATTCAATTCTAAAAACAGATAAAATTCGTAGAAATAATCAATTTAATATGCGTGACTTTTATTAAACCTAAAAAATAATCCATTAATCTTTTAGAATAGGCATATATTTTGAATTAAACTATGTGATGTGTGGTGTAAGACTTGTCGATATATTTTTTTTAATGTAGCGTCTTTCTAACTGTGGGGTGTGCCCCCTTAAGAGGGCATGATATTTTTATGTAGGGGGAGCAAACATATTGAAAAGTTGAAAGCAAAAGATTTAAAATAAGCATTAAAACTTACTGAACGGAAGCGGAGCACAAAATACATTCTGACATAATAAAAATTAAATACACAATAACACTGCTATAATATACTTAGAAAGGTATCAGCATTACACAATGTTTTTGATAGATAATTTATCAATACTAAATTAAAAACAAGTTTAATAATTACTAGTGCCATCCTATGAGCTTGTCATTTACAAAATTTAATACTTATTTGATAATTTGTAAAGCTTATAATTAAAGTCGGATTTTTTAACTTTAGCGTCAGAGTACATTTTTATTTCCTTTAATACACTGTTTTTGTAAGGGGGAAAGCGTGATGAAAATTATGATTATTGAGAATTTAAGAAGCACTGCTTTAATCTATTATGTAACATATGATATACTGAACTACTGGATACCCTCTAATTTTTGAATGTTACAAGTGGTCACGGTAGACGTGTGGTCATGGTCTCGAACTCTTAGCTGGCATCTGTCCAGTCGTGATTTCGTGTTCGGTTGACATTATAAGACCTTTTACACGATTCAACTTATGCTACACCTAACAGAAGGAGCAAACAGTTTGCAGCTAGTTTTGAACTAAAATTACCTGATCCAAAGGTACCCCCTGTTGTCCTGCTGTAACATTTGTTTCCTTCAGTCTAAATGATTGTACCGATGAGTCCGGCACTCCCTTTTTTCTTACCGCAATGTTCTTCAAGTTTTATTGTTTCGTAGAACCCTTAAAACTGTAAGGTGTTTTGTGAGAAACCCATTTCACACTTAGAAGAACATATTTTATTTGAATATTTAAAGTAGATCTGTACGTTAATGTTAGTTTATTCGAGGACACAATTAAAAAATATTGCAGTTGCTATTATAATTTTTACCGTAATATTAATGTAATTTACCCATTGATAATATTAATTTGTGCTTCTGTTGTCCGACTCTGTAGAAAGCGGGAGTCTATTTTGCATACACATTTTTAATTTTCTTTTCGAATTTTCGTTGTATGCTTCACTCTTGGGTATGTTCCAGAGCTCCGTGGAACACAGTTTGAAGACTACTGCGCTACAGCATTTTCTTTTCGATCAACTTTGTTTCCGCGTTTGTAAGGCATTTTTCTCCCCTTCACGCTTAAAGTATGGTGACATGAAACGCATTAACTTGCACAAAATTGCCTGAAGTGAAACCAGCCCAAAGACACCTACGGTATAAAGGCCATACATGTTAATCTGTTAAGAGCCAAAGGACTCGCGTTGATAGGACTTGGAAAGTTTTAACAGTGAGATAATGACAAGTGTCATGCTCGTCGTTTGACTGAGGTTCGAAAAAATCTGAGATCAATAGTCTTAGTTAACTTCAAAATGCAGCGTTAATGTGCAATTGATGAATCCTAATTTTAAAATGAAGCAAATATCTTCCCCAGAATATTAAGTGGGGAAGTACGCATTTTCAATTAAATGCATTACTTATTAATGCTGTTATTTTATCTAGAGCCTTATTTTCACTAATATTACCGTCAATTCATAGTGATTAAATGGAACGTTAATTAAATAAATTCTCCATTTTCATTCGTTCTTATATGTATTTATTCAACGTGTTTTCTGTCTCAACAAATCGATTCAAACCGATGAGAAATATACATATTATTTATCTTGCGTGATTCCTTTCCCTGTTTATATCCCACTTTGCCCAATGTATATTTTGATTATATCTCCTGTTTACTTTACCATTATTCCAAGTTTCTATATTTGTCTCCTCAAACATGAAACTCTTTGCCATCGTGCTGCTATTTTAATTGAATTGTTGTCTGTGCAACCTTACCCTTGGTACACAAACCTTTCCTTCGACATGAATTCAATCATCAAAGGCGCATGCTTGGAAAACCACCAGGAATTCTAGAACATTCTTTATCTGTGTTGACACGTTTTGCCTCGCTTCAACAAGCTCTTCTGCATCAATGGGTTGAATAAAGTTGAATGAAGCATCGCAGACCGTGCCAAGGATCCTGTTTGTTTATTGCCTGATCATCAAATTGAAATGGACTCTCTGCCCGTAGAAAATGGAAGAGATTTTATCGATTCTTTGTGTAGATGCGCAGCTTTTGAAATTTATTTACCATAATGAAAGTTCCTCTGTATCCAAATGTATAGGCGGCTCACTCGGTGTAGCTGAGTAAATTCTTTTCCATGTGTTTGTTCCATGTAAAAATCCTGTTTTGATCACTTTGATCAATGAAAAATGCATATTTGGAAATGTTTTGAGCCATCTGAGCTGAAAATTTATTCCGAATGCAAATGAGATTGCACTGTTTGCTGACGGTAGGATGGAGTTCCGCGAAGAAAATGAATGTGCATATAAATAGTGATTAAAGTGAACTCGTTTTGCTTTTAAAATCAAATTTAATGTTTTTAAAAATGATACAACATGTAATTTCTATGTCAACTCGTGATTTCTCTATCTCTCTTTTTGCCGTTTTTTTTTATATTTTATGAAAAAGATTTAATCGAGTTTTCATTTTTGCTTTACTTTCCTTTTCCCCCTAAACTTTAAAGATATTTTTGTATCTATGTTTTTCCATATTATATTTAATTTATTGCTCTAATATTACATCGCTTTTAAGTTAAATTGACGTCAGTATATTTTAAACAAAATTATCTTACTAAAGTATGTATGAATGTTTCAATAAGTTTCACAAAATTTCTATGAAATACTAGATAAATTTTTTTCATTTGTTGTTACAACTGAGGAGGGCATTTTGCTCCTAATATTAACTTAAGTACCCAAATTTGGAATATTTTTTTCAGATATTAAACTTTAGATATTAATATTATTTTTTTTGGCTTCGCTGTCTTTTAAAGGGTAGCATCTTTTATCATACTGTTTATTTTTTTAGGAACTGACACATTTTTCCCGGTATAAAATATGCTACGCATGTTTTCTCCAATACCGTAATGCAAAATGAGCTATCCCTTTACATATTAAAAAAAAATTGTTTAAGGAATATTTTGAAATTTCAAAATCGCTGTATTATAAGCAGATATATTGATTACAACATTGCAAAACTTATGAGATTTAGACATTTTACTGTCGAAAAATATGATACGAGCTTAATTCAGAACGAGACTTAAAATAACACGCTATCATTTATCTCTGGTTTCTCATGTACTTTCTTAATTCAATATTTTGTCATACATATTTACGTTTAATGATGCAAGTACAATTTTTTAAAAATACTCTTCATCAAATAACATATATCAAAACTCATTTTGTAATTACCATTTAAAAATTTATTCCTTTACATTTTGAATATATTTTCGTAAAATAATAAATATAAGATGCAATATAATACAATACATTCAAGCATTAAATAAATCAAGATTACATAAAACATTATAATTATTGCGAAACGAATCAAGTTAAAATATGTTAATCAGAATTTTGGACTCCCGTCAATTTCATTTATTTTCTCTTTTAAATATTCCATTTGAGTTTGGCTTTGAATCTAATCCTCATAGCTGCAAAATGCAATACATTCTTGTCATATTTTTGAAGGCTTAGTTGTTGATATATTTAAGGCTTTTTCTGCGACTTTTCAATAACAGAAAACATCCACATGTTTCATGTAGGCAACCTCTCTCACCTGCGTCTTTCCTTCAGTAATATCAGTCAGTAGATCTACGAAATTACAAAAGTAGGAATTTCTGAGATTTCAACACTCTACATTTGAAGTAGAACAGTGATAACGTGCATTCTGTGGCCTTTGATGTGGAGCGGCCGGTGGTTTCCGGCGGCAACATCAAATACTGCAGAGTGCATCACTGGAGTGAGGAGGAAATAACGAGATAAGGATCAACCCTCCACAACTTTCAACTTTTCTAGGAAACCCCACTTTGGTCTAATTACAGTTTTAATTCAACGGGTTTTGTGTGGGTGGGCGTGTTGTTGCAAGTTTCAGGGTAGTTAGGAGAAATGCTAAAATTTAGTGTTTTATTTCAATTATATAGGGGGGAGATTCCTATTGCATATATAGATAGAATTTTGATGTAATAAATTTTAATCATAGTAAAGTGTAATTTACTGTTTTAGAAGCATAGAATTTTTTAAAATGTTCGATAAAGAAATGATTTTGGGTTCAGGAACTGTATTTCTAAGTCATAGATCGGCGAAACGGCACCTGCAGAGCTATTATAGCTGTACCATTACTATAATGAGTTTTTTCTGTCGACAAATGGGGCGTAACTACCATCGTATTAATAATATGGGGCATCCACACTAAAGGTGCCCCAGCATGCATAAGCAAAAATCGTACAGTTTTAAGGGCCTATGTCAGACCTAAGCACAATACAGCATTCATGGGATTTACTCGAGTGAATATAATTAGGAAAAACGTAATAACATCCAAGGAAATGCTCAGATCTGTTACAGTAGAAGAATGGAACAAAATATCCATAGAGGAGACAACTAAGCTAGTTAAATCACTGCCAAATATGATGAGAGAGCTATAGAAAAAACGGAATAGCTTAAAAATTGTAAACTTTTAGTTATAAACCATTATTGTTAAGAGTTTTTCCAGTGTACGCAGACTTTTGACGCACACGATTTGTGTCGTTCTGAAGTTATAAATATTGTCATCCCAAGTTATATTTGGGTCTCCCATCCGGTATAGTGGTTAGCGACGCTGACTGCTGTGCTGTAGGGCCTGGGTTCGAATCCCGGAGAAGGCTTGGATGTTTTATAAATGTATAGTGCCTTCGTAGCATGGGAAACTCTAAATAGCCATTGAGCCGCAAGTCCTCTCGTGAGGTTGATGGAAGGGGTAGCGAGGTGGGAGGCCCTGACTACTCCCAGGGTGCTTTCCCTCAAAATTAAAGTGGAACCGAACCAAATCGTGCTGTCACCTGCATGGTGTTCAAAGGTACGGCTAACGACCGGCGTACAGTCTAGCCTGATACCATGATGAATTTCGTGGGCCTCGATCTGACTACGTCAGACAGGTGGCATTAGCAACAACAAATATTTGTTTTATTTTATGTAATATTCAAGTGATTGTTGCTTATACTATTTGAATTAATGGCGTTAGATGAATCAATAACAAAAAGCATCGATTAAGAAACACTTCATTTAATTAGCGATTTTTACTTGGATATAAAAGATGATCGCATGTACGCAGACTTTCGGAGGTAAATGTATATTGGAAACGTTTAAAGCAAAATTTTGTAACTGTAAAGTAGTCCGGATATTTATTATATATTGTTATGTTAATCTAAGGACTAGAAAAGTATTTGCTTACGCGAAATAAAATGAATAACACAATAGAAATATTATATAGTAAGATCCAATTTGTGTGTAAAAGAACTTCAGTACGAAATTCATTTACGTTATTATCCCATTCAACATCATCAAATGAGACGAACACGAAATCCAGACATTGTTTAAAGCATTTTTCAGAGGTAATTGTAACCCCCCCCCCCCTCCCGCACTCATCTCAGATCATAGCTTCCGTCAAATACCGGGATAGTTTGAATGAACAATTTGAAGAATTTCCTGCAGCCTGAAACTTTTCTATTTTTCGCAAATATCTTATTTCCTCCGGATTTTTGGAAGATAATCGGTTGAAAAATTCAAAAGTCAGGGGAAAATACAGATCACTGACTTCTACGACTTCTGAAATCGATTTTAAGTTATAACCGAGGGATTTAGTTTTTGCACTTACAGGAAAGGGAAATAAAAAAAAAACCATGCGTAATAAAATGATGGAAAGAATTAAAAATTGTAAAAAAATATGTATAAGTGAATGATTAAATAAGTTATTGTAAACAAAATAGAATATGTACTTGAAAAAAGGAATGTAAAGAGTACTACGTACAACAGTTTCTTATACCTGCGAAATACATTAAGAAAAAACTTTTAACGATGAAAGCTTCTTAATGTTAAAGATATTTATCGCTAATCTTATTAATTGTAATCTGCTTATCTTATTAAAGGAACTAAAATCCGATAAATTGGTTTAGATAAGCATTTCTCGTACATCGTAACGAGTGTTTTCAATTGTAAGCAATATATTTTTTTTAGTAAAACTTTTCTACTTCTCGATGCGCATTTTCTGAAAGATGCCTTACAAAGCATAAAAAATTGGTAAATTATTTATTATTACTATTATTATCGACAGTATTAAAATATGCTGCATCTCCGTATGTGTTTAAATTAAATTTTTTTACCTACATTTCATGTACTTTTTTCCCCTTAAAAGTGTAGGGATCTACGAAGTAATGCTATATGTTTGTTTATATATTTTTAATATGAAATTTTCGCTGAATTTTTCCCCCGTAAATTATGCAAATCATGCTCACAAGATCTGTAATTAGAAATGTTTTGCTTGTGTTACGGACTTTTGAAGACAAGCTGTTCTTCTTGGTATGAATAATTTTTTGAACCACCAACCTGCCGACCATACACGCGTTAGCTGACTGGGGCGAAAAGGAATGACTTCACAGGCCAGTTGTTAAGCACTTTTATTCCTGTCTTTTGTTGCCTGCGAATTGTGGAAAATGGGGTCGCTGCATATCCCCCTTCCTGGAGAGGAAAGTCCTTTTGCTGTTCATGAACTTTCAGAGCGATACTGTGAATTCGTGTTTACTTCCAAGTGAAGCTTATGCAAACAGATATTTAACGAACAGAACTGCATCTTCTAGTTATTAGTATATTATGCTCTCAGATATAGTAGAAATAGAAAAAGAGTTGAGTCTATGGTAAAAGCGGGGGGTATGATCGCATTACCCCTTATTTTACTAACCCATTCGGATACTTTCAAATTAGATTTATCACTAATTTGCATAATTATTTCACAATTTCCGTTCCCCCTCATTTTATTTTTAAGTAAGCAATCAATCCTCAAATAAAGGTTTATTTTTGTTAGAGTATATCTTAAAGTAAATATATATATATATATATATATATACACTCTGCAATATATATAATTTATTTTCGTAAAAATAATTACTTAATTCCGTGTCTGTCTTGTAAGATCTTGCGTCTTGTATATTTAACGCTTTAGAGGCTACAGTTGAGCTTTTATTTTAAGAAAATCTGTGGAAAAAAAAAGAATTCTTTAAGGTCTGCTGTAAGTAATATGTGCATGACAAATGACGTAAATATTGATAAAATACAATTTTTTTTCCTCAGTGGAAAAAAAATATTACTCTTGGTTCTATTCATTTTCAACATCACCCTGATATATGATCAATTCATCCCATTCAGACGAAAATCCATAATTGTCATCTGTTATCTTCCGAAATAGTTTACATAAGAAAATTTATGTACCTGCGTTCTTTGCCAGACAGGTCTTTAAATAATTATTTTTCCTTTACCGCATAAATCATATTCATAAAAGAGCTACAATCAAAAGGAATATTTTTCTGCATCTAACAAACCCGAGTTTCTATTCCTCCGTCTCATCGTTAAAATGTTATTAATCGAGACTCTGACTACTCCGCCGATTCCTGAAATGGACAACTTCCTTCTGGAAGAAAGGGAAGTCAATAATTGACTACTCTTATCCTCTGACGAGATCTCGCCCAAGAAAAATGATATAAGTGTTTTTCATTGTTGAACCGTTTCTCGCTAATTCGTGGACCCCGCAGACCTAGAAAGGAGAGCGATAGGCATGCCCTTGTTTGCCAGATTAATCACCGCTTCTAATGATTTTGTTGACCGTCTGGATTTTGGTAAAGTGTACGGTTTACCTGAAAATGTCCAGATGATGGTTGGTGTCATCAATAAAGTTCAGCTGTCGCAGACAGTCATTAGATGGCCCTTTTAGAAGCATTTAATCGCCTGTTCTAAGCGAACGCACAAAGTTTAATTCTGAAAATATTTGGAAAGATGTTTGTCAATTGTCTCTAAAAGGCATGATTAAAGATTTACTTTCGAAATGAAGTGGTTTTCGCATGTTCGTTGCACTTGTTGCCTGCAGTAATTAGAAGATTTTTAGTTGCCGACTTTTAAAAATGCCCATTAACAATTAATAATGGATACAGATGAAGTAAACTTAAATTCATTGCCATGCTAATTAAAAACCAGAGGTTAATATACACACATACGCACGCAAATAAAATAAAATAGCAATTAAAATTTTAGTGTCTTTATGTGTCATTAAATATATAATTTTTTTTACTTTTATCAAACACAAAACTTCCTCAAATTTGGTCGTCTCTGGGTTAGGCTAAAAATTTCGGGCATTTTTTGACTTCAAAAGGCTTAACAGAATCTTTCTTGATATTGTTTTGAAATACTCAAATTGATATGTCTCAATTTCTTTTTTCGTATTTTAGTCGCACATGATCGATTTTTTTTTTTTTTGCTTATTTTTGGTGATCCGACAAAACATCACTACAAAAAGCGCAGCATGATTAATATACAGGGTTTTGTGGAATTCAACCGACAAATTCAGAGGGGTGACAGTAAGCAGCAAGGGAGCGACAAATAACCATCGGGTCGTGATCTACGTTTAGTCGGTGAAAATCACTGTAATAGTAGCCGTCAAGAAGGCGATGAGCCAGACAAAAGGAGTGGCTGAACGAATGCGGGGATATACATGTACTGCACGAAAGCTTCCATAGCGCAAAATACTTTGTTTTCCTACTGCACGTACGCCGGGGTTGCTGCAGGGAGTACCGGCCGCGACACACAAGAACATGTACTAGCTCATGCACGATTGCACCAGCTCATCTTTCGCTGCGGGGCACAACCGCCGGCATGCGACATATCCCGAGAGGTGGATTGAACATAGGACACATATTGCTTGAAATCCCCGCTCTCCGGACTTCAATCCTTGGATTTCTTCTTCTGAGGCCCACCTAAAATCGCTTGTGCATGAGATGCCGGTGGCTACGGGGGGGGGATTTCACATCACGGGTCTTCGTCGCTTCAGCTGACATCGCCAGCACTCAAGATTTGCTTAAACGCGTCTGACAATCCTTCGTCCGTCGGTGTCGGCTGTGCTGCGACCAACGCAGCTGCAACTTCAAATAATTCGTGTGACAGTCATTTTTCGTTACATTTCTGACGTCGAGGTGTGATGCATTGTTCGTATTGAAAACATGGTTTACGTCTTAAAATGTATTTCTTACTTCTTATTGCCCCTTTTTCCTTCCTCTCGACATTACACCCTTCATTGTTTTTGTTTCTGCATATTGCTCCGATTAAACGTAGTTTGCGACCCCATGTTCTATGGTGATTTTTGATCCCCATGCTCCATATGTACCACCCCACTGAATCTGTCGTTTAAATTCGGCAACATCTTGCATTTTACACTATTGATGAATGCACAAGATCGGAATTTGTCAGATTTTCTTTTCCATTGACGGCCACTTCTAATCAGTCAAATGCATTTTTCCATCAGTAAGAATCTCTTAACTCATTTCAAATCGGCCGTTAAATAATCCCTTCGGGAATTTGAAGAAGGATTTTGTGAGCTGCGCAAACGAGTTGCGCGAAAGATCAGAACTCTGTTAGATTGGTTAAGAGTCGTTCCGTTTTGTGATGTCGCGTGCCGTTGTGATGTAAAATGTTTAAATAATTGTTAAATTAAATATCAGTTTGGCTGCATAATTAATGTGTGTTTATCGAAGAGGATGGAAAAACTTTATTCCATCCTTTATGCAGAGGTTAATGTACGAAAAATAAGAAGTCGAAACATTTTTGATACATAAGTATAGCGGTAATTTCCATAAGGATAATTATTTGGTACTCATAAATGCAAGTCTACAATTTTTTAATAAAAGCAAAACTAAATACTTATTGTCATAAGCGAAACGTTTTTTTAAGTTTTACTTAAAGAATCAAATGAATATATATGATAATGTAAAACGCAAGCCATCTTCACCATTTTGCATAATTGATTTGGGACGTCTAATGTTACGACATTTCATGGATCAGTATAAACGACATGCATGCCAGTGAATAGGACAACGTTCTTCATTTAATTTTGAGCATAATATCAAAAGCTTTTGTGTAGAACGGTTTGATTAACCTAACTGTTTAAAAATAGTCATTATGAAAAGATATTACCTAATTTGAGGTCTTAAACTTAGATTTAAGTTCATCTATTGGACGATTCTACTTTCTAGATCTTTACAGGTGTGTTGCTTAAGAATTCTTCCCCGAGCTGTTCAATATAATCATATCAGATTGTTTCTATTTAACTTCTCAATCATCGCACATCGTTCTCTAAACATCATCACTCCTATTCACTTCACTTCTGATACAGCAAAATTGATTAAAATACATCACGGCTCCTTTACAAGGCGAGGTTTTTGTCAAGAAACGTCTTAAAGTAGCCCAAGAGGTGGGTTGAAGGAAATGCGCGTGAAAAACTTCTCCAATTTGGGAAATCAAGATTTATTATATTTTTGTATTCCATAAAATTTTGTGATCTTTCCCCCATCACAAATGCGTTCCCTAAAAGGTTTTGCTGCCTGCACTCCAAGAAACTTCACCCCCATATTATTTCAAGCAGCTCAATCTCTCACTTCTATGTGTCTAATCATTAATTAAATAGACATTATTACATGCATATTTATAGAAATTTATACATACATGTAATTTAATATTTTGTACCTTTACAATCAATCACACATGTTCAGAAAAGAATATGAGCGATTTACTACAGTTTTATTTTACTTTGACGAATACGTATACTACTTATTGAACATAAATCGATCGGGTTGCAGCATTTGGACCATAACATGGCAAAGTGACATTCAGGAATAAATGATGCTCCTGTAATACATTATTCAACGGTGATATCAAAATGGTCATCCTTTATCATGTCTCCAGCATAAGAAACTATAAGTGTATGCTTCATTCATTTAGACAAATATAAACCTGATTTCCGACCGAAGGGAAATATTAATGGTATTCTGTGCTTCTTTATTATAAAAGGAATAAATGGATTCACTGCGCAACATTCTCCGTGTCAATGATTGATCGCCGAGAAAGTATTCAGTTTTGGAATTCCACAAACGCTCTGTAAACAATTCCTGAATTAAACGGTCTGGTATTTGCGCCTTTTATATTGCGAACCAGACACATTCCGATACATTAATCGATGTATAATCAACAAGGTATCGTGAATTCTGAATTTCGATTCTTTTTCTCTCGCACATTTGTCAATCAAGATGAAAATATTCGGAACACTCTTGATTAGATTATCTTTTGTTCATTAACAATATTACGTTGAAATAAGTTTGGCTAAGAAAATTGCATGTATATCGAATGAAAGAAATGATTAGCAATAGTTCTTTGATATTTTTGATTCTTATTTTTTCAGTAATATTTTCTATTCTGAGAAGCTAAATAATGCTTTTCTAACTTCGCATACCCCATCCTTTGGGCATTTAAATAAAGTTAAATTGTCGACACTCGATATTGTTCTGATAACTATTCTATGGAGGAAAATTTGAGAGCTTCAAATTTCGTGTTTATAATAAAGATAATTATTGATGCCGGATATAAAAATTATAAATTTGTCGGACGGCTCAATTTTTTTTTTAAGACTAAAGCTATTTTTTATAATAAAAGAGTATAATATATAATAATAATAAAAGAGTATAATATATAATAATAATAAAAGAGTATAATATATATAATAATAAAAGAGTTTTTATAAATGTTGGTATAGCTGTAATGCATTTTTTATTACACGTTGGTAGTAATTTTTAAAAATAAAATCAAAGTATAAAATATACTGTGCTTCATTAAATTAAATAGAATACTTGTACATGTGTTGTAAAGAATTAGCATATAGACATGATCTGATTTGACCAAGAGAGGGTGCTGCTGCTACATGAAGAAACTAGTTTTTTCTGCGAAAAAGGGTGGAATGGTAGATGAATAGAGACTGGGAGAAATAAATTATCTGAAGAAGATATATGAAATTCATTGTCGTGTGTATTTGTAAATAGGGTTGTGTGCTTACGAAATTAGCAAATGGTTTCCAGTAAGCAAAAGTCATGTTTTCAAGTAGGTAGAAGGACATGATGGTAACAGAGCGCATTGCTTCTTTAACAAGTAAAATGTACACTTTTGGCGCAATAAGGTTAAATATTTCAGACATTCAAGGAGGAAACAAATTTTTGCTATTAATTTAAATACATCAGACGTAGAAGGGGAATGTATAGCTAGGGACGCCTTGAAACTCCTTGAGGCCCTGGGTCTAACGAACATTTTTTGAGGCCCTTGGCCCCTATACAAAAATAGGTCCTGCCTGAGATCTTTAAAAATAGACAGTATGTAGCATGCGTTGCCAAATATTATTTCAAAAGGTATTTTGAAACAAACAAATGTGCACGACTAAAAATCCCAAAAACTTAGACACAAACCGGCTCTACCACATTACGACTTAAGGAACTGAATGATTGTTTATGGTATTAGGCCTAGACATGGGCAATGGTCATCCTATAATAATACAGTAGAACGTCGTTTATCCGAATCAATTGGGACTGGAAATCGTTCGGATGCGCGATTGTTCGGATAACCGAAAACCGAATGGGATCCCTGCAGCATATGGTACTGGACACTATACAAATATTGAAAATCATCACATGCGGGAAACATGCTTGAATAAAAAGCCAATTAGGTGCAAAACGTTTCAATTTTACCTTGATTGTGGAAAATAATCACTTATTTTTCGCTGTACCATTGTACACCTTCGTTTTTCCACTGCAAGGTCTCCGATTCTCTTCAGCAGCAGTAGTTGAATAAGACAGAACTCTGATTGTTGTTCGTACCACTCCATAACTGTCTCTAACGCAAAAAACGCGTCAGCATTTGATGGACCTTTGCTACTTCCGTTGTTGCTGTTGTTGTCCTCGTCTTCATCCATTTCATCGTCGCCAGGTTCAGATTCTTCTTGCACAGAAGTCACTATCTCGTCCTTATTTAACATTTGAAATCCAAAGTCTTCTGCATCGCAGGCTATCCAGGTTTCCACATCAACAAAACTCAACAAAAGAGCACGTATCTACCCCTCACAAACTGACCTAATATTCCACGCAGATGTTTTCCAAATCGCACAACTAAAATTCCACAAATATCCCTCACCTTGGGTTTTCCGGTCACTTTTGACCCACAGAAAACAAATGTTTAGCATTGCACTGTTCGAAAACGTATCTGGACTTTGGTTCAGATATTTGACGTTTCGCATAATAAACGTTCGGATAAACGACGTTCTACTGTACAGTCTTACCACTTTTGCTACTTGACATTTACCTTTTGAAATTCCCTTTTTCGTGTTTTTCAGAGAATATGTACGAGAATAATATTTGATCGTTAAAACTATATGGATCATTATCTTATTAAGACAAAGTCGAAAACGAAACGAGACTTTAGCCGAGGGTGAAGCCCTGGGCCCGGCCCCAATTGGCTCACGCCTTGAGATGTCCCTGTGTGTAACATTCTTTCGTCACCTTTGAATTAATTTATGTAAGTGTTTGTATCAAATAGCTTTCCTAGCAACAAAAAAAAAAGTTTAGCGTACCATAAAGTTTGTATACTTTTTTTTCAGGCTCTATTTCTAATAACTGGACCGAGAAATTAATTTGCGGGTGTCTATAATGTTTATATGAAAGAGATGAGCTTCGCATAGTACCTTTCGCATTCCTATTGGCTCGCTGGTACTGAGTTTGACTTATTGAGAATATTAAACGGTATTTAATGACACTATGAGGAACATAATTCTTGGGGTAATGTCTGAATGTGACATTATAGAAATCATAAATCCTAAGAGCTTCATACAATCCTTCATTGTGTCTATTATCAATGGAACCGTAGTCCAAGTCAGGGGATTTAGAGAATAATACATAAAATTATTATTTCCCTTATAATAAATCACCTTCAGCGATTGTACCGCATGGTTTAGAAGATGTGTTAAAGGCAAAGCTCAGTCTGTATTAGAAACAAACTAATTTAGGGAACATTTTTTGGGGGTTAGAAAAAGCTCAGATAATTTGAGTTTTAGTTAGATATGAGTAATCCTTTCAAATTTGCAGGTCTTATAAATAAATGATACTAACAGAAAAACAGAATTCATTTTGTGTTTTAAGTAAATATTAAGGTACCAGAAAGCAATAAATGCATGAAATAATTCACTAAGGTTTCTTAGAAGAATTTTACTCCATAATGGTCTTAAGCCCTCCAAGACCTCGTGTGATAATTTTTATTTTACCTGTCTAAATGGAAATAACCGTAACTTTATCTACCCCAAAAAAACCGAAACGATAACGTCTTAAAAACATGTGAGGGTGTCGGCCTATTCGGCACCCCTCTCTCACCGTCTTGCCTACCTAAAGGTGGGGGGGGGAAACAAAGCATCACCAGCAACTTCCATAACAACAATTAGTTTTATTTCTCTTCAAACACACTTAAACAATCACAAGGGAAACTACAAAAGGAAACCCTAGGAGTGGTATATCAAGCGAGTTATCTAAACTCAATGATTAACTCTAAGTAAACCCGACTACGTGAACTAGACAAGGAAAACAGGCGCTAATGAACCCATAACTAATTCTAATTTCATCTATCTTAAATCCTCAATCTAATAATTTAATATCTTAGCAATTACTTCCTTAACTCGCGCTATGTCTGTGAATGAAATATTCCAATATTCACACTTACGTAACACCGCAACAGCTCCCCGGCTCCTTCTATCTTACATCTACAAAACCTATAGACTTTATATAGTCAAACTAATTTAAATATTATGGTTTCTTCTTGAGAGGCTGTGAATTAACGTGAACGCTAGCTCTAAAGTTTCCCCAAGAGGATTATTAGAAAAAGGACGCGAATAGATCCGTCACAAACAGAATGATGCTATCTTGTATCACCTGGGTTTTCGGATCAACCAGAAAAGAGAGAGTCTCTACCTGAAATAATATAATTCTAATAGCTTTCAGTTAATCAAAACTATGAAGGAATGAGATCTCGGGAGCAAACAAAGAAGGCTTTTAAGAAATGTCATAAATGTTCGTGTGTAGTTGTCTGTGTGTATTTGTTTTGCTGTATTTCATGACATGGTTTGATACTTATGTAAAATAAGTGTGGATTTTAAAAATACCAAGCCTCCTCTTCCCTTAATTACAGAAACAAATAGTTTTTACTCAAAAAATGCCTTAAACCTGGTCGGTAATATTTAACGCATTTATTTTGAATAGCATTGTACTTTAGACCTTGTTGAATTTTTATTTCTGATTTCATATTTGCTTACAAATTATATAAGGAATTAAAAAAAAAACCTATATGAAAATGTACCGTAAACCTACTTTTATTTGTTGCGTACCCGTTTCCTCTAATTCATTAGAACGTTATAATTACTCTGTGTGAAAGATGAAAAAATTCCTTTCATACTGAATGAAACAGAAAAAAGATAAGATTTCAAATATTCAATAATATTTTAATACCATGTTAACTTTCACAGATACAATGTAATGGCTTCGTACGAAGTTGTCTCATGGTACAGAAAACATTAGTCTTTATTCTTATTTTTCGTATTAGTTAATTGATGATTATTTGTAACAATTACATTTGCAGTCTGAATAAGTCTATTCAAAACTCAAAATCAATTAGCTTAATGATATATTTAACTGTTTCGCTCCTTGGAACAATACACAATTGAACCGTTGAAAAATGTTTCACTACCAAATGGTTACCATTCATATAATTTGACATTATAATGAATCAATCGAAGGACATAAGTATTGCAAAGATATCTATAGGGGCATTTAAGTCTTTCTGGATGAATTATTTCGTATCCTAGTTGCAAATACATGCATAAACGCCTTCATTGTATTTCCGATTACTCATAAGAAATCCACCGGATGAGAATGGTTAAAACAAATATATTGATATGTTTCAGAATTGTTAAAATGTGTTAAATTTCAGTCTTGCTATTACTGATTCTTTAATGGAAAAATGTATAAATTCTGTACTGTTTGGAATAGCAAAATTGCGAAAGTTTCATTTTTATGCAGATTTTTCTAACTAGTTAAAGTTATGCTCTTGGATGTAGAACTTCGGAAACTTTTCCGTACATTATTTTTGCTGAGATAGTATAAATTCTTATTAGAACATATTAGAAGAGAAATAACTTTCTATTTATTATTTCAATAAAACTTTGGTGAACTAGTTGAAACGATGAATTTTATTTAGAGGGGAAATAACGAAAGGTTGACCATTAACTTTGGGTTCTCTAGATTATGCTTGGGGACTAATCCAATTAATCCCGTTTCGGGGTTATTTATGTCTAATCATTCATATTTTTTGACACTAAATGATGTTTTTACCTTCTCTTAAATATAAAAAATGTAAGCGGAAGGATATTAAACTTTGTTTTAGTTTGTATGTCTTTAAATACAAATTTCTACATTCAATTATAAGAGGGTGAGGAGTTCTGTATATATAACATATATGAAACATAATTAAAAATCAAATCTCAATTACGGTAACTAAGTACCGTTTTGGATAAACTCGCATAAAAAATTTTTTTTTCGGAACAAAATGTATTTTTACATGAAAGAGTATGTCGGAAACTATTTTTATACATAGTTACCATCATTGTTCAGGCATTCTTTATATCGGAAAAATCAACTCGTCTGTATCCTCTTTAAACAAAGTTGCCGCTAGTGAGATTTGTATTTGTGAAAAATGTTTACAAAGCAATTTTATTGTGAACTGTGTGTTTTCATGAATTTTCTCATTCACTTTATCAATCAAATGATCATTGATAACATTTTGGCCCTCCCCCTTGCTTCGTCATGAACAGTGGTTCGCTCATCAATGAATTGTCAAGCCCACTTTCTCACTATTTCATCACTTATTACATTTTCACCATAACTCTTAACAAGTTGATGATGAATTCTAACCGGCTTATAATTCCTTACGTTCAAAAAATGGATTACAGAACGTACTTCACAGTCGGTGGGATTGGCAATCATCTTAAACATTATGAACGCTAAAGGCAGTAAGTATCACACGCAAATTTTCCGTGCAATTTTTTGGCCCAACTTTTTGCTGAGGGGAATGGATTACCGTAAACAAAACGACATGTTCTGGTGTCGGCCACGCTCTTTCTCTGAAATTGAAACATTACTCGCTGATTTTTCTGCTTCGAAAACGAACATCCAAAATTATTTCTGTTATTTCACTCGCGCTTTTGTTTATGGGGGTAAAAAGAAATGGAGCAACTTTCTGTTTAAATATTATACGCCGTTAAAGTATTGTATACCATTAAAATATATTACGCCATATTTGATGCGAATTTACCACCGTTACTACCATCTTGTTTATGACATAGGGTGCCGAAGAACCCCATTGGCTGGAATTTCAAGCAACTTTCATTTAGAGCAACTTTCTCAGCCCACTGGCAAAAAGTTGTTCCAAAGCCATTGCTATGACAACGGAGTAAAAATTGCACGAATTGGACCAAAACTTGTATGTGTGATGTCTTAACACATTTAAAACAACACAATCCGACTGTAACAGCGTCAATGAACTGACAATCAACCAATGATACGTGTGTATAAGTGCTGCACCTCAAACCTACCACGATGGTTGCGGTAGAGTGAAAAGGTATATTTAGTTTCCCGACACACATCGTATTTAGTGGATTAGGGGTGAACTAAGAAAGGTCGCATAATTTTGTTTTTAAAAAAGGGACCGTAATTAATTATTGGCGATATTGCTATATTGCAAGAGGGAAGTTCAAAATTTGACATTCGATTTCACTCGAGATCAAATTTTTCTGAAGATCGCGTTTCCAGCACACAACTGCCTAGTATCGTTAATTGTAATCGAATAACCTTGGGCATACTGGTCTGCTGCTGCTCTCTTTTCTGCGATGTTCTGCGCATGCGCGTGCGTCAGTCCTCTTACTCTGACGTTACTTCAGTCGTTGCATCAGTAACGGATGCTGGTTCTAAGGGCAATTGTTTCACCTGGAGCGTCTTCTTCTTTTTCAAAAAAAAGCCGAATGTTACTTTCGGAACATCCCTCGTATTATGACCTTCAACTTAACTTGTCTTTTTCTTAGTTGTGATTCACAGAAGTCACGCGAAAACTAGCAGACCGTGAGGATCATGAAGAACAACTGCAAAGGTATCAAAAATGCTATATCGTACATAAATTACAGCATTTTTATAAGCCGAAGAAATGTATTTCTAATTAGGATTTGTAATAAACTGATTAATTGAAAAAATTATGAATATATTAGATGTGAAAGGTATAATTGTTAAATAAGAATAATTACATTTCCTCATGTTAAGGATCATTTGAACCAAATGAAGTAAATATATCAACAGGGCAAATTTTTTTAATGTATACTTTTTTAGGGCCGAAAATACTTCTTTATTCAATGTATATAGATTCAAGCTTTATAGCATTTCGTAAGTTTACCTCAAAAATGTGCAAAAGTTGTGGTGAAATAATTTTATTCAGGCGGAATTTATTTCAAAATTGTGCAAAAATATAAAAAAAAATACATTTAAGACAAATTACATGAAAGGAATATATATGTATTCTATCAGTATGTCTTTCAGTTCTTTTTTTTGGAGGGGAGGAGGTCTTTTTTATGTATATCACATGGTAAATAAGTATCACGACTTAATTGTACTTTCAGTATAAATTACGTTCTTAGAATGATTAAAGATGCATAAAAATATTCCTGGATTTAATATTAAATATCCTAAGAAAGTATTCATTTAGAAATTTATTCTGGAATATTTGGCTGTGACGTTACTTCAAAGAGTAGCAACATATCTAGGTTTTCTGTCAAGAGTTTATAATATAGTTTACGAAGTAGCTCCAGTCAAACGTAAATTCACCCTCACGAATAATTTAGCACTGTTCCCCGCAAGTCTTCTGTAAATTAGACTCCCGCATGAGATCATGGCCCAGGCTGAACGCAAAAGATCCCTAATCAAGATGCAGCCCGGGGCGGGCGAACTTCTTTCCAAATATTGGGGTAAGGCTGTCTCGAGAAATTTATTCTTCCCTACAATTTTCCTTTGTTATAGGATGTTAGAAAAAGTTGAGCCGTGTTATTTCCTTCAGGAAGTGACTTCCGAAACAGACGTGAGGTCATGGCGATAAATAAACGAAAAAAATACTTAACTTTCTTATCCTTATAGTTAGTTTTTCTAAATTGTGTGCATCTACAAAGATTTCAGAATTGAAGAAATCCATGAATCGCTTAACATATTAAGTATAAATACTATTGAAATTTAATGTGTGAGCAGAGGTACTGATCTAATAACTTGTACGATATGACTAAAAGCTAAGCGAATGATTGAAAACAAATAATGTACTCATAGGTCATTTGTGCTTGGTTTGTAATTAAATCTCATATAAATTATAGACACGCGTATTTACATTAATTGCCGACTACTAAAGCGCATGTATTAATTAGTTAATTAATGAACCAACTCTCAGTATGCTATTGGAGAAGGACAGCTACGTATGCGAGAAAGGGTTGGAGGTTCACCTCCATAGACGAACAATCTTTTACCATAGACATCATCTCTCGGCGCTTTCGTCTACGCGTTTTTAGAATGTAACCACTCCCTCCACACACAAGGGAGATTTGCATACACCACTGTGGATTTCATTATTTACAACTTCGATCGAGTGCTCGAACTCCGACGAGGATTATACCTGAGTGGTGCTCCTATCTCCAAACTTTTACACCAGGCGAACGAAAGAGGACTGGCCTTTCACTGATTTAACATGTACTAGCCTCTATACGCAGGGAGTTTTCAGTGGCATCAGGACTGGACTCGACAGCGTCGTCTACGACTTCGCGACTATGAACATTTGCTATGGTGGCCATATTTTTGTTATCTTATATATATATTTGGTTTTATGTTTATTCTTTTCGAAAATACCAATGGAATTGTTCTTCATATTTAATGAAATGTATAATCTGAGCTATTTAGACCGTATTCAATCAATTTTTGAATAATCTGATTTCGTAAAATAAAATTCAGTGTTAGAAATCAATTGACTATATAAATTTAATCCTTTAATCCATAAGCTCCATAGCCGATTTCTTCTGCGGCTGAGGAGAGGGTGAGCTTCACTGGGTAGCTCACGTTTAACAAACTATCCTCCCTTAAGAAGATTGAACTCAAACATCTTGGAAGAACTTTTGGTAGTTATCCTTGGTACTTCGGAAGAAATTTAGGAGGTTCATTCAGCTTTATGCTTAGGAAATACCAGACTACCTTCTCTTGCGTTATGAGAGGCCATATAAAAGCTCTCCCTTTTCGTCAGGTTCAGAAGGTATTCCCGGATTACCACTGGTATTATTCTGAGCTGGTCTCCTCTGCGCGTCTCTTAACTTGTTTGCATTTTAAAAAGGACAAGGTTCTTCTGAAACTTCTGTTTTTTAAAATTTTTAAACTGTTTTGAATTCACATGGAGATTGTCTAGCATTGTTAAACAATCTGGAATTAGCAGCAACAACAATAAGCATCAAAATTTAACTCCCTTTGTATAACTTGGAATATTACTTTTGTCAACGAGTGTTCCACTTTTGACAACTTTTTTTTTTTACATTTATTTTCATTTTATTTTGTACAAAATAAGAGCCCGCGGTAGCTGAGTGGTTTTGGTTTTGAATTCATTGCCGTCATTCTTTCTGTCGAGTCATGGGTTCCAGTACTCGTGTCTTTAAGAGCTTTATATACGAGTCAACTTGTGTCGTACCTAACTGAAGGAACATATAGTCGGGAGACACTATTGATTAGAAATCGCCTGGGTCTTTTCACGCGTGGTTAACTTCCACTGTTTGCTGTGCCACTCCCTCTATCTCTCGAAAATCGCTTTTGCCTCCTCATTAGTTGACTCAACTAAAAAGATATTGTGAAAGTTACGCTGTTTAAACGTGGCTTGCGTACTGAAACCGGAGAGAGAACTTTTTATTGTTTCTTCAGATTCAATTTTCATTGTGTGAGTCCGACACTCCCTTTTCTGTCTACTTTGTGCCCGCGTGTGAAAAGAAATTTCTTTCCTCTTCAGACTAGAAGTGTGGTGCAACGTACTCAAGACAAATTCTACCCTAAAGTACTGTGCCTGGGCGAGTAATTTATCTACTATCTGGGCGAGTAGCACCAAGGGATTAGGGGATTGTCTCTCAACGAGAGATGTCGGTCAGCTCCAACAGCGAATTTTGTGAAGATATTGAAAAATTCAGTGATTGTCTCTCGAAGGGAGATTCTTGTGAGCTCCAGCAGCGAGTTTTGTCAGGAGGTTTTTGTATCTGCTGGAAGCAGATGTGTTAGATGCCATCCTAACCCATTATTTAGTGTTTTCTCTAAAAGTCAATCATTCGAGAAAATTATTATTTCCTAATAGATGTTTTCCTAATAGATGTAAATATTTGTATATGTGAGTCGTATTTTGTGTTGGGAAAATAACCTCTAAGGCATCATTCGAGGTTCATGTATAAAAATCCTACGACACTACAGTGGTGACAAGAAAATTGTCTCGATAGAAATCGTCATAAAGGCCTGCTTTGTAGAAAGATTACTGCAAATTATATTTGTCAAGTTTCAAAGATCTCGCTTTGTCTTTATGAGGAAGTTTGGATACCAACTCAGTTATGTGTGTGTGAGGTCCTCGCCACTTGACCACGGCCTAAAATGACCCATCGCCAATAAGCTCTTGTTGTGCATTAAACTGTGACAATAAATAATCGTTTAATGTACATAATACATTTCTACTTTTTTAATATATCATAAAAATACATATTTATTGCATCTTTTAAGATAAATGAACTTGCGTATACATTTAAGTTATTGATGAGATAATATATAATATACATTATTAACTTATATTAAGGAAAATAAATTTTTCTTCAAAAATAAATTCCAACTTCCGTTCCGGTTCTTTAATGTTAGGCGAAACCAGTCTTAAAATTTTAGGGTGCGATGTAAGTTGGTTTTTAATGGTGGAAGTTTTGCACTCAAAGACTGTTAAGTTAATAATGAAGAATATTGTATGTAATATCTATAGTGGAGTTTTAGACAGTTAAATGCTCTAGTATGATTTGAACGTATTTTATAGTTACGAATTTCATTACTAAAATCATGTCTAGCCTGACTTTAATTTAATTATGAAAGTTTTAAAATATTGAGCAGGAAGTATGATGCTTTCTTGTTCAAGCTGATAACCCTAGTAAACTAATAAAAATGTCTGCACGAAAGCTGTAAAATTCTTTTTGTAGACTTAGGGGGACTTATCAAAATAAATCGTCATCGAAACTAATTAATTTGAAACCGGCATTTCAAGAGTAATTACTGAATTCATCACATTCGCTATGAATTAGGGGGTTAATTTCATTTCGAGTTGTATGCATTAAATATTTCCTATCATGTTCACCTCAATCCGAACTAAAGTGTATGCAAATGAATTTTACTTCACGTGCTTAATTTAGTACGAAGACAGTGGATATTGCATTAAATATTTGAATAATTCGCCAGTAGAAGCTGCGATAAAATTTTAGTAACTCACAGCATTTGCTCATCAAGGCCCTGTGGTTATGCGCTGCACGTTCGCTACACAATTAGCGGGGCGATTTCTGATTGAATTTGCGCACCTCTTTCTTTGTTAACATCATCCATCTGTGAGGGCAATTAAAAACATTTAACATCAGCTCATTAGCGCGAGCAAAATTTTGAAAATGTGTTGTCATTAGTAGAAACCATTATGAATAGGCGGAAAAGTTAATTATCATTTTACCTTTGCTTTATGCAACGTTTTAATGTAATTAAGCTTTCAGTGGAACAAGAAGAGAGAGAGAAAGAAAGAAAAAAATATGTGAATCCGCGATTTAAATGTAAATGCGTGACAATAAATTCCGAATCTAGTCGCTTTAATTTGGTCGATTTGTTCTCAAATCACTAATGCACACAATTAGCGTGCAGAGATTTGGAAATATGTAACTTTTTTTTGACCATTCGCTTCAGTCAACTCACGAGAACTCGCCTTTATATACGTTTTAAAAAAAGAACTCATTAATAACGACTCTCCCATTTGCATTTTTAGATTAAATGCCTTGTGAAGCGAGATAAATTTGATTCTGGAGTGAAAATGCTATGAATCTTAACATGTGTTCAACGAAACCTCATATTGCTGTTGGGTGCTGAATTAATTTTAAACAATGATACACAAACAGAATTCATGATCTGTAAAATAATTTATGCAGTTACGGTTGAATGTATAGCAGGTTAATTGTAGATTTTTTTTTAAATAATGGGAAAATATTGCTGGGAATTATTATAATGGATAATTGTATTATTTTGGATTAGTGCTGGCAAACAGTTTAACCGCGGTTTTTTGTTGCAATTTACTTTCCCATAAAAACTGAGTTTCCCCAAAATTCGAAAGTTAATCATATTTTTTCCAAGTGTTATTCAATGTATTTTTTACTAATATTCACGAAGAAATTATGTTGTTATTGTTATATTATTTAGGGTAAACTAACTCAAATTTGAGAAAAGTTTGACAGCGAAATTTTATGTCGAGGAGGCATAAATAAGAAAGCAGTTTCAATAAATATATCTTTTATTGTTTAAATAAGTATAAAGTCAATGTGCTCGTTACTGGTGTAATCAAAATAATAAGTTGAATGTTAAAAATATAGTTCACAGAAAAATAACATTACCAGATTTTGGTCAACCGATTCGAATATTTCCTTCTACTGTCTAACATCTAACAGAACTGATCGAAACATCTTAAAAAAGCCAGTTGCATACGTCTAACATGTCTTCAGTCGAAGAGCTTAAACCACTTCTCACATTCCGTCTGAAACCCACGATCATATTTCAACCCACTTCGGTCTCTTTAATACTTACACGAGCCAAGTATAACAATAGTTAAATTTGCATTGCAGTTGTTGCCAACCACAAATAACGAAACTCGCAAAAAGGTCGGGTTCGAATCCGTTTGTTTACTTGAGATCATGGTGCGGGGTTGGAAAAACTTAAGGACACCTTAAGAATTCGGATTCTAAAATGAATTTCTGCATGAATCTTTTCCAAATGTCTAACAGTTATTTAATTGACTTCAAATATAAAGTACCGGGTGATTGAAAAGTATGGCTAAACTTTCAAATATTAATTATAAATAGACAAGCAAACATATTCACTTACCGGTTTTCTATATTCCACAAAGAAAATAGAAAAGGATTTTTTTATAATGTTTTATTTCATGATTGCAATGTGCGCACTAACAGTTGCACGAGTCTATACGAGATGTCTATCCACGCTCTCTGAGCCATTGCAGGATCTACATTTTGAATGATCCCTGTAATTCGACTTTTCAGTTCATCAGTGTTTTGAATTGGAGATTGGTAAGTAATGTTTTTCACTTATCCCCATGAGAAGATCAAAGGTGTTATGTATAGAGATCTAGGTGGCCACGGTATTGGACCTTCCCTTCCCATCCATCACCCGGAGAACTTTTAACCTAAAAAATTTCTGATTTCAAAACTCCAGTGTGGGGTGTTTATTTTGATGTAGATGTGTTACAGATTTGATACACCAAGCTGTGTCGTGCTCTTTTTCTTGTGATGAAGCCACTTTGAAAGGAAAATGTTGCAAAAAGTAGCACTCAATTCATTTGACAGAAAATTCACTCTTTACTTTATGGAACGTAACAAACTATAAAATATTATTCGTTTATTTTTAAATCATTTTTGAAAATGTAGCCATATTTTTCGGTCGTTCTATTTTTTTGTGTGGTCGAACGAGCAATGCTTTAACTACTAAAAAGAAACAGTATTGCGACGTGAGGAGAATTTGATTGACTATAAATTAAAAGACAGGGGAAAACATATTTTTACATTATGTTACATATTTTGTTTTGAAAACAGTTCAGAAAATATTAAATTCTCTTAATCAAATATCCTGCGTATATAATATATTACATATTGAATTGTAACGAAATACTAAATGCACTTGTGTCGACTAAGCGCTTGTGAGCAGAGAGATTTTACTGGTAGGTGGTAATTTCTATACCAAAATATGTTTTTCCATGAAATATAATTTGTTGGGCACATTAGTTTTCCTTCGATATTGTATTTTATTAAAAAACAAGTTTTATAGGTCAGATTTTATTTTATTTTAAACTCATTTCACATAATGAGATATTAGTATTAAAGTTATGTTATTTTTTATTTTATACATAATTTTTAAATAAATAAATGTAATTGCCGTGTTGTCTGCTGTGTATTTTTATTTATTTTCCACGGTTTATAGCTCCACTGGATTTAAGGTAGATTTTATTGTAAATCATATATAGTCTATTTTTATATATTTTACTTAAAATCTCTCCTGGAAACTGGTTAATCGGATTTTCCATTTATGAAAATTAGATAACTAGTATTCTGCAGGCTCTAATTTCTATATAATATCGTATCATTAGGAAAAGTAAAAGATAGTTTGAGCCACTTAAATTCCTTTTTTTTTACGTTGAGGAAAAACTTAAGACTATTTTCCAAATAACTACGTTACATGTAATAAAGTTATGCTTTTCTTATATTTAGGGAAGTAATGAATTCCTGATAGCAATTATTTACAAAGTAAAGAGTAGGCGGGTATAAATATTTTTTAACTATAAAGTAAAATCTTTGTATATGAAAATATATATTTTTTCCAAAGATGTTCTTCAAAAATTAAGTTTTTTCAATTCATGTTTCCCTTACATAATTCACTACGATGTACTGCATAAAAATCTAATATTTTTTGTAGTATATGCGATTATTCATAATCTTAACTTATGAAAAATGGTATAAAAGTTCTTAAACTCCATAATTTGCATAATTCAAGCCGTGGTTTTACTAAATGTCACCGTGCAAAAAGAGCTTATTCATTTCAATCTCAATCCTCATTCAGAAATCAAATAATGGGCACTTTTATTTCGATCTCATGCCTTATTCAACAATCAAAATAATGAGCTTATTCTTTTCAGTTTGGATCAGAATTCAAGAATCAAGTAATTAGCTCATTCATTTCACTTTAAATCCTCATTCAGCAAACAAATGTGAGTTCATACTTTTCAATCTTAATCCTCAATCAACAATAAAATAATAAGCTTATTCTTTTTCAATCTCAATCGTCTTTGGACAGTCAAATAATGAGCCAATTCATTTCTGTCTCAATCATCATTAAACTATCATTCAAAGAGCTCAAAGTTATCTGTCAAAGGTGTGGTGTGGAAGTGAGGACGAGGAAATGCTTTCTCAGATGTACTCATAATTAGACCAAGTTTCTCAGTTTCGAGGTTCATTGCTAATAGCCTTTTTACTGTTTGAAAAATACCTCAATGTAAACCACAATCAATAAACCAACACTTTTATTCGTAAAATCAAATGAAAACAAATTGTTAATGAATCAGGGAAATAGGAAATTTTGCATCATTTTGGAAAGTATTCATTTTAAACGAGAATAAATGCTCATTATAATAAATGGTAACTAAATCATTTAGAGTATGTTTGTAATTAATGAATTTCAAAATACATTTAGATAACTTCTTGAAGATTCTTAAATTAACGATGTGGTTGTGTGTTTGCAGAGTTACGGTTTAATTATTTTTCAACTGTTTTGATATTTGCTTTGTTTTTTACTTCTTTTTCTCCCCATAGAACCTCATCGAGTTGCAGCAAAAATATAAAATCTTGTTAGAGTATTAAGTCGTTCGCAATTACATTTGCTATGAAGTGCATATTCACTTTGTAATAAAACGCCTTGAAAGTGGATTTAAATACTAAAACCTTTTCGAAATCTCCCTTTAAACAAGAGGATGCAAACACAAAGTGAAGCTTTTAATACCTCATTGAATGAATCTTCCAAGGAAATTCTTTGTGTATAAGTTGGAAAATTTTCTCTGGTCTTTTGTAAATTCCATTTCACGTTGCTTCGTATTAATTAAAGAACGCGTGCGTTTTATCCGAATAAAGCCGAGAAAACTTAAGCCAAATGCGTTTTGTTTGATCCGCATGCATTCTTGCTGATATCTCACTTCAATGAGATGGAATCAGTAATTAACAAACAAAAATATTTCGAATATTCTCTCGTCGAATTTCCCAGGAGTGTTTTTGGATCTAAATGAATAACAGTTTAATTACCGCAAGACACAATATTTCCTAGTAAAAGGGATCCCGAATGCTTGTCTTGTGTTGGAATTCCAGTTGAAACTATGGAACGAGAAACTGAAATTAAACCCTTTCTGATTTTGAACAGGTTTGAATACGATTCCAACAATATTTGTATTAAAGGTCATGTTAAGTATTTATTATTAACATTTTCATCCAGCATTCAAGTTTAGACGATGTTAGTTAATAAAAGACGGATTTAATATCGGATTATTATTGACTTTAAAGGAATTGTTAATTCATGTTTTGAATACTGAATGATTTTTGGAAATTAATTACCTTAAGATCAGATTTTATTCTATTTGTAAGTATCGCGATTACATTAGTAGCAGAATTATGTCGGTTTTAAATCCTAACACATATTCAGACTCCATTTGAATAAACCAAGGAAAGTTTTATTCAGTTACTATTTGAATTTCGAAAAATTGGCATCACAGCCATTTATTGTGAATTAATTTTAACTTTAACCTCTTCGGTGCCTCCGGCGTATATATCTATCTTTCTCAGTAGCTGCGTTAGTTGCTCCTGGCGTATATACTCATCCTTCCAAAGTGCGAATTTTTGCTTTTTAAAACTAGTTCCATGGCTTTGAAATACAAAAAAAAAAAAAAAAAAAAAGATACTTTGACAATGTTTGCACCGAATTTCCTTATTCCGAAGAAGAGAAGGGGGAGGAATTTGAAAGGTAAATTCCAGGAACGATAAAATTCATAACTGAGCAGTATTGCTTGTTTTTCCGTTTGAGTTGCTCGTGCTCTTTTTTATCTTTCATTTGCTTTCATTTTCGAAGAAAGAGCAACGAGAAAATGTGTTGTTTGTTCAAGGAAAAATATTCGCCGTGAAAAAAGTTTCGCCGCTAGTAAACAGTTTTGAGGTTGCAAAATATACCTCTTCTTTCCCGTCAACAAACCGAGTAACAACGTGAGCCTACAAGAAGAAACGGTGGCACTGAGGGGGAATTTTATAACTTTATCTCGGCAGTAAAGAAGTTAATTGATATCTGATTTAATTTCTTAAACTTGAAGTTTAGTTTCGTAGCAAGTGTTAGTAAGAAAACTATTGATTTTTCACTCCTGATAACAAGTAATATAAAAAAAATTCTTAAAAGTCAACTCCTACTTAGATTAACAAAGAAAATTTTTATTTTAGTTACTTTTTATTAAATAATAACAATTAGTATAAATGTGTATATACATATGACGGTATCACAATATTAAGCGACAATTAATTTTGATTAACTATTATTAAAGTATTGCCTTCTCATCCAAAACAATCGTGTATATAAAATTTCAGTTCAACTGAATGCTTTAAAACGTGAGGAAAAAAATATTTTATAGTTTTGACCCAAGTCGCTAAAATTGAAGCCAACGGGACTGGACCTGTAATTCTTTAAATAATTAGTTTCACTCAACTAATTTTAATTATAATTAAGTTATCGTACTGTCATCCAAAACAATCATGTATAGAAAATTTCAGCACAAATGAGCGCTTTAAAATGTGAGAAAAAAACTTTCAAAGTTTTGACACAAGTGGCCAAAATGGTCGCTAAGTTGCCAAAAATGATGCCAACGTGGCTGTACCTGTTATTCTTTGAATGATTAGTTTTAATTAATTAATTTTTATAAATTATAATTAAATTACCTTATTGTCATCCAAAATAATCTTGTATATAAAATTTTAGCTCAATGGAACGCTTTAAAATGTACTTTATTAACTAATGAAAATTTGAACAAGATATATAGGTAGATTGTGAACTAATAGTAGGAACTGAAAAATAACGCTATAGAATCGTAGAAGATATCACATTAAGAATAAATGGGGCAAAAGAGCGAGATTTATTTAGTAAACCTATCTTTGGAAATAAACTTATATAACACTAAAAGTCAACTTAAATTTGACAGCAAAAGTAATTTATGAACAGAAACCTATACACGATGCGAAAAAAGGACTAGAAAAGATATTTTTACGCACATCATAAATTATTCCGCCGAAAAAACCCATTTCCACGGGCACGTCGATTAGAACAATGTCATTTAGAACCCGATCCTCCCACACAAGCATCTGCTCCATACCACACTCCCATCCTAAGCCGTCTGGGCCAACCGTAATGCAAATATATTCATCTAGGCCCAGAAGCCTTTTGGTGTTTCTTCTTCAGAGCCCTAATGGCTGTCGTACTGGGGACAATTTGGCTGCAAAACACTTAGCAGCGGTTCGCAAGGTTAGACTGTGGTACATTAACGCGGCAAATTACGATCCTGTGGGAGAACACAAGCGAAAATATGGCGAACTGTGGAAATTCTTGCATGGTTTGGGCCCCATGCACAGCTCTGGTAATCATCATAACTAAGAAAGGCTTTTCCAGAGCGTGATACTTTATTATCTGTTGCATGTTTGTCACTGGATTCTTAGGTTCTATCTTTTATGCTAATGATCGAGCCACACGGTAAGGGCAAGATGGATTTGTCTGATATACACGTGTGGATACATTCGGAATTATGAATTTCCACAATGAACCGTTTTAGTTGTAGATTTGCTTATGTTTATGGTAATGTTGGGTGTTAGATATATGCTCTTAATGATATAGAAGTAGGAGGGCTATGAATTTTCTCCGAGTTTGTGTTTATTTATTTGGTAAAGATGGAATTACGTGGGTCTTAAACATTTTCTGTGAAATTCGTGTTATATGCGATTGGACATTTGTTTACTTATGATTTATTTTAATGATGTTGCTCTAGGACTGATTAAGGCTTATATCTTACCAAGGGTTAAGATAGAATAGGGAAAGGAGAGATTGCTGATGAGAAAATAATTGTCTCATTATTTTAAAATTAAAGTTGCATCCAAACAAATTAACATCTCATTAATTCGTCATCATGTGGATGCATATTTTCATACAAATTTAAAATTTTGTATTGCCTTTCTTTCTTCTTTAAAAAAAATTCTTTGATTTGATGTCTCTTAAAGAAACATGGTCCTTATATTTATAGGAAGTAATCAGGCATGCTCATACATTAGTAAGTAGAAATGAAGCTTTAAAAATTACATTGTGTCATGTATTTGTCGTGATGGTAATTAATACCGTACTGTGAAGCACTATTGGTAATGAGTCTCATAATTTTGAACCCCGCTTTAGTAACGAGAACACCTAGTTCTGGCACTACACTTGTTAAATTTCCACATCATATCAACATATATTTAACGTGCAAGAAACCCCTTTATTCTGTGACTCTGCAGTGGCATCAGGGTTCGTACAAATGAATCGAGATAAACATTCCAGCCATGAGTTTTTTACTGTAATAACTCGGGTAAGGTGACCACAAATGTGTTATGTGATAAAATCATATACATTACAATAAACATACACAATTTTTGAAAAAAATATATATAGTGGAGTAAAATATCTTTCAAAATTGTAGATATTAATCTCTCTCTCTATATATATATAAGATTTTCATGATATTGTAACGAATTATGTGTGTTATTTGGAATAGTTAGCAAAAATGAATCGTAAAAAGTCGAATTTAACTGTAAGAAGTGCCAAGAAAACGAATTTTGCAAAAACAACAACAAAAAAAAAAGATAGAAAGTGCTCGAAAAACAGAAGTTTTTAAAGGGATGAATTGAAAATTTACATCCGGAACAGTTAGAAAAACTTTGAGCCAGGTGGCCAATCAGAACTATTATGAAAATTACAGTTTTAAAATTGGAGCCGTAAGTGTGAGCAGCTGTATAATTCATACAATGGGAGTTGGTGGATAGGAGATACCTTTCCTAGTTTTATAGTAAAATAAGTAGCTCTTTTCAAACCATATCATATATATTTTTATATGCTGAAGTCTTATTAGATATGCGTTTAACAATAATGCAATAGCTTAGTTTTTATAATAATAGAAATAAATAAACAAACAAACTTTTAGGAGTCTTTTTTTCCTTAATTATAAGAAAGCATCGTGACTCGGAATTCTACTAAAATCTCTAAATATTAGTGAAAATTAACCCATACTAACTATAAAACTAAAACACATACACACATCGAATAGAAATATTTCTTTTTTTATTTCTAAAGGGCTGCCTATTGGTGTTTTACATTGCACACCTAGTACATTCCCCGGAAGCTGGTCTCTCTGTAGTGAGGCACCTTATAGGCGGATACCAATCGTTGCAAGTAATTTTGACGCCCAGTTTCCTTCCCAGAGGGAGACACCTGAGCTCTTGACGATGCGACCCTCTAATAGGATTTAATTTTGCCATGGAGCACCCAAGCCAAATAGATACTCTAGGGATATTTTACATGCCGTATAACCATACGACATGGCCGCTGTCAATTTTCAGCATCATGAAAATCCACCGACTTGGGCCGGGGTCGAACCCGCAACCTTAGGTACAGAAGCCCAGCGACAAACCAACCACGTCGTCCAGCCGGCTGGAATACAAATATAAAATGATTAATAATATAATGCTTTACATTACTATAGTGATCTAACTTGATGATATGCAATAAGTATGTATGTATATAATATATATATATATATATATATATATATATAACAAAGTAGTATAGTGCGAAATAAAGCCCACATTAAGACAATAGAAAAGTTTTAGATTTAGGATTAAGATTGCAAGTATAGGTAGTTTCAAGGAGCCAAATTTTTTCCTTTGCTTACAAAATTACTAAGCTAAAATATGATAGGGAGAAAAATGGCTGAGAAATTTATTTTTATAGTAAAACTGGTTTCTTCTCTCTCTAAATGTATGATAAAAGTACAATAATATATTATTGAAAAAACTGTTGTATATTGTTAACAAAATGTAAGGAAAGGAGAAAATATATTTATTGGCTATATATTTAATTCTAATAAACTTTCACTTATGAAACAAAAATCTTTTTTTTTATTTCAAACTTTTCCCAGAATTAAATTATTTATATTTTTGTAATATATTGCTTGTATGTCGAATTTATTTGTCATTTTCGATCAAATTCCAACTTTTTTTCTAAGACTATTTACTTTTAATTAACTGGTTATATTAGTAAAAATATTTATCTTGAGCCTTTGGATACTTTTCAAGTGAACTTTGTTGTTTATATATATTTATCTTCAAAAGGTATAACTATGCGCTTTTACGGCGCTTAAGTAAATTATAAGAACTGATAATTTAAATTTAAAAATTAGATTTTTGAAAAGAAAACGGATTTGTGTAATTGTGCTGTTAAATATTTGTATATGAAGTACACTTATTACTCTTTTTTTCACATAATGAAAGGATTTCGGAATAGAACTAATGAGAAATTATAACAATTAATATAGAGCACCCCACGCTTTTATCCCAATGACATTAATTTTCTCGTTAATCGTTCCCCCCCCCTTATACTAAGAATTATCTTTTTACCTTTTAGTTTGATTCACTATAAAAGCGTGTTTTTTGGTTTTATTAAAACGATAATTTATTTAAGTAGTTTGTTTACGGGTTACATGCACGGGTACGTATTTGTAATTGGAAATTTCTCAAGATATTCCTGTGTATTTGTTATTGCAATTATTCTGATTCAATGATATCTCACTAATTCAACTTTTTAGTTCATATGCATATGTAGTCTGGTTAATATTGCTCTGTATTGCGTTTATTTGTAACCTATCTCGCATTTTTGATCACACAAATAAGAATCGTTAAATGAAATTAGTGTCAATGTATACTTTTATGCAGTGGTTCTTAAAATTTGGTCTTCGGACCCCTGGGGGTCCGCGGAGTCTCTCACGTAACGTTGAGATTTCCCTCTTTTATGGACTCTGAAAGGCCTCGTGGAAAAATTGCAAAATGCGCCATACTAGTCTAGATCACTAACTTGTCCCCAATGAAAAAAAAATTTCATCTAGAACATATATTTTGGTCAAGAATATTAAGTCGGGGTGGGATGTTTAAAATCTTGGGGGTCCACGATGTCGCACTGATATATAAAGGGAGGCCCCAACGATTGAAAGTTTAAGTACCGCTGCTTTAATGGAACCAAAAGAAGTTAAAGTAGACTTAGTACAAGTTTGTAAAAAAAAATCTAAGCTTTATTCATAGAATGTCCTTACATTCGATACAATGCCCTAATCACCTGCAAGTTAGCCCCCTTGGGCTGCCACACATTTCTGGAAAAAAATATATTGCTATTGTTGGGAACAGTTGGTCTTTATCATCTCGTATGATTACTTTTCTGGATTAAACATTTATCTCATTCTTAAGCTTTATGAACTTGAGGAAAAACTAAACATCATATTGAATATATATTCCAACGAAGCTTGGGTATGCTGCGTGTGACAAATTTGTGATAAGTGTGAAGAATGGGTGATTGTTTAAACGTTTGAGTACCTGTTTAATCTTTCAAAGTGTTTGCAGTTCAGATTTAACAAGCATTTTAACACGAATTACTCAATTTCTTCTGAAATTTTATCACACGAAAATTCAACGGTTCTCATATCTCACCATGTGACGTCGTGGAACTAGGTAGCGTATTGGGATGCGAGGCTAATCATTAATAAATACTTTTAATTGTGATCAAAAATGGATTTATTTCATTTTTAACATTCCAAAGATCACTATGAAGAGAAAAAGAATTCAGTTCCGGGTATTAGTTATATTCGGCCAGTTCTATTTAGCCAGTCCTATTTAGCATGGGTGTCCACTCCTCGCGTCTTTATTCTTCCGTCGGATACTGCCTCAGGAGTCCTTCACGCTAGTCCATCGGATTCTGTCTCGGGAGTCGATCGGGTGCCCCTCGCCTCGCGCTTTCTTCCTAGATCCGTCGATTCCGTCACGGAGGTCGATCGTGGGAGTTGATCGGGAGCCCCTCTTTACGGTGATTACGGTGAATCTGTGGGCATATGGGCTGCAAAGCAGCCCTCCGTCTCATATCTGGATTTCTGCGATGTGGAAGATGGCGAAAGTGGGTTTTTTCCATCTGCGAGATACGTCTTGGCGGTTGGTTGACAGGAGTAGTCCGGTAGGCATGCCTATGGTGATGGAAGTTCTCTTGAATTTCTTGCTGAGAAAGTTGCATGGGAGAGACCTGAGAGGCTGCTCTCTGGTTGGATGCTGGGGAGGGGGGTGAGGAAAATGACTCCGATTGTCTGCCCCGGGGTCTCAAAAAGTTAGAATCGCGAAAGTGGGAGGAGCTTGTCCAGTTTGCATTTTAAAGTTAGGAGTGAAATAAAAAGTTAAAAGTTAAACGAATTAAAGTTAAAGTTAAAAAAAAACTGAAATAAGTTAAGAATTTAGAAATTGTGCAATAAAAACTTTTATTGCGTGAAACTGAGATGCTATGGAGGATTGTAGGAATCTAGGAGAATTCTCCTAGGCCTTTTTGTTTTTTCATGAGCATCATAAGAATTTAAATTAATCATATTGCTATTATTGGTATGCTGAAGAGAGTTAAAGAAATTAATTGCTATATTTTGGATATGCTGCTTGAAACTATTGATTTTAAGGGCGTCTCTAAGGTATTCATTACGCATGTATCTGGTTGCTTTAGTTATCATGCGAATATAGTTATTTTGAGCAGTTTCTAAAATTTTAATGTTAGTATTTGCAGCATATCCCAAAACTGGACAAGCGTAGGCTATTATGGGGCGCATAACGGCTGTATAGAGAATGTAATGTTTGAGAGACTTTTTGACGAGGATTCAGAGTTCTACCAGTGGCATGTCTGTCTGTGATACGATCATCTCTATAACAACAATAGTTGGGAATATTAAAATTATTCGTTGGTCTCAAGTGGGTTTCTTGAAAGAGAAAAAGGTCGGGGGAGTGCTTCTCTATAAAAATTCGCAATTCCACGTTGCGTCTTAGCAGACCGTTTGCGTTCCATGAACACAAACTGAGACCTACGGGGAGTTGATTAAACATTATTATTATTGGAGGAAGCCTCTATTAAGGCGTACATCTGATTGGGGTTATTGCTCGCGTTTTGAACTTGGTTGTAATTATTCATTAAGTTTGGGGTACTGCACATTGCCTGGGTGAACTGAGATAATTGAATTAAACATTGCATGGTGATTTGTAGGGTTGTTTGTAAATTAGATATTTCCATTATTAAGGAAGTTATTGTTAAAGTTGTTTCCAGGCATATTGTAATTTTGCATATTCATATTATTGGGGGGAGAGTTTTTGCTGGTCTCAGTTTGTGTTGAAAATCCAGATTTTGGTGGTGCCCTCTGTTGTTTGTTTTTGGAATTAGAGGTACCTGCAGCTGCTTGAGCGTAAGAGATGTTGGGACGAATTAAGCTATTATAAATGTTAGTATAGGGAGTTTCTATTATTTTTTGGGAGCGCCCTTAGGGGGCTTAGGGAAGCAGGGGCATCCTTTCCAGTTGGCCATGTGGCTGTATATTTGGCAGTTTATGCAGTACGCGGTCTCTAGCCTTTGTTTTATGGGGCAATCTCTAGTTATGTGAGCTTCGCCACATTTTAGGCAACGAGGGGTCATGTGGCAGTTTTCTGCACTGTGATGGAATGTGTTACATGCGTAACATTGCGTTACACCTCTTCCATCATATCCTTCCACTCTTACGCTCAAATAGTTTAGGGTTTTCAGGTCAAAATTTTTTGCATTGGTGAAGTTTCTGGGGAGGGTTATCAGATATACCGGGAGAGTTTGCTTAGTCCTTCGGCCGATGAGTTGATTCACCTTCTGAAGCGAAAAACCCAATTCTTCAAGGTCGGCTTTGATTTCCTCAGTTTTCATGATTTTAGGCAAGCCTTTTATCAATACTTTGATAGGCCTTTCAGTTTTCGGTTTTATGACATAAAATTGATAGTTAAGGGTTTTTAGCAGCTTAATTAAATTACGGTGCTGATCAAAATCATCTTTGTATAACTTAAGTAAGTCGCCAGTCAGGCGCATTCTGAGCTTGGGATAGTGGGCAGTTAAGGTTTTTACGTGGCTCCTGTACGTATCAGTAATTTTAAGCATTACATGTGGTGGCAGAGGGTTCGGTGGTTGTGCCGCATTAGATCTTGTTGTGGCGGGGCCAGTGGCCAATGGCGGCGTGGGGAAGCGAGGGGCGGTAGGCTTAGGCGCACCGGAATCTGGATTTTCTTGCGGGCAGTTAGCGAGCGCCGAATATTTATTCGGAGAGATTTGCAAACTACAAGTTGATGGTTGATCAAAAAGGGATCTTTTGGTGGTCTTCCTGGGAAGTTGAAATTCATCAGAATCTTTACGTTTTGAGTTAGTTTTAATGGGAGAAACTTTAGTGATTTTTTTGGGTAGTAAATGGGCTTGTAGTAGGGGGTATGTCATGAAATGGGCAGCCAGGGGTAGTACAAGAGGGAAATGAGTCAAAGTCACTCACCGCTAGTTGCATGAAGTTTTCTATGTCTTGTAGTTCCATCAATGCGTTCTGATAGAAGTGGTCTTCCTCGTAGTCTGGGTACTTCTTGAGATCCTCTACGATGGCAAGCTTGTACGACTGGATGCGTATCATTCGCTCTATCTGTGACTTGGCGTATGCTTGCTGTTCACATGTGGATCGCTGAATAGGAGAAGTCGGTGACTTGATGGTAGATTGTTCCATGTCCGAGATATTTTGTCCAGAGACCATTCCGAATAGTGATCAAGAGGAGAGAGGGGGAGACTAAGTGTCTACTCTAACTATGAGCCTTTAAAAGGGCTGTAGATAACAGATGCACTGATAGCCGGAAGGGTAGGGGCGGGTGTCGCCGAGGCAAATCCGGTCGATTCCGTTGAGCTGCCGGTGTGAGACGATCTATAGCAGAGGTCAACCTCACTGGTCAGTGTCAGGAGTCGTTCTGAACCCCTTCTTTTTCTTGGGTCGACCCTTTTAAACTCTAGGGGTGGGTCCACTCCACGCCCCTTATCAACCCCCATTGACCGGCCTCAAGGTTTTGCACGTCCTCCATTCGTGCAGAGATAACAAAAGTTCTGGTCCCTCTCAAAGGTCGCAGGCGACAAGGGCTTGGCTGACATCTGGTACTTGAACCATCTCGCAGCCTTTTTCTCTTTTGATGTCACCCGCCGCAGTCTGCTGAGGCGCCAGCCTTTCAAGACTGACAATAACTGCCTATGAATGAAAAATAATGCAGTAATGCCCAGCCCATAGTGGTTACCAGTCACACATTCACCGACAGTCCAGATGTCCGACCAAACACAATGACGCCAAAGCCACGTGCACTCCAGCTGCGGAGTGCATCATGAAAAGGGGCAATTTCTCCTTTGTGACTTCGTCACAACCATTTATAAACATTCTGATGACGACTGACAGTTTTTGCAGGATGGTGAATAAAATTCAGGCATGCGCATTGGAGTCTGTTACATATGTGCACCGAACCTCTCATCCTTACTACATCTATTTATTCATGAAAAATTATGTTCTCTCTCTCTATTCATTCTTAATATAATAAATAATATTTGAAATAGGCAGGGCCGGCTTATGCATGTCGCGGCCCCTAGGCAATGCTCGTCTCGGCCCCCCCCCCTCTACCGTCTTCTAACTTCCTAATATATTTTTTCGCTAACACAACACTTTATTCATAATTACGCTGTTTTTTACTACATAGGTATATTATCATATTATTCAATAAAAATATTGAATCAAACGAAAAGAATATAAGTAATTAATATATGCATTTAAAAAAAATCATACAATAAGCTTAAATATTAACTCTTCTAACTTTTTGTGTTACAAAAACGTTCAAGACATCCTGAAAGTTAACCTTTTCCAATACATCATTTTCAATTGCCATTATGGCCAGTGAATTTAAACGGCTTTGAGACATAGTTGAACGAAGACAGTTTTTAATTAATTTCAATTTGGAAAAGTTTCGTTCACCAGTGGCGTTTGTAATCATTAGACTTCTATATATTTGCAAAGCTGTCATTACATTCGGGAAAGTTGATTGTGCCATGTTACCAATAATCAGTTTGTAAGACTCTTCGGCAGGCACAATTTTTTTCCGGCGTCTTCTAATTGTAAGATGAAGTATTTATACTGCACCATTTCGTCTATAAACTCAGGCTCAATGTCCTCGAAATAATATTCCTTAAACTTTGTGCAAGCCTGTCTAATTTCAGCGTCGGATTTTGTCAAGAAATCTGTTAGAAACCTAAAAAGATCATTTATTTCCCGGTAAGCTTCTAGGCACCGCGACAATTCTGTACACAGCATGTCTAGTACTGGCAAATATGTATCAACTTTTAATTTCTCTTTTCCTCTGAGCACAACTTCTTTTGCAGGTCCGTCATCGTGATGCCTTTTCCTTTTTCGCACACGCTGATTCTCATCACTGTATTGAGTATCAGTTTTCTCATTTGCCTTAGTCTCGTAGTCGTCAAATAATTCTCTCTGTGAAATTAAAAAATCTAAAAGCGATTTTAAAAGATCGACTGCCGTTCGAAGTTCAATTGTTTTCTTTTGTAAAGATTTGCTGACACCATTGATCCGATCTAGTATGGCAGCCCAAAATACGGCCATTACAGCATTTTTTTTTTTTTTTTTGCCGAGTCATTCAATAGACATTTCGCCTCGTGAATCGCTTGTGATGTCTGAGTCTCATCGCCAGCAATAGACTGCAAAGCTTTCTGAAAACTGTTGTAACCATTTGCCAAAGCCTTAGTAGCATCGGCCCTTGCACACCATCTTGTATCGGATACTCTTTTCAGAACCAATGATGGATCTTGCTTACGTTCATCACCTTTTTCAAGGTGTTTGAGCATAATTGCCCAGCGATGAGTTGATGCCGAAAAGAAGTTGTATAGTGCCTGTACGAATCCGAAGAATGAGATTGTTCCCACGCTGCTTTCCGCTGCACGTACTCCAACCAAATTCAGTGAGTGCGCTGCACAGGGATCGTAGTGTGCGAGGTGATTTATTCTCTTAATATGCACCTGGAGACCATTGTAACAACCAGACATATTCGACGCATTATCGTAAGACTGACCTCTCAAATTTCTTACATCAATGTTATATTGGCTTAAAAAATTTAATATCTCGGTGGCTAGTTCTTCCCCTTTGTGGTTCTGTATGAGAAGAACTTTAAGGAAACGTTCAGCCACTTCTCCGTTCGACGTAACATATCTCAACACTACAGTCAACTGATCAGTGTGTGATATATCTGGTGTAGAATCGACACTTATTGAGAAGTATTTGGCTTCAATGATTTCATTAACAATATATTTTAAAACCTTATTTCCCAATATTTCAATAAGTTCCTCGCAAATCGTTGCAGACAAAAACGATTGTTTTCCTTTGCCTTCATTACCATATTTTGCTAAATGCGAATTAAGAAACGGATCGTACTGAGTGATTAACTCTAAAATTCCCAAATAGTTGCCATTATGTTGAGAACCGAGAATTTCATTGTCACCACGAAATGCTAATCCACGGGATGCTAAAAATTTTATCACTGAGACCATTCTTTCTAAAATTTTCTTCCAATATATAATATAATAATAAAAACTATATATATATATATATATATATATATATAAAATATATTCTCTTTCTTTATTAAATGTAACCTCCAAAGAAGTGTAGATTCGTCCGTGAATGCGCCGTCTACTAATCAGTGCCTGTACACATACTCGGTGAGTTGCATTATTCTCATGCGATTGAATTCGGTGCAACGCTTTTTTCCAATCAGAAAATCCAGTTTGAAAGTGTGAACGGTTTTGAGCTTCACCAAAAAGGATACATGGAAAACAGTATACTTTTCCAGTAGACGGAGAATACGTGAGCCACTCCCGTTTGATTTTACCACCACTTATGTGTTTCCGAAAAAACATAGACTGAGAAAAAAATCTTTTACTGTCGTCTTACTGTCGGCTTGAAGCAGAAAAATCACACTCAAAGTGTTGACATTCGTTAGGGTCTCTAGTACACCAAAAATCTTGCATTTCGTTGGTAATATTTTGCCATAAGCCAATGTCATTCTGGTATTCTACCCTAGATGAACTACCTTTTGGATGTATGACCTCTGTCTCAGCCTCACTTTCCTCTGCACCGACTAACGTAGCTGTTTCTTGATCCTGGCCAATCTGTTCAAAAGGCTCGCAAGGAACCTCTACTGGGTGTACTACCATCGTGTGGCTGGCAGAAAACGTACTTGGAGAGTCATGAGGTTGATGTTCCTTTGATTCGCGACTAAATTCGAATTTGAAAAGGTTTTGTGTCTTCTTCAATTGTTCATTAAGCTAATTTTGTTGCTCTTGCCGTTTTTTACGTTTTTCTGAACCGCTTTGGTGTTTTTTCTTTACGGGTACCTCCGACATTTTGTTCCTGAAAAAAATAATCTTTCGGTTTAAAACAGAAATGAAATTTTCACCTTAGCAGCTCAAACATATTGAATTTCCTGCTTAATAATAAACACCCAAACTAATAATATTTGAGAACGTTGAAATTAAATAAAATATGTAAGTAATTGAATAATAAAACGGCACTTCACATTTGTCAAGTCCTGTATTAGGTAATAAAATATTTAAAAAATAATAAAACTTACGTATAGTAATTTTAACTTCAGTTTACACTACACGGATTTTCACTCGTCGTTTCACCGATTTTCTCGAAGCCCGAAGCACTTCTGCAGTCTTTATAAATAAATATCCAATACTTAGCTCTAAATTCGTAAGTTTTGAAACACAAACTGTAAAACTCTCTTTTCATTCACAGCCGTAAAACTCGCAAACAAATTGCACGAAGTGAAAATTCAACGATTACATTAAAAATGTTTCAAAAATATTGTCTATGACACAATACAACGTATGTATTTAGCGCGAATCGGGGAATTCCCCAGTCAATGCGACGAAAGAACCAGTACTGCCAACCTTATTTTTACATACTCTTTAGTAGCTTGGCCATAGAATATACATACCTATGGTAGGTACCAGAACAGTAAGTGTGCATTCACAACGTAGAATTTTGCGCGTTTTTCAAGCGTGTTGTAGAAAAAGCTGCTCTTGCTGTATAGTCATCTGATTAGTCGGCGTTAAAATTACCGCGATAAAATTGCTTGCGATTATATTACTGCTTTATATATGAACTAACTACCATAATATTAATATCTAATTTGGAATGCGTTCAGAAATGTACTAAAATAGCGTCGATGTAATGTACAGAGCAAGACAATCGTCATTGAAATTTCGAATTAAATTTTTACTGTTTAAGAAACATTGTCAATATTTTTCTCTGTAGCACAGGGCCCCTGAACGTGGCGGGGCCCCTAGGCAGTTGCCTACAGTGCCTAATGGATAAAACGGCCCTGGAAATAGGTACTTTTACATACAACATTAACTTTACCTGAATATCTCGGAATATTTATTCTTTAAAAAGTTACAAAATTAACAGAAATTTATATTAGTAATAATATTAAGTATACAAATAAAAAAAATGTGTATTAATTCTGAAGGGTAAATTAAATGGTTTACGGGAAGGCTTAGATTTTTCTTACATGTGATATAAAGTTATTGAGAATGTGGTTTCAGCTGAAATATTTGTCTCGCCATAGGTTTTTATGAACTATTTGCACTAGATTTATTTTGGTGTTGTTGGATGTAAGCTTATATATATTTATTTTTAGCGAAATTTTGATTTATTTTTTGTATTATAAGATTTAATTTTTATAATATTTTAATGCTGGGGTACTTCTTAAAACAATTTCCAAAGTGCAGATAAGGAAATCTGTTCCATGTTTCGGAAACCTAAGCTGTTGTCTTCCTTCGTATTCACTTGGCTCTTCTTTGAAAAGATCGTTTTTCTTTTCTTTTTCGCTTAGGAGCAACTAAAATAAGTAGTTTTGCATCACATCTATTCTACAAATCTGTCGTTCACGTTAGGGTCGTAAATTGAGGTTCGTTCACGTTATTTTTTCCCTGTCTGAAATCTATAATGATTGTCTGGACTGATTTACGTATGAAACGTAGATGAGTTTGCTGTACCACTCCCCATCATAACATTTCGCACACCACCTGTTGTAAATTCAAATTTATTGTCGCTATCGTGCATGTTTTTAAATCCATTTATTAATGGAAAATTAGTGATTGTATATACTGAATTAGAGAAAAAATTCCATTCACGGTTTGTAACCACTAACTGTATTGATAAATAACAAAGCTTGGTAAATAATTGCTGAGTGAGATCTGAAAAGCCACATAGTGTTTTACAGTTATATAATGTTACTATCGACAGCGTGCTTCAGAGTAAATTAGCGTTGTCGGCTCCAGCATAACAAACCAGTTCTATAATAAATTCGTATTGTCATTTCCAGCATGGAATACGAATGCCATGGTTTAAATATCAAATAGATAGTCAGTAAGTGATGGAATTTATTACATGATATTATTGAGCAAATTTAATCGTGTTCAAATTAGTGGAGTAAACTTTTATATAAAACTCTAAACTGTCTTTATCTCCATTAAATCACAGTTTTTGCTTGAAATAATAAAATATACTAGGCTTTTTTATTATCTTAAAAGACAATAAATTTCACTGGCTTCAATAGTTTCAAGTTACTATATTGAATTTTTCAAAGACAACGTGCTCATAATTTACAACTAATTAAAGCCTAATTAGCATAAATAAAATTAATTTATTAATAGTTATGACTAAAAAATTTATTTATGCGATTTATAAACATACAAATACAAATGAACTATTAATTTTTTTTAAATTTATCGCACAATATTTAATAAGGTTATTTGCTTCAAAAAAAATGTTCTTTTGGATGTAATTTATCTCAAAATACCTCCGTTTTCTTAAAAATCCCAGACATATGATTCTTTTAAGTGTGAACGAATAATTTGTTATATAAGAACTTGGTTCTCTTATACTACTTCCTTAAATAAAATCACGGATAAAAGTAGCTGCAATTATTTGAAATGCGTCAAATTAAAACTAACTTGATTTTTAATTTACACTAAAACGCGCTTCGGTATTTTACACGCATCTATATTTTAAAGCTGCATTTTTTTTAAAATTTTGGAGTATATTCGCCGTATAACGCGCACCCCTTTTTAAAAAGGCCCCTGAAAAGTACATAAGCAATGTTATTATTTTTTGAAGTCATTTATTAGAGGTATTGTCCCAGGGTTTTGAAAAATAGTATACTTCTTGAATTGTACAAGCTGTTAAGTTCATTAGGAGTGGTATTTCTTTTAAATAGACAGTATTCCGATCTATTTAGAAGTCTAATTTTTTATGCTTAGCTCTATTTTTATTTTTGAAATTATTTTTATACCCGGTGTATAGCACTCATCCAAAAATTTCAATCTAATTTTTTGTGTTAAAAGTGCGCGTTAAACCCCGGATTTTACGGCATATTGATATAGCTTTCAATTTATGTCATTAAAGTATTCTATTTGCTTCAATATGAACATATCTAAAATATTATCTGATGTACACAATACGAATCATTTTTTGTTTTTGTTTTGCTATGTCTATTACAGAACTTTCATTTTAAACACCTCATTCCATTGTTATATTTATTGACAAATACTGCTTTCCCACTGTCTCGCTTCATCATCCTTTGACGCATTCCGAGTTAACGTGGAAAGACGTTTTATTACAGCCATCATAACCGTTTCCCATGGATCTGTCGTGTCACTTTAAGGTTCACCGTGGAAGCCAGCCCTGATGCGAACTGACACTCAATTAAGAGCGAGGGCCGTGCAGCAGCACTGTGCCCCAGGCCCCAACGACTGTTTAAGACATGATGTTCCACGCTAAATGCTCGCCGAGCGAACCTTTTGCTGGGGGAATGGGTAAACATTGATAATTGCAATCCTTAGGAATGATACGGGAGGAGTGTTCCAACTTCCGGAAGACTGTCTTTATTCCTGTCGTTTGGCATATGCATATCACCCTGGATTTGGAGAGAAAGGCACATTAATAAGTCTCTCCTACCAAATAGGAATACTTTCATACATTTTTCACGCAATGCGTGAATTCTTGGAATTCCATGCTTTAAGATCTCGACGTGCTGTTTGTGTGCTAGGGTAAAAGATGATTATAGATCAAAATTCCTATTTCTCTGTAGTATATCGTTTATTTTATTCATATTTATAGCATACAAAAAAGAAACTAATACCGAAATAGTTAATGGATTCTGTTATGCAATGCCTGTGTATTAATGGAAAGATGCTAAATTTCAGAGGTGTTCTATGATAAATGGGCTCTGGTGTTACAAATTTAAGTGAAACCTAGAGCATTTTTCCAAGTGAAAATGTACTCTTCGATTATTTCTTGCTATTTAATATAAGCCAAAGGCAACTCATAAATGATGTAGATTCCTGGAGAAGAATAGCATTAAAAAAAGTTTTGATGGTGATTTTAACGTATGGATTTCAGTTTGGTTTAATTTAAGCCTTCTAAATTTTTATTAGGAAGTACAATGAAGCACATAGCATGAGAATAGCCTGAATAGAAGATACATAGCGCTTGGAAATTTTATGTTCCTGTAGATGTACTACATGCTAATGTGTTAATGTAATCCAGTCATTATCTTATGATTAAGTCGGGATATATGCTTAAAATTATAGAAATTATAATGAAATTTCAGATCCTTATAATTAAAAAAAATTCCGTTAATGAAAAAAAGACCCAGTCTGAAAAAAAAAAAGGTTAATGGTGTGTGATGGTTGTTTATTTATATAGTTCATAGAGGCTACACGAGGACTCCTGGCTTAGCAATTTGAATTCTGGTAAAATGAAGGGGAAGACACCTGAGACTGGCACCCACTTCTCCAAACTTCTCCATTACCCCAACGTAAGAACTTTGATCTTTGATAGATTTAACATGCATCAGCCCCAATACGAAAAGAACTTATTGGCAAAATGTGAAGAAAAAATAAGTTCAAACGAAAAAAAGGTGAATTAAACATTAAAAAATAATTTAATTTATTGAATATAAATATATCAATCAATCTACAATTAATTAGGGTGACAACTATAAATTGAATTCTAATTTGCCTGGTACGAAAATCCTGGAGCATATTACTTCTGTACAATCAAAATCTTTACAAAAGTATAAAAAGAAAAGAAATAAAAGAAATTTTTATTTTTTTATATTTTCCATGCGAAACATTCTCATGAATTCATCAAATATACCCTAAAAGTAAAAAAAATTCTTAAGCTATACTCGAATTATTACACAACTCACGAGAAACATCTTATTTCTTCTGGGAAAAAGAAAAGAAAAAAAATACAGTGACTGTCAAAGAGATAAAAGACGTCGTCTCCATTTTCTAACAAGATTTTCCTTTTCCCTTTCCCCCCCTCATCCCGCATACAAATGCGATCGTCAGTCGGATAAATACGGCTCCATACAAATTACCATTTGTGACTAGAAAGAGAACCGGTGCGGTACGATAACGCACGTCAACGCATCACTTTCCTTATCTCGATCAAAAACGGTGTTTGGGGTGGAACAATCAATGAAAATCTGTGCAATGTTGGCCGGTGTTAACATGGAGTGGCGTGGACGCTGCTTGTCTTTGGGTCGGACAACTTTCCGCGCTCTGCCCTTGTGATGGAGAGATACGGACGAAATGGAGAGTTCGATTCGGGGGAGTTTCGATTCCTATCTTTATCTACAAGAAAAATGAAACTTTAAGTCAAGGTCTTCCAACCGTATTGCGGCGTGAGCGTATTCGAGAGAAAAATATTGACGAGCGGAAGTCGGGTACTTAATTTTTTTTAAAGAATATTAAGTATTATGTACATTTATTGATTATTAAATTATCTAATTTGTTCAAGTCATTCTAATATTTAAATATATTCGTATCCTAATTAGGGTGTAAGGAACTCTGGACAACCTTTTAGAACGCTAGGTGGCAACGAAACGGATCCGAGGTACTGGGCCTGCGCGAGTGCCACAACCGAGAGTACTCGATGACTGCACCTCAACGAGAGAGGTTGATGAGCTCCGCAAGCGAGCTAATTGTGAAGGTTTTGTATCTGCCAAAAGCAAGTGGCCGCAGTAGCCAAGTGATCTAGGCATCGGATCATGGCTGGCGTGCCATGAGTTTGATCCCAGTACCACTGAAGACCCACCATGTAGGGGAGAGCGATGCACGTTAAATCTGTCGAGAGGTCAAACGTCCTCCCTTTGGTGTGGTGTGGTAGTTAGGAGAGGGGGTTCCAGCTCATTTGTCATCCGCGTCACTTGACCATGGTTCAAAATTACTCGGACCGTCGCCAAAAACCCTCGTGTAGCTGAACCAGTGCGACGTTAATATTCACTCACTCACTCTGCCAAAAGCAAATGTGTTGAATGCCATTATGTCAGTGGCGCACACAAGGAGGGGGGTGTCAAGGGGTCCAGCCCCCCAATGTCTGAGTTTTCCTCTATGTAATTATGTAACGTAAAATTTAATTAAGTACTTGTAATTAGCGATTAATTTTACTAATGCTAATTATTAATTCAATAATTTATTTTTTACTGTTTTTTGTTAACAAAATCGACGCAATCAGAAGAATCTATTGAGCTGCCTTGAGGTATGATACGAGTTGGGGGACTTTCGACCGTGCCTCCCCCCACTCCTTCCTTGAAATATTTTTGTGTTCGCTACTGCATTATGTCCTATTTTTTTAGCTTTTTTCTAAAAGTGCCAGCAATTCGGGAGATTTATTAGTTACCTAAAACGTGTAAAAAGTATATTGATTTTTTTTGTGCGTGTGTGAGTAGACCTATGTGTTTGTGGTTCAATAAACCACTAAAGCAACATTGGAGCTTCATCATTGAGAACCCAACGACACTACAAGGGCATTAGAAAGACATTTAAAGAAAAAAAAAAGAAATATAGAACTCTAAAGTTAGGATAAAATATACAAAATAAAAACAGATGTAATGAAACTATGGGTAAATATACAGTTAAAGTAACAAAAATAGTAATTTATAAAAACCTTAAGAAGTGCAAAAATTGTTTTTATAAAAAACACATGTTTTATAATGGCAAAATTGATTGATTGCTTATTAGTATGGTTTTTGCTATTGGGAATGGATCTCTTAATTTTAAGCCACCTTCAAATGACGGGAAGACATCTGAAATGACACCCCATTTTTAAAACTTCCGAAGCACTCTAACATGAAGACTTGGGGTCTCGACATGTTTAATGTGTATCACCTTTTCTCTGCTTATCTTTGATGGCATCAAGGCCATTATGAGTCATGAACAAAGACACAAATCCTGATTTACCCATCAATATATACGATTTATCAAGAACATAACTCTATAAAAAAGTTTGGTTGCGAGGGGTGAGAGGTGGAATTGACACTTTTATATTCACTTATCATATATATATATGATAAGAGGATATAAATTATCTTAAGCTATTATCTGTCTTAAGTTATTATCTACACGAAAAAAATATTCAAACTGGTATTACGTTTAAGTCAATTAGCGTATTTTTTGTGTCAAGAGACTCGGCACTTTTTCAAAGGATCTTCCTTTTGATTATGTTTCTTTTTCTCTAAATGATTTTAAAAAATTAAAATGCTTATCTAGATTTTACTCTTGATTGCCATAAAGAATAATTATTTTTCTTATTGAAAAATAAATAAATAAAAATAAAAAAACACTAAGTAATTTTTATTATTTTAATAAATAATTTATATAAAAAAAAGTTTTTGTCCTCCGTGAATTTGTTGCAGTTTTGCAATGTTTTTTTTACAAGAAGAAATTCTGCATACTGGAGTTGAAAAAAATGTTAAAGACCAAATTCAAGCCAAACAGAAGCATCTAATTCTTAATTTTATGCTTAAATATACTGTTATATTTTGTAAAAGTATTCTTTTAAATTAAATTTTGAATCTCCAGTTGGAATATCGAAGCCTAGTCGTTGAGCGGTTGCGCATTTCTTTTCTACGGAACAGGTCTGGGCATCAAATCCCGGGATGAGCAAGGTCGACTCAGCCTTTCGTCCCAGTAGTGGCGCGACAAATAAAGACCAAGCTTGCTTGGGAACTAAACATCGCGTCAAACTGAGTACCCGATCAGAACATCTGCTCATGCACCTCAGTGCCAAAGGTCATGAAAACTGAGATGGGCACAGCAAGCGTTGACCCTCCTGGGCTGTTACACCACAGAGTTCAATTTGTTTCGCTTGAATATCAATTCAAATAAATATGACAAAACCCGTGAAAAACGTCAGCAATTCAAACTGTTCATATTAAGGTGGGCTATTGTGACAACATCACGAACTTACAATGATATTAGAGAGCACTTCATTGTCAAAAGAAATATTCTCTTTAATAAATCTCTAAATTTTGTCTCTAAATTTTGATAACGTATTGTGATGAGTTGGTATTATGGGTCACGGGCAGTGACGCATGAAGAATTTTTCAAGGGGGAGGATCACACCCTATATTCTTGTATGATATCCCAATACACCACCAAACATATTCTTGCGATTTTGTCGATTTTCGGGAACAAAATAAGTAAAAAATAAATTATTAAATGATTAATTATAGCATCGATTAATAAAAAAATTAACTTTTGTGCGCCGCTGGTCACGGGTGTTTAATTAATTCGTAATTATAAGGAACTTTTCCACCTGAAAAATAGTTTTAAACTTTCTTTAAAATGCTTTCTAAATTCACAAAGACAGTATTTAAAAAAAGTTATTTTGCTGTTTTACATGAAAATGGCATCGATTTATAAGTCATTTTCTATAAAAATAATACAGTAACTTTAAAAATATATTTACAATGTTAGCAAAACCTTAATATTATAATGGTAGTTGATGCATGTCTTACTAAGATAAAAATTTGAAGAAAATAAAAGAAGAGAGAGAAAATCAAATGTTTACATTGAATTTGGCTTACTAATTTAGAAAAAAAGATTTTGTTTAGTACTTTTAAAATATTAATTGTTTCCACAGAATCTGTTTTATTCACAAAGTTATGCAAAAGCTCACAAATTTTCATTTCTTCTGAAGTAGATTTAAATCGCATTATGATTGAAATATTTACGCATGACTTGTTCAAATATGTTAACATACCCATGCATATATTCATTCAAATATATTAGCATTTGAATGAAAATGACTTTTCAGCTACTATTGTTTGAGTTTAGTTATAACAGAAAAATTTTCCCTCCAAAATTCAATCTCTTTTGTAGATAAAGAATTGTTCTGAGAATTTGTTATAATTATTCCTTTATATTGGTGCGTATATGCATATTTTCGTAATATAAAATAAATGCTCTATAATTACGTATTATTCTTTGGAAATCCGAAACTTTATCGGGACACTAATGAAGGTGTAACTAATTTCCTGTTTATTTAATATTTAATGCTGAATTTATTTTTCCAACAGATTGAATATACGCTGAATAATGCACTTAAATGAAACAATACAATGCAAATATAATTATTATTGAAAACTAGGGGAAAAGACATGTTTCTTTATATTGCATACTTTATTTTACACCTACCATAATTTTTACAAACTGTACAAAGAGTCTTAAAGCTAATAATATAATAAACCTTTTTTCAAACTGAAAAGTAATTTTTTTTTAGAATTTCAGTTATAAGTACATCTTACCAATGACAGAAATTCATAAGGAAATAATGAACTTATTTTGCTTTCAGAAACTGCTGTGTTAGATTCTTATGATCTGTTTTACAAATAATAAATTTCTAGAAATTTATTATTTATGCGTTGCATAAGTTTTTTTAAGTGATTATTTATAATATATGTATCAATGATTTTAATTAATAATTAATTTTTTTTGTTTTTTGCAGGTAAGAAAAAATTATTGAATATCCGAGATGATGCATTGCATTGTAAGTAAGATTGATTTAGAAATGTTTTAAATTATTCATTAAAAGGCACATTTTCTGTATTTTTTTTATGTTCTTAATTCAGGTAAATGCTCTGGAAAACCATTCATAGATGATAAATAAAAATAAATGTAAAAGTAATTCATCTTTTAAAGTATAAAATATTATTGATAGAACTAAATCTCTCAAATCGCGTTAGGATATTAGAGCTTTACAACAAGGCGGGGGAAAAATTTCTTGTAACAAATTTTAAATCCCAGGATATATTTACTTTTCTCCCCATTCTTTTTCACTTTTCATCGTCATATCCACTGTTTTTTATGTTCTATAAATTATTGTTTCAGGCATATATAATATGCTAAAAAAATCTTCAGACATGTCTACCCAAAAGAAAGAATAATTAAAATAAATGTAAATTATAATTTAAAAGAACAGAATTTTGTATGGGAAGGGGAAAAAATAATAATGCAAACGTAGTGTTTTTTTTTTATCGTTTTATAATTTTTAATTATTTTAACAACACTAAAATTTCTTGTTTTATGATCTGATATAATAGCAAAAGAAAAAAATATTTTTTTAAAAAAAAAGATATCTCACGTATTCAGAAGCATTCCTTGCTACTTGTTTTTCTTAAAACTTACAAAAAGATTAAGCTAAGTGTTATGTCTCCGTAAACAGAAATTAATAATAAAATATTATGTCCTGTCTTATGATTATCGGCAATATTTAGCATTCGAGGAGAGCTTGCAATAAAATTAATTCAAACTCCATAATTTGGTACCGAGAGCCACCACTAGATGGCGCCTCCATGAAATGGTTCTCACATTTGGGGATTTACCGTGTCTGAAAAGGCTTAGTTGCCAATATGCAGCCCATTAGAAGAAAAATCTTACGATTTTCTAATAAAAATGTTGGATTAGAACACAGCTAAATAATGAAAAAGGCAAAAAAAAATGGTTTTTTTTTATAAAACTAAACATTTTTACGTAATTGTTTGCTTTGTTGCAAAAAAATTTGCATTGTAACCACAATCCTCGTTTTTTAGCTCGTATCGGCTAAAATAAGCAAAGTATTACGTAATTAAGAAATTACATTTGGTGATAAGCTAGTGTAAAAATTAATTATCAAGCAATTTATTGCAAATGAATTGAAATCATGCGTTATTGCTTTCTTCATATAAAAAGCAAGAGGTTTTTTAAGCACTGACACATATACACACACATCTTATTTTTCTAGAGATTTTTTTTGTTTTCTTTCTTCTTTGTTTTATTTTGTTTTCCTCAATATCAAGGTGTTTTGTCTCTACGCAAACAGAATCCGCCAAGATCACTCTGGAGAGAAGGTCATGTTCTGAAAGAAAAGACCAAATTGTCGGCTGAGCATACGTGGGTGGGTGGGGGAGCTTTTGCATGACAATGATCCTGCTCATCGATCCAGGATCCATCATTAACTTTTTTTGCGAAAAAAAAAAAAAACTGTTTTTCCACATCCTCCTTACTCCCCTGATCTCCCCCCCCCCGCATTTTTAGCCTAGTTCCTGAAATGACATGTCGCTTACAGAGTCGTTGATTTCAATGTGCAATTGAAGCTAAAAATGCATCGCTTGCTGAATTAAAGGTCATGGCTAAAAATTAATTGCTGAATCAAAGGACATGGCTAAAAATGAGTTTGCTAAATCAAAGGACATGCCTAAAAATGAATTCTAGAAATATTTCTATGTATTTTACAAGCAATGGAAACAGTATGTTGTTGGCCAGGGGTCTTATTTTGGATGATGGATGCACTTCAATAATTTAATTGGTAATATTTTTTAAGTTATAGACTCAGTCCTAGAACTTTTGAATCCTACTTCGTATGTTTGGGATAAAATATATTAACAATCACATTCGTTCATACTCAAAAATTAAATTACTTATTTTGAGTTAGAATATCAACAACATATTCATAGAATTAATACAGTATTCAATGTAATGCATGAATAAAAGACAGCGAGTTTATTAATTATGTTATTAATATTCTGAAGAGAGAATAGGTGTGCGATACAACGTTTCTAAAACATTTGCATATTTCTAAGTACTTTAATAAGTTCTTTAAAGATATTAACTATAAATAAAAAGCTAGTTGTTGATTCTAGAGAAAATTAAAACTAAGATAGTAGTCATAGTCAAAATGAAGCTAAAGTAAACAGAAAGAAAAACAGCTTCCTCGAATAAATGCTTTTAAACTAATCTCGCCTCTTTAGCAAAATTTTCTTTTCAGAATCTAATTGCGTATAATAAGCCAACAGGTTTTGTGAAAGCCGGTATAAACTTATGAATATTTCACAATAAAGTAAAGCATATTTTGTTTAACGCTGGCCCGATACCTAGGAGACCGGATTTTCTTTAAAAAATGCAAATAGCTCTTGAAGCAAATGCGCTTCTCTATTGAAATTTCGGCCTGCTTTATGTCAGTTTACTTATGGTAAGTACTTCGGCAGTAAACAGTAAAAAGTAAATGCTCTAGACAGCTACTTAACGAATGTATACTAAACAGATTTTCTCACAAGAGATTTTCTTCTCTTTAGTAATAAATAACTCGAGTTTTTGCTTCCTAAATTAAAAAAGGAAATCTTCTTTCTTAAGATGTAATAAATAAATTATAATAAAGAAAGTACTTCACGAAAATTCCTTTGGAAATATTGTAGTATAACCATTATCTTACGGTTAATCTTTTAAAAATCGTCTGATTGATAATGTGTCTCGACTTAAAAGACTTAATGAAATATATATATATTTCATCTTAATATATATAGTAGGCTTTCTGGATCATATTGTTTTAATTATATTTAAATAATAGAGGTAATGGTTCAATAAATAAAATAAACAGATATATTTAAATAAGAAATTTATAACTCGAAATAATAGAAGATTAATTATCACCAGTTCCTAGATTTTTTTAATGGGATTTTGATGGTTTTGCCTTTCCTTTTTCAATTCAACTACCTTTCCTACATTAGAATATGCATACAGCTGAAAAAAATAACCTTAGATTGATTTCAATCTCGAATCAGCTTTAAATTTTACAAGAGCCATTAAAGGCACTATTATCGCACAGTTATATTATCAGAATGATATCACAGTTTGTAATAACCCCTCACGTTTTCTGGTAGTATTTTATCTTTCCATGGGCTAAAACCATGTGACGTCATAGTCACGTAACCATAACCACGTGTTTCCAGCCAATCAATTCCAGTGCTTGGTTGTTGCCAACTGTTATTTATTGCAAGAACTTTTTTAAAGTGCATATTTGCCAAAAATAATAATGCATGTAGGAAAACAAAACAAAAAATGATTTATAAATACGCATATAAGATATAATTTTTTTTAAATTTTCAAAAGCTTTGAGAATTTTAATAATTGAAACTCTTCACCCCCAACTATTAAATTTGAAATTTAATCTGAATTTTACAAATGGAACAAGATTACAAGTCTAATATCAGTTTTGAAGGCACTGTAGAACACGTGATTGTATGCATCACGTGACCATCATGAGAATTTAGTCCATTTCACTATCATAATAATTTTACAGCTACAGATTAGTGTTCTGTGGCGGTTTGTGCTTTAAGTATCTGGTCTAATAATAATTTACCAACTTTTATTCTGTTACCGGTTCTGTTTTTGTTTGGAGTTCACCTCAAAAAATAAACTATTCTTTTAGACTGGATTTCTAAAATTAGGTTGAAAGAACCGTAAAAAGGTTTTGATTTAGCAATGATTTCACTTTGAAAAACTTGCTTTAATGAGAGCTGTTCTAGAAGAACATTTCGCGAACAGTTAGTGTTTTAAAAATCCTCAAATAGATAATGCAACTCTTTGAAATAGAAGAGTTCTGAAATGGTTGTTCGCTGCAAAAGAAAGATTGCCCCTATAACAAAATAGCAAACAATAATTTTTCTTAAACATTTTTCCAAACAAATGAGATTTATTTTTCTTAAAACGAGTCGTTCAGTGCTACACACCTTATTATTTCGGTTTAGTGAAGATGAACAAAAACAAAGTGTTATTCAACTAAGTTTAACTTCCGAAATTCTGAAATGAGTAGGATTCTAATGTTTCGGAAACTTAATTAAACGGTATTTGTTTGTGAAAAGTGTCAAGCAGGATATTGAGACTAGGGTTAAGTGGGGAAAAAATACATTCACATATATCCGATTCTCTCGCGTGCGTATCAGAAGAACAATTACATCAACACACAAATCCCCACTTTCTCTTGCTCATTTTTCTTAAAAATAAATTTAAAAATAATTACTGGCTCCTCAATGCATCTTCTCCCTTGGCAAAACCATTTTGCGGTCGAGACCTGAGCACAATTAAATTAACCATTAATGAAATATTTATCTTCGGTCTCTCCCAATTCTTTCAGGCCCACTTCTCAAAAACAAAGAACTGGAGAACTAACGAGAAAATTATGCATAGGATATCATCCAAAACTAATAAACTTTCCAACTCAGTAAACACAGACGTATATTTCAGTCGCTCTATTAGGAAAAGCAACAAAATTTGCTCTCCTTATTCTTGGGCGATATATGGATCAAGGCACGCTAAACCAAACTTTCCACAAAAGATAATGCCTGGAGCTATTTCAGTAGCGAAAATTCGAACAAAAGGGAAAAGGGGGTGGGTTATCGATTAACGATCGACAAAAGCGACCCTTCTGGGTGGTGAAGGGGTGCACGGTCGAAAGTCAGATTCATCAAGAAAATGGTTGAATTGTTTTCTCCACTTTCGCCGCAAAAAAGTAACACCCTCCTCGAGGATTTAAGAAGTGTTCAGCTAAGGGGAGTTTTCGTTCGTTAACCCCATGTAGCTGATTATATCTTAGGGTGCATATATGGAAGCGACAATCTTGCTTTCTTTCAAATTATTACTTTCTTTCAAAGTTCTTTTTTTTAAAAAGGATTTATTATTATTTTCCTGTAATAATAGGCTAAGCTAGCTATTCTAAGCCTTTTGGTAATAAGAGTTAATTTCCCATATAAATTTTAAGCATCACATTCCCCAATATATTGCAATTCTATTTTTTCTTTACTGTTTTTCTTACCTTTGCCGACAGGTGATATAATTAAAAGTATGCACCGAAAGGTGAAATAATACCATTTTTTTTTTTTTTGGAAAATAGCATTGTTTCATTATATATATTTTACGTTTTTATATTTAAACACATCGTGTGATTACTCATTTGGGGATATTTAAATAGTTTATTACGTACTTTTATGATACTTTTGTGTATTCTAAATACTTTCAAGGAAGATTTCTTTTTATTTTCATTTGTTTCCAAATTGTCTTTACTCCTTACTGTTATATAAATAATTAGCTTTAAGATTTTATACAAGCCTTATTAATAGAGAAGGCTATGAAAGTTAGTTGGCTTATATAAGAAGCGTTCTTGTTCATGCATGTATTTTTAACTTTCCAGTATATTTTCTAAATAAAATAATGTAACCAGAATACTGTAAAACTACATATGTATGTAGTTTTACAGTATTCTGGTTACATTATTTTATTCCATGGGTGTACATTATTTTATTCTGGTTACATTATTTTTTTCCATGTGTATTACTACATACACATGAAATGTCGTGAGAAATCAATTCATTCATTAGTTGCTTGTTTGTCGTTAGAATCTTTTTTGTTGAAATAAATACTTTTAAAAATAAATCTTGATCGTTACTTTTAAATAATAGCTGAGTAAACTAAACATGTTCAATTCGACTTGTTCAATGTAATGCGTCCGATCTACAATTCAACGTTCTTAAAACTTTTTTTGTGCAAATTAGCCTTGACTATGCTTTCAAATTTGCTTGATGAAGATTAAAAATTTAATAGCGAAGAGCTATTTAGAACTCTTCTCCATCCTTCGCTATAGACGGAATATACTAATGTATTTATGAAGTTTAAATTAATCTTAAATTACTATTGTGAGTCAGTCAGAGTATAAATGTTCAACGTATAGAGTCCAGCTTTCCATTTAACGTAATGTGAATAACGTAATATAGAAATTAGGTTAACTCTTAGAAAGGTGATTAACATTGTTGGTTTAATAATATAAGGAAATGCTTACACAGAGTAGGTTAAAAGCTCATAGACACGTTCCAAATTTTATTACAAAGGGATTTAATTTATATATGAAAATACGATACATGACAAAGCATTCTTTCATAGGAGTAATAAATTTTAATATATATGTATATAATATAATAGTTTTTAATAAAATACTTTAGGGACAGATAACTTGAATATTAAAGATAAAAATGTCATTGACATAATACAGAACAAATATCCTATTAAAAATAATGGATAGAAATTCTAAATCCGTTATAAGTGAGACGGTAACTTACCTAAAGATGATTTCAAAAGTGCTTAATTATGATGAATCTTTGAGCAATAAACAAGTTATTGTCAGATATCAATGATCCGAAAACAATTTCAAACCTAGAAAAATACAGACTCAATTGTGACAGCTTTATATTTATTTTGTTTTATAATTATTTCACTAAATAATTATAAAACAAACATAGAAATTATAGAAGTAATATTAAGAATATAAGACATACGTATAGATGTGTGTGTGTGCAGTGGCGCACACAAAGGGGGTTCCTGGGGGTCTGGACACCCCCAAAGCTCTTGAGTTTTTTTTCGATTGATGATAATCCTATATATATATAACGTAAAATTTATTTATATCCTTGTAATTAACAATTTATATTATTGATTGATGCTAATTATTAATTAAATAATTCATTTTTTACTGTCTTTTGATAACAAAATCGACGAAATCAAAAGAATCAATTGGTGTCGTCTTGATATATGATACGAGTTAGGGGACTTTCGAGCATGGACTCCCCACCCCCTTGGAAAAATGTTGTGTGCGCTACTGTGTGTGGGTAAATTTAAGATGTGTGCTCAGGGTTATTTTTTCCAAGGGATATGAAAAATAATTTATAATAATAGAAAAAGATTAATGAAAAAATATTATTATGCAATAATAAATGCAAAGTGTAAATACATTAACTAATACAGACACAAATGAGAAATACACAAGATGCAAATTCAAGATTATATTTTTTGTGTGAGTGTATATGTATCATTACTGCTCTATTCCATATTTTTGAAGAACATCAAAGAAGCTCAAGGATCTCTAGCAGTATTTCAAATGGTTAACCATTTGTGTGATAATTATTCAAGAGGCTTTAACCACCCAAATATATAAATAAACTGCTAATTATATATAATTATTTAATTACTAATTAACCATGTAATCCACAATTTAATTACATTGAACTAAAGCTTCAATATCTATAAATAATTATTTAATAAGCAAAAAAAGGAATATATATGTATAGCGCGAAAACAATAAAAAAAATTCTGCTTATGCTCAAGAAATGATCACTTATTCTTGATTACACAAGAGATGATTTTAGATCTGTTGCATTATTATTAAATATATAGTTAGTTATTAGTTATGAATTATATGTTAGTTTAGTCGATCTCTTATTGCTTTTCTAGAAGAAGGAAAACAAAGTCCCGAGAATGAAATATGCTCCCTTTGTTTATCTCGATAGACCTAAGTAAACACATAAAAACAATCATTTCCTGAATTTCCGCTTCGGTTGTAGCTAATGTTGTCCATTATAATCGAAATCCGATGACTAGAAAGCTCGATTTACAAGAATAGAACACATATGTTTCCTACCATAAATTAGCTAAGACTATTACAATATACATCAACATATTGTTTACAAAGGTTAAGTGTAGATCGAGGAGTGAAAAGGAATCTAATAAAACTTTTAATTATGTTGGATTTTAATAGAGTTTAGTGCACATTATATCCGTATGAGTGTTTGCCACAGTCATTTTTTAAAGAAAAAATATTCGCACTTTTTTAATTTTTAATATTTATTTTTTCCATCTACATTTACAATTATTTCTTGTGATTACAAATTTAACACGTTTCTGCCAGGAAATTATTCTAATGATGATCTTATTAAGGCTAAGTCGAGAACAAGACGAAACCTTGGGTCCAGTTGTCCCATGCCTTAAGACGTTCCTATTTGCCACGGTAACCGAGTGTTCAAGGTCATTGCCTCTTAGATGGCATGTCATGAGTTTGAGCTTGGTGCCGCTAAAGACCGCCGTGTAGAGGGGGCTGCTGCACGTTCAATCTGTAAAGGCTCAAACGTCCTCCCGTTGGTGTTGAAGTTCGGTGAGGGGTTGCCTCAGGTGTCATCTTCGTCAATTAACCATGGTTCAAAATTACCATGTACGTCGCCAATATACCTCGCGCTGTTTTATAGCGTGACTTAAATATACCCCCCACTCACTAACTCAAAATTGAATACACGTTCAACAATTGAAACCCATTTTAAGCAATAATAAAGAATTCGACTGAATTGAATAATAACATAGATTAAAAAAGTATATAACATTTCAATTTAAAAACGCATGGACACACTAAATATCTTTCAATCGCAAAACTTTTAAATAAATTATAAAACTATTCAAACTCACATTTTTTTTTTTTTTTTTGATATAACGATGAACAAATTTTAAAAATTAGTCGTTTTCAAAGTAAATTCACAGGAACATTTGGAATAAAAAATTATGGCAAAGAAAAGCTGCCTTGTTTTATTAAAAGAAATAAGTGTAGGAAAAACTAAAAGTTGTTGAAAAAAATTCAAAGTTTCTTTTTAAAAAAGAGTTCTAGATGACTGAAAAAATAATCCAATTTGAAAAACTTCCATTGCCAATAATGGATAACTGATAATAGTTATTTTTAAATTTTAAATTGGATTTCTTTGTGTGTTGTAAACTCTCTAAGCTAAAGAGAAAGAATAATATTCCCAATATATATATATATATATATATATATATAAATCCCCATCTTTTTACTTTTAATAACCTTTTTATTTATTCATAGCAATAAATACATAAGAAAAATCTGATAGTATTAAACTGGTTTTGTTCACAGTCCAACAATGCAAACGGTGTCCTTGCTTTCAATTTTTCCACAGTATTTTCAAAATCGATATATTGTGTTATTAAATTTTATTTGTACCATGTTATGGGTTAATGTTATCTGTATTCTTACTGTTATTGGTTTATTATAGTTTATTTTTTATGGATTTGATTCGATAAGGATGACTGATCACTAACGGGGAAGTATCGGTAAAAAAAAATTTTTTAAAAAAAAGAGACGAAATTAAAAAAAATGATAGTTAACAAAATTAACATCAATAAAAGCATTTTAATGTCAGTTATGAGTTGTTATATCATCTTGAACAAAAATAAATTGGCGGACAATATCGTACTGCATATGTTTTAAAAATACCAACATTTATATTAGATTTAATGCGTTGGCATGTTTTGCTATGGGGAAAAAAGCTTCAGATTCAATTAAAATATATATATATATATAAGATAATGCTTGTTATAAATTACTTAATGTAGTATAATAAAACGCAACCTTTATCTGAAAGCAAAAATTTGTAACTTGGAAAAGTGACAAAATGAAGCTACTAAGAGTCATTAAAAATAATTAACATTATTTGTTTGTCTGGCTAAATTCACATCTTGTGAGTGTGATGTCGTTAAAACTCTATTTTCTATTTGAGTTACTTACTGCTTGCTCCCGGTAATTATAAATACTTTCATTTGGTTAAAGTGTAGTATAAGGCCCTTGGTGACGTTAATTTTTTTTTTGTGACCAAAATCGATTGCCAAGCTACTTTACTTACCAATAGGTGCCCTGAAGCCAGAATGAATTCATAATCTCACCATAATATCTATAAAAAAATTGTCAAATCCAAAGAAAAATTGCCATATCAAAAAATCGCCCCCCTACACTACACTTGAGCCCTTTCATTTTAATAGCGTACGCTTCTGTGGTACCTCATTCATCAATTCTAGTCTTTTTATGTATCCAGTGTCATATTTATTGTACTTGATATATTCACTTGAAAAAGAGGTCAAAATAAAATAAAAAAATTTGCTTTTCAGTACAGATTGGTTACGATCAGGCATGGAGGTACACAATATTTCACAGTATTGTGATGTATTTTTTGAAGTTCATTCGTGTTTGATAATTTTTGTTTTTGCGGAGTTTGCCAACTGTCATTGATCTCAGCTTTTTTTATATTTTAAAACCTTTTAACAAATATTTATGGGCATATTTCCGGTTGAAGATCCATGAATCTTACTCCCCGACTTTTCCAGTGGTATCTTAAAATTTTTAGCTTGGTAGCATGAAAATCTATCATATTGAAAATGAGATCTCCGATTATGGGATCTCCAAAAGCAATGGCAACTTTTCCCAGGATGGACAGTTCCATTTATAGATGTCCCATCAAATATGAGCCACTTTACATCTTACACTTGAAGAAATGGCTTCCCAGACCATGATTTTTACAGCATTATTCATGGAGGGAATGATATAGCATTTAAAGATAAATTTATTGGACGTTTCTTACATAATGTATAAAACTGCAATATTTGTCTTCTATTACTCAGCACTCTATCCCTGATAATTAGTGTAAAATGAAAGTTTCTCAGCAGTCTTCTTGGCAAAGAATCTAGACTTCTTGGTTGGCCTTAAATTGGTTCTGAATATCCTTTTTGTGGGATTGTTCTTTAGCTAGGAAGTTTACTATCGTTTGGTTAATTGCCATGGTCGATTTTCTGGGTGACATTCTTAATTCCTCCATCCAAAATTATGCAGTCTATGTTACCCTTAATTTTACACTTTTTGCCGACCTTTTAGCTTTCTATGGCCATCATTTCCAGTAATTTTGAAAGTGTTGATTCGGAAATAGCCCTTTGAGTCAATCCAGTTTGGCAAATACTGTAACCATCTTCTCATTAAGAATCTTTATTTATGATTTGTGCGTTTCTTGTGGAATTATTTTGCCAGACATAGTCACTACTTTTACTCTTCTGTCTGTAGAGGAGTCTGTATTTTTCTTCTTCTGTCTGAATGTCTTCTGAATGTACGCAAACGCGTTCACTAAACTAACGAAAAGGCCAATAGTCATATGCATTATATCAATCATGTTCAATATTAAAAATTGAATAACATTGACTTCTTTTGATATTCAGAGTCCACAGTATAATTAAACTTAAATGCCTTCCACGATAAAATATCTTTTTTGGTTTTTTTTTCATGTCTCGAACTTTAAAAAAAATTCCGGTAAGCCTCTTTTTAACTTTATTTTAGAATCTTCATATCCATTATTTTCCATATTTTTCATTTTCTGCCTAATTTTTAAAAAAAATTTGCTTATAATTAAAAAAAACCATTGTGGCTTTAACTATACAAGCATCCTAACTAACAGTACATCTTAAATTTGTAAACAATACATCTTATATATATATATATATATATAGTAACATAAAATGAAAGAAATACATGGCATAATAAAATTGATAATACAAAATAATATCACTAACAAAGCTAGAAGATTCAAACCAGATTTAAAGAAACACACTTTAAAAATAATGGAAGAGTCTATTATTTTTAAACATATATTTGTTTAAATATAAGTGAATCAACTTAAAATTACTCACAGAACTTTTATAATAAACATTTCATGGAAGAATGATGAAATGTTCAGGATAATTCGTTAGAATTAAGAAAATAAATTGTACGTTGAAATTTATACGAGTTAAAAAGGAGAAATCGAGTAAGCAATTATAATTATCAATTGAACTACGCCATGAAGATCTCAAGCGGCGAATTAAAACAGATTAATGAAGAGCTCTTCAAATTTGAGAAAAATTAATCGACGATCTTCTTTAAAAAAAAAAAAAAAGGAAAGCTAAAAAGATAAATCTTTTCTAAGTCTGCATCAGAAAAATCGTTCATTTCTCTCCCGAGGAACTTCTTTCCCGAGTCAATTCATTTTCTGGAAATATAGGAAGAGTAAGCAAATAGAACGGACGTGAAATATTAAATGTCTGGTCAAGTTGAAAAACATTTTTCGCACGCGATCTTTACTGACAGAACAATAAAAAAAAATCGGTAAAAACTGATAAAAAGAGAAAAGAAGGGGTGGAAAAAATGAAAATGAAAATAAGAAAAATGGTACATTTCCACGTTTCGGGAAATTGCCTATTCTACTGGTTGCTTCAAAAAACAGTAAATAAATAACTAGAGCGAGTGAAAAAAATAGAAATTCTATTCTATTTATGCATACATATTAAAGGCATTTCTGAAAAATAAATAAATAAGAAAAAATGGGAATATATTGAGAGGCAGAAATGATTTCGGACACCAGATATAGAAGAGAGTTTATATATATGCTATATGGATTTTTTTTTCGGATAGGGAGTAAATTTTTTCCTAAACCCCCTTCCCTCTTCAAACAAGTAACGTGAATATATTTTAGCGGCATATTTATGGAACATTTTCGGTTGTAAAAAATTGAAAAAGGAAATTCTTTCCTTCTCTGCAGAATGCCATTGTGAACAACGGCTTTGGAAAACAAAAACACCAGAGCTCCTTCTGCTACGACAAAGGCTTCTTCAGCTTTGGGGGGAGAGAAAGGAATAACTTCTTATGCCCCCCCCCTCGAGATATTTGCTTTTGCACTTTTTTCTCCCTTCTAGCAACAGTTGCTGTTTGGTATGTAGTATTCTGTTTGGTAGAGAAAACTTTCAGATTTCTTAGGGCCATAAAGAATTCAAACGCTCGAAGGTTAGGAATGCGAACGAACCGTTTGTTTCCTTTCCCTGTTAGACAGTAAAATAGGCATTTACATACTGTGGAGGGAGGGAGAAAGGGTAAATAAGAACGCAAAACAAAATTTAATCGCCTTGTTGTTGTTCGAGCGCATAAATTGCTGTTGTGATTGGCAATTGCTTTAATTTAGAATTTTATAGTCAGAGAATAAAAATTGCAAGCCCCTTTTTTAATATTGAATTTTTATTTCGAAACCCCCTTAAAAATCGAATTTCTTTTGCGATGCTAACAAAGGGTTCAACTAACACGTAACTGGTCCGTGGGTGGAAGACCAGATGACATTTGCGGCTCTAAAATTTAGAGGGTAAGGTCAAGGTAAGACTCAACGGAAGCTGAAAAAACCTCAGACAAGTTCACTCCAGATCTCTGCAGGTATCCATCCCAGTGATGTACACTGACCTCGCTTATGGGAGAAGGTGGTTGTGCATTCTAAAAACTCGTCGATGGAAGGGCCAAGGGGTAATCTCTGTAGCAAAAACAACAAAATGTGTTGGTCACGGGGAGGGATTTGAACCTCCATCCCCCTATGTGTGCGCTACTGGTTATTTCCATTTTCTAATACCTGAAATTACTATTTCAGCTGTCACTAATCGGCACAGAATGTTGTACCGGATGATTTTTGAACAGTCATAGACAAACCCATTCCACACTGAAAAGAGAAAGAGACGTCTCAAATACATTCAAGAGAACAGACACAAATTATGAGCATTGAGGAATGAACCGACGAGTTTATGAACATTGTTTCAACTGTGTACGGACATTGCATTTCTGAATGCAATTATTAGCTTACTAATTTAGTGAGTGTAATAAGAGCTGGTAAATTCTTACTTGAGATTTGATCTTCATTTTAAATATTAATGTCTACATAAATTTATGTATATATGAATATAATTTTCATCCAATCAAGCCAAACTGCCATTTAGGGCAGAGGTGGCCAGAGACTTTCTTGACACCATTGCAGAGTAGAAAACTAAACAGTTCAGATAATTAATTATATTATTATTATTATTATTATTATTAATATAGAGTTACGGTAACAAGCATTCATCATTGTTTTCTTATTTTGTTCTCTAAGAAACAAGATTTTATTTTTTCTTGACAGCCAGTATGGTCATGGTTGCCGTAAGGTCACCATCGGACTGGTCAAGGTCATGGGTTCGATTCCAGATGCCTCAAAAGAAACATCGAGTGCAGAGCTTTAAGCTGATCGGGACTTAAAGTTCTGAAGTTGACAGTAAATGTAAGTTTGGTGTATGGGGTGGAATTTCAAGTGTCGTCATCGTTGCGAGATCCTTATTCAAAATTAAGAGATCCTTGTCATTAGTCTAAGTGTTTTCTTAATTGTGCGAGACTAATTAACAATTAATCAACTGACATCCAACTTCATTCGTATGCGTGTAATATTCACCAAGAACGATTTTCAGTGTTTAATTTTTGCTGCCTATAAGAGTTCAAAGATAATATATTAAAGAATATACAGTATATTAAATACACCAGTGGCGATGAATTAACTAGTAAAGTTCCATGGAAGATACATCCTCGTTTTGAAAGACCTATCTCAATGACGTAAAACTATGTAATGATAAGTGTGTGACTATATTACTTATATTGTACAGAATTCTGTGTAATGGATTTTTAAATAGTATAAATATTTTTTATCTGGATGTGTAATACGTTTATATTACTCTAGGTTGTATTTATTTTGTGACAAAATTGTAATATTCACAAGGAACGCCGTTCCTTAAATTATAATGGCGATTCAATCGAAACTTGGCGAAATCTTGGCTATAGAGCTAAATTGGCATCATTTTGGGGAGCCATGTTTGCCACCCTATGGATTCTTATAAAATTGAGTGAAGAAATCTACTTAATTCATGATCTATGACGCAAGCACAAGCAGTTTTTTCTCGAAGGATCCACTCGCCAACACTTTCTCGCGAAGTCACTCGCCAAAACTGGGTTAGTCTTGTTTTGAATTTGAAGAGTAGTATTGATTTAACCATGAAGAGAATCGACCAGCGATTAGTTATTACTGCGCCTGTTGTGTAGGGCAAGTGAGTGATTGTGAATAATATTTTACGTACTTGTATTTTAGACACTGATAAATGTGTCTGAACGCCGTAGAAGGTGAGAAGGCTTTCTGAGCTTTATTCTGTGAAGTTGAGTACTGTATCCTGTATTTCAAGAATTGTTTTTCAACAATAAATTTCCATCACTCCTGAAGAACTAACTGTCTTGCTTTTTGTGATTTGTATATAATCACCAAACCCCGAACCTTATAACAACATTATAAAAATATTTTTTAAGTTCTGAAATTTTTATTAAGATGCTTGAAAGGAAATATTCCTTTATTTAAAAATTTACTTGCATGTCATTAAGAAAATATAATCTTAGAATTCACAAATAAAGATTTAATTTTAAAATGAAGTCATTTTTATCTAAAATGAAGAAAGAGAAAAATATTATCACGATTCCAAATCTAATTCGTATTTATTAAAAATAATTATGCTCCCGTTGCGCTCATTGTTCAATTTTTAAGATAAATTTGGATTTTTTTTATTTATTAAAAAAACTGAGAATATCTTGCAAAATATTACAAATTTTTTTTTTCATGTGAACAACAAATATGTATTAAGAGATTATTGTTTTCGAAGAAAATACATATATTTTTCATTGTAAAAATATTTAATTCACAATAAAAAATTATCTAACCACAAGATGTAAAACTTATTTGTTTTTCTGATAAATTTCCTTTATGAATATTTAATACTAATTGAAACAGAAATATAGTTTCTTAAAATCTTATCTAACAAGATTTTTATTATTACATATTCTGACAATTTACAAGCTTTACTTAGATTAGAAAATAAAGAAAATTGAAAGGAAAAAAAAAATCTTAGTCCCATGCATATTAATTTGATAACAGGGCATCTATTCACTAGCACTTAACTAATTAATTCTAACCAGATATAGCAACTCATGCCGGTTACTAAATTTTGCCAAGCACAAACACTAATAAAGAAATTTAATCCCACAGATCGTTAACAAAAAGAAATGAAGGTTTATTTTCTTTACAATTCTTTGTTTCTTCTCGTCTAAAATGATTCAATAAATCTCCTAGGATCTTCAATTGGACCTCTGGGACGGCAAGGCGATTAGATTTTTACTTCTTGGGGAGAATAAACGTATATATATATATATATATATATATATATAATATGAGGTCATATCCTGGAGGGATATATTAAATTTGCTTCGAGCCATAATTGTCTTTGTAAAAGCAATATTATCTTGCGTTATACATATTTCCTAAGATCCTTTTCATGGAATCTGCATTTATAATTATACTTTGTGATTCTACAATTAAAGAAATTATCAAAGTTGTTTTTTCTTTACTTTTTTTCTTCCTGGAAACTTTAACTCCTTTTGTAGGAGTGATTATTTACCGTTTTCTTTTTCAAGGCTATTATTGGACCGAAGTCGATGGCTATTAGAAATTATCTTTGTTACCGTTTTGATGGTATTGCTTTCATTGGAAGGCAGAAATGCTTCATATTTCTTGTTGCAATTCTCTTTTATTGCTGCTTGGGTATATATTTATTCGGGATATCTGGCTTAAAATTATTTTTTAAATCCCTCTTGTAATTTTCTGAAGTAAATATTACTTTATTCTTTTTTGATATACAACATGCTTTTGCTGCAGTTAGTCATATAAGATGAGAATGATTTTTTGAGACTATTTTCTGTAATATTAAATTTACTCTTGCCCGAAATTATGACTTTACTTTTGAAATAAAATTCCTCTTAAGGCGTTTGATGGACTATCTAAAATTTTATGTAAAATTAGCCACCTTATTAATACTATTATTATCATTATTTCAAAGAAAGCGAATTGTATCATAAATTGTAGAAATATTAGATAAAAATATTTTAAGGGGCTATACATTGGCTTACTTTACGTCAGCATTTCTTAAACAGATTCCATATGGACGCACAGTGGCTCATTAACGCTTTGAAGGGGAGGGGGGGGGGTTGTCTGGAGTGCAAATTAAAAACTGCATTAAAAAATACTTTTAAAGAATAATTTAATAATGATAAAGTAATAAATAATAATAGGTTAATGGTAACATCCAAAGGAGTCTAGAAATTCGTGGTTTGAAGAATTGTGTATTTTTTGAAATCTTTATTTAAGGGAGGGAAAATTGTTCTGTCCACGGAAAATTCTCGAATAAAAAATATAATGCCGTATTTTTTTTCGTCATTTGATGTTGCGGTTTAGTCATGTAAAACTCATTTGTTGGCGGGAAATTCATAATCGACTTGATTCAGTGGAAGAAATGATCTGACTCACAAAACTTTAGCCAGATATGGTATGCTTGTGTCATAACAGTAGCCCTATAGGATCTTATTAGTAGACTCACCATTTCTTAAGAATATCTTTATATGTGTTGTTATTTGATTTTATTATTTTTTCGGTAGCTTTTTATTAAAACACAAAAGAATATGTTTAATATCTTTCAGATTTATCAATTAATATTTTCAAAATTTGTAGCATATTTTTTTATATAATTCATTGGAATTGCTTAATTATTATCTTTTAAAAAAATACAAATAAATGTTTCATTTAGAAATTATTTAAATGCTAATTATTAGCTTTTTGCATTCTATCAATAAATATTCCGCTTAGGAATATCAAGTTTGCATTTATGGGAATTCATATTCGCACACACACATAGCTCGGGTTACATGCACAGTAAATTTTTGCTGCGGAAAATTTAACGTCGTCTCTTAGAAATTTCAACGTTGGCACACACAGAGATGAAAAATGTCCTGGACCGTCGAATCAGTAATCTAGAGTACACAGTGCAGTTTCATCTTTAAATCAATAAGCTGAAGATAATATTATTCCATTCTTCCATTTACATTCTCGTAATTTTTAGACTCAAAACTAATAAAAAAATTTTAAAAATTCAATTTGTGTCACAAGCTTTAAGCATGCAAACTTCAAAAAATCATTTAAATATCGATTTGAATTGAAATTACTTATCATTTCATTTTTTGTTATTTTCATTCCATTGCAAAATTTTGTATAATATTGATTTTCCATTTTCTTTGTTAGGCCTTTGCTGTAAAATCTAAAAAAAAAAAAAAATTCATCCCGTACTTAATTAAAATATTAGATTGTTTACCTTTTTCGAACCTGATGAAAACAAATTTAAGCCCCCCCCCCTAAAAAATTATTCAAAGAGTTATGGCACACGATCATTCATAGGAACTTTGTATCCTCTTTTAAAAGTCACGTTTCTTTCTTTGAATGCTTGATTAAAATATTTTGGTCGATATTTTTTCTGAAAGTTTAGCTTAAAATATAACATTTATGAAAAAGATAAATTTATTATCTTTAATTAATAACATCATCTAATATAAATGTCAAACAAAAGCATGGGATTAAAGAATATAGTTTTAAATTTCACAGAATATTAAAAAATGCGATATTGATTCGTTCGGATTAACTTTCTCTTCCCGAAATAATTAAATCAAATAAACATTTTCCACAATATTATTAAATAGTTTTCATGAAAAAAGTAATATGTTGTGAAAGACCGGAAAAGAGTTGATGCCTTACAACAGGGGAAATATTTATTGTAAACATATTTGAATGAGCCTTATTTGTCTAGTATATAAATTATATTTACTTTTGAGAAGAAATTCTCATAAAAAAATATAGCTAATTGAATAATAAATTCAGAATATTCACTTATTGATTTCGAAACCTTGTATGTTTTGATATTCTTTATACATACACATATAAACTGTGTTTCTGCATAAATTTTGTGCAAATATTTTATGTAAACATGTTCATTTTGTATTTTACCACATATATTTCCCTGGAGGGACTCAGTGAGATTAAAGGCAAGACCAATTCCATTAACCTCAGCTATATGTAGAAAGCCAACTGATTTTCCCTACTGGTTTAAACATTGGTTAAAACCTACGGAAGAACAAAAAAAAATTTTTTTTTCTTCATGTATTCACTTTATAATACTTTTTAACAAGAATTTCTAGATTAAACAAAAACACAAACTCGACCAAATAAAGGTATTTCTGTTCAAGAAAAAGCCAAAACTAACACAAGAGATCTCGAATATGTTTAAAACTAGAAGTCCCAAGCAAACTTCTACACTGGCTTGAGGAACGCATGAAGAATTCAACGTGTCTTACTTCTTTTTTTCTTCTTTTTTTTTACTTTTTTTCCTACTTCTTTCTTTCTTCATCTTCATTTCTCTCCTCTTCATTTGTGTTCTTTATATTTCTTCCACCTTCCTATGTGCATATAAAGTTTATTCAAATCAGGTAACTTGCTGAGTTCCCGTTTTCTTCGAGAAAAGAACCGCAATTGTGTTCTCTTGGGTGTTCTTTTGTGTAGAACTGGAAACATCAATAAGAAGCGGAAGTACAAAAGGGAAGTATGCTGAGGAAAGGAAGAAAAGGTTGATATGGATCCGAAAATATACTTTATTTTTGCAAAGACTGAGAAATGCTGAGTTAATATAAATTGGAGATAAAAATATTTCTTTACAAAATACAGCTATTGCTGCATTTAAACGGAAATAGGATCTGATCGGGATTATTGTATCTTATTTTTCGGGCTTTGATATTAGAATCAGAAAAAATGGAAACTGTGTTTTTTTAGTATTTAAATATACATTTGAAAAGAAAATTTTAAATAAATGCAAATCCAACACCAGAGAGAAAATAAAAAGGAATATAATTTTATTGATATTTGTTTTGCAATATATTTTGAGGCAAAATTGCATCATTAGCAATTAATTTTAAATATAATCTTATTTTTTTTGTTGTAATTAATTACCAAACGATCTCGTCAATGTTTGTATTTTTAATCTGTTGTAAGCAATACTTGTAAATAATAAAATAATGTAATAAAACAACACATTTTTAAACCAAATATTGTACATTTGAACTTTAAACTGACCAATTACTGTTAAAATATCTAATTTTGAAAAATAAATCAATTTTAATGTGTCAGCTAATACTGTGATATATTCCATGGACATCAATTTAAATTCAATACCAATATCAGTGGCGTAACGTACACCCCCGCACCGCGGGGAGGGGCAAAACCTGACTGACGCTGCGTAACCCTTTGTCAGGTATGGCTTGACGGTTGATCTGTGGGCATCTGGACTATATATCATGGATGTCTGATTGGGAGAGGGCGGGGTAGTACAGTCCAAACAACAGGTAGACGATAAGTGTCAATGGTTAATCTTTGTGGTAAAAATTAAAAATTTGTTGGTCTATGGAAGGAAGGGGGATGAACATCCAAACTTCACCCTTGCGTCCGCCACCCTTGAATAGTGATATTCACAGTTGAACAAAAACTAGAAATAAGTTTTTTAAAAAATTTTAAAAATTTATAAAAATAATTTTTTTACTCAATACACATTTTTAAAATATGAATATAGTAAAACAAGTGCTTCTAATTTTAATGCTTAAAGTGGAGCGGTTATATATCTGAACTGCTATGCTCGGTTCTTATCTAAAAATTATGTATAAATAAGTAAACTGAATCGTAGATTTATTGATACTTTCCGGTTTCTCTGGTGCGGGCGCTAAAGTCGCCAAAAAAGACACAATCGACGCTAAACGGTATATTTCCACCGGTAATCTTCTATCGAAACATTTTCAAAATAAGGCGTGATTTTTTCTGATCAGTAACATCTTTTTCATAATACATAAATGGATGAAAAAAACCAATGAGAACTAATATTTGTTAATAACACCAACTTGGTGAGTTTTGCGCCGGCGAAATGGAAAAGTACTGATTCATTTTCGTGGTCTTCATACACGATTTCATGATTAAAAAATATCAGTAAAACATAACTTTTGATAATGGAACTCAAATTGGTAAGTGCAAGATCATCATTAAATCAGATTTTTTTTAAAAGGCTTTAATATTCAGATTTAAATCGTCGTCAGAAGAAATGAATAATTTAGATTTTTTTAAAAAAAAAAAAAATTTGGAGTATAGTAATAAAAAAATTCCTCATTTGTGTTGGTGGTTTGGTTGCTAGGTCTGCAGGAAATGATAAACATTTCTAAAATAAGTTATTCGTTTCGATAATGATACCATCCTATCTCCCATCCATTCCTGCAACACTTAGAAACAGCTACATATTATGATTCCGGATAGGTGCGGTATTTGGTTCTAATATAAGGGATATTTATGCACATTTTCAAATGAAAGGAATTGTTATAATCTTGTATTATTTTTATTGATAAAAAAAAATTCGAGATTTTTTTTATAGGCCTAGGCTAAATATGAAGAGTACGTAGTTTAATGTGTTTTTAAATGTATACATTATATTAAATAACAAAATGCGACACATTATTATTATATTTAAAACTGGAAAAAGTACTTTTTTCAATAAAAAATTTAATTCAAATTATATTTCACCAGTTAACTGTGGCGCTCCAGTTTGAGAGCGAACAATTATGCGGTCACAGAAATCGAGCGATGACGAGTATATTCGTCAATTACAGAGTAAGTTTCACTGTTAAAATATTGGATCAAAAAGATAGGTTTATCTTATAATATCAGCAATTTTATTACCATCATTTATTTATTTCGTTAATATTTTTTTTATCCTAAGCCCGTCTTCGGCGTCTCTGCCATTCGTCGACGAGCAGCCCAATAAAATGATGACGAAGCATAAAAAGAATTAAAGTTTGTCTCCATAGAGTTGTTCACAAAAAACTTAAAAACAATAGGGCAGTGTCTGAGGTGGTCAACATCCATTTCACCCTGGTTTCACAGAGGCCCCAAGCAGAATCCTTTACTCCAATGCGATGTAAATGCATTTGCAAGTAGTCATGTCCAGTAAGTAAACGAAAGAACGCAATTCCAGCAGATCGAGGCAGGGAACTGGGAAATCTACCACTTTTGTTAAGCAAGATATTCCTCCTTTTACCTGCAGCTTCTTCACCATATAAGAAGACTATTAATTTGAAGTTTACTGTAAAAAATGATTCTTTTGATGTTACGCAGAGGAAAGGGAGAGTCAGGTTGGTACATGAGAGATCCCTCTTTAGAAAGTCTGTCTGCTTTCTCATTTCCAGAAATGTTACAGTGGATGGGAATCCACTGGAGAGTAATACTTTCTCTAGACTTCCCAAGTTAAGCTAATTTCATTCTACAGGAATTCACTAGAGCGTTTTCATTATATCTTGAGCTTATTAGAGACAAAATGGCAGCTTGAGAATCGATGAAGAATTCAATATTATGCTCAGAACAGCTTTCTAATTTACCAATCGCAAATGATATATTTGGATAATATAAACATATCTTACGCACATATTACTCGAAAGTTTTTATGAATATCTATGAATTTTAGCGACCTTAACACACACTAATTTACTCTTCCGTCTTTACTGACAAAATATTTTCACCCTGGTGCTGGTCCTATTTGACATGTGCTGGACAGGTGCTATAGGGTTGATCACAATCATCGGACCAAAAAGCATTACTTACACCACTCGATAGCAAGGTAATTTCAGGTCAGCACCTATCAATGGGCTCAGTGCCTGGTCAGCGTTACGCATTTGTCACATGGTTGATCATACTGAAGGATGCCTATTATAAACCAACATTCCGAACTTTTGCCTTTGCCCCTTTTAGGCTAGCATCTAGAAAATATTATCATCGCTCATAAATAAATTCGTTTTGCAAACTTACACGCAGTTTCAGCCGGTGTATACTCTTAAATTTAATAATTTTTAAACTGGTTCTTAGTGTAAATATGATGACATTAGAGAAATACTGAGGGATAAAGTGATTTTCAAAACTTGTGCATTTTCTTCTCTCTAGAAGTTTCATTAAATATTTTAAATTTAAGATATTTCTGATGATTGGCTTGAACAATTCATAAGTTTTAATAATTTGTGATTTTTTATTAAATTACTCGCATGAAATTTATTAATCATTTGTAATAGAAGAGCAAATATCAAAATTTTTAAAAAAATTCCCTGCTAAAAAATTTAGAGCAATTTAATGTTTTGGTTATTTTATTCAATTCAACAAATTAAAGGTCAATGGTTGAATCATTTAGTGCTACAACCAATTTTCGTGTGAGATTGCCATTTTTATTGTATGTATTTGTCCAGTTGGAAAAAAAAATTATATTACTAACAATAATCCTTTTAACTATAACATTTTAAATATCATTGTCATGCTGTCATATCTTTCATCATATGCTCGAAATCAAAGTAAAAATAATAAAAACAATTAAAAAATGTACAAATTGATTTGTAATATGTTTTAACACAAACTTAAATTTATTCGGAGTAAAATACGATTACATTACTTTAGGAGAGGTTCTTTTTAATAAAATTTATATTAACTTCGAATATTAAAAACGTAATATCGGATTGAGTCTTTCTGTTGCATTGTTTTTATCAAGACAAAAATAGAAAAAGATCAAAAAATGCATCAAGTTTTCTGTGTTGAAGGGTTGAGCATTAAAACAAATATATTCTCGGTCTTACTCAGCTAGAATGGAAGAAAAAAAGAAAGAAAGAAAAGGAAAAAGATGGAGAAAAAAATATAAAATTGTAGAAGCTGAAAGAAGAGTGTTGGGGAGGGAAACAAAATAAAAAGCAAGGTGGGCGTAACCGCAAACTGTGACAATGTCTATTTGTCAAAGCGTTAAGGGAAAAATAAAAAAAAGGAGGAAAGAAAATTCACGCCAAATCGGAGATTAAATCGCCAAATTCGACAAAGTGTCAACATTTCTTACTGTATTTTTTTCTTCACCGCCGAGAATGCAGTGTTACACATTTTCCGCCCCTGGCCGAATTTCAAAAATTAACTTTTCTTTTTGTTTTCCAAAAGTTACTTTTTTTTTTACTTCCTTCTTCATGCTTAATGCTAGTTAGAAAAAAAAAATTACCCTTTTTTAAAGTTTTCGATTTTTTTTTTTATGTATGACTTATCAATATCTTTTTTTCCTCTTGTCAATTAAAAATAGTTTCGTAAGGAACTTTAAAAGAAAAAAAAACTGAACAAAACAGTAATTTGTGTTTAAAAGTCAACCCATCTTTCAATTTACTATTAATAGATTTTGTTAAAAATAAAACAGCAGTAGTGACATTAAAAAAAAAGTTCTTGATAAAAATATGCTTCACATAAAAAGTATATTAACTCGCGAGAGAAAAAATTCATTCTTCAAAATTATTCCATTTTTAAAAGAAAAGTATTGTTTTAATAAAGTATAGTGTATTATATTCAGTTTAATGTAATGCAACACATTTTTGAATCATTATTCAACTTAAAAAAAATAATAATTGATTTTTATTAAAGATGTTAACCAAAATTTTACAAATCTCCTTAAACTTCTAACAAAGTTAAAGTAAATTATAAATAGCCTATTAAAATTTCCATTAATGAAGTAATGCGAAATTGAGATCTTCGTAATCACAAATGGCATTGCAAGCATTTACATAAATTACGTTATTTTTATACATAATTTATTGCATTAAATATTAACTTCGTAAAGTTCTTTCTGTATTTACTTCAGTATTAACGATATCAAAACGTAATCATCGATAAATAATGCATTAGTTTAATTTTATGTAAGTAGATGATAAATATTCAAATTAACGTTTTATCTTTCAGGTAAATGTATTTTAGCTCTAAGATTAACCAAGTTACTGAACAGCAAAACACTTTAAGTATAAAGAAACAAATTTATTTCTGAAATGAATATAAATTAAAGGAAAGCATTAACGATAATGTGAACTTCATAAATATTTTTCATAATCTCTTAAAAGTAATAAATTTCTGTAAACATAAGTCCATTAACTTTTATTATTTTATAAGGAGATTTTGTGTTTAGATTTTAAACTAGTAACATCTTTTAGATTACATTCTTTGCATATACTTAAGAAATAAGTATATTGCAGTTAATAGTTACATTGTGTTATTCACTCAGTTCTAATTCTAGAATTTATTGTAAATGTTTAATAAATTAAGCAATTTTTTTAAAATTTGAACGATAAGACATATTTTTCTACCGATTAATTTCCTTATTAATTTCCACCCCATTTTTAACGTGTATTCTCTTCAGTGACGGCCACTATTATAATAGGGTCAAATATTTTACCGATTTCTTGGACATCACAGGTTTCCATTTTGATCTACATTGAAGAACCAGAAAAGATTGGTACTCCCGCGTCTTATATCGCATAGGGTCCCCTTTGAATATGCAGAAGTGCCACAGCACGACGTGTGGCATGAATTCAATTAATGCATCTTGGAAGCAGTTAACAACAGGAATCCTGAAGCTCAATCCACAAATTCATAAGTGTGCTTGGGATTGGAGATCCCTTCTAAATATCATATAGCAAGTTATATTCAATAATGTTTATGTCTGGGGATTTAGTGCCCGAAGGAAATAAATATGTAAGTCAGAAGAGTGATGTAGAAGCCACTAAATAGAAAATCTCGACGTGTGGGGTGTTGGAAAGTCCTGCTAGAGAAATGTCCAAATCCACTGGAATTCACATTGGATATGAATTGGCGGATTGGGCAGGTACTGACTTACCTGTCCGCTGCCAAAGTCGTCTCTAGATGAATCAGACGTGTCACATCACGTCAGCCACACACGCACAATACTATCACAGAAATTCTACCAGATTGAAATTTCTTTTTTTTTACATGGAAGTTTTGTTGATTCTAGACGTTATCTTCATACTTTTACATGCGAATAACTCGATTCAATTGCAAACGAAAAGCTTTAGACCAGGCAAAATGTTTCAAATCATTAACAATCCTATAGCGTTTTTGGCTGACCCCACACCAGCTGTAAATCTTTGTGCTATACAGTCAGCAATTGGATATTTTCCCCTGAATACCTGTATTATGTATAGTCCATTGACAAGTTTGATTGCTGACGTGGTTTGCCCCACCATTGAAATATGTAACAATTTGAGGAAATCTCGCATGTCTATTGCTTTTATATAAGGATTCTCGTCACTCGTCGATGATCCCGTACTTTCAAGATCTTTTCTTGGCAGCATCGATATTAGTGATTTAATGTTTTACTGGGTGTACGTTTATCACGGTACACTCGTAAAATTCTCGTACACGAGAATCCAGAACCCATATTTACCTTGGAGAAGTTATGTCCCATCTCTCGTGCGCCGACTATAACGCCACATTCAGAGGAACTTAAATCATGCTAACGGTCCATTGAAACATCAGAAACCGAACTAATCACTTTACGAGGTGAATCTAGCAACCTATTGTATCTAGGCACTGCCGACAATCGCGTTACGCTAATTGGTTGCATACCTGTATTATTTCATACAATGGTGTATGTGCATTAGCGTAACGTACGCTCCTGAAACCCCCTCCTCACGGAGAGGGGAAGGACTCTAGGGGGCCCAAGAGGCCTGACTAATGTCAAATACGTATTTACCCAATTTATAAAATATTAAAGGCAAAACCTGATTGTCTTTGCAGGGGGACCCTAACATTCTCCGTTGCGCCATTGTGTCTGTACCAATTTTTCTGGATTGTTTGGTGTAGGTTCTAGGAAGTAATACAAGAGTCATTTTTACATCGAAATACATATGTTATTTGAAGACAATACTCTAAATTTACAGAAATATTTAATGGTAACAATTAATCTCTACTGTATCTCTTCTTAACTAAGCATGAAATTTTTAACATATTATAATATATATATATATAATATTCAAAATAAAACTTAGCGATTATTTGTCATCTTACCAGTTTTAAAACAGCTTTCAATTTTTGTAGCCACGGTAAAAAAAGTGAATTGATAACCAGATTTAGTTAATCTATACCCAGACTTATTCTAATATTGATTACTCCTAGCACGTTCAAGTACACTCATTACCATTTTGAATCTCAAATTTATCATGTTTCTTATACTTCACTCTATAGATTTTTTTCAGTAAATTATATAGAAAAAGATATAGAATATTGTCAATATATTATTAAGAATAAAATGGTCACGTTTGTAGAGCAGTGTTTAAATAACATCCAAAATGCTATAATAGCCTAATTTATAGAGAAACCACTTGATGATCTGGAGGTCGTAATAGTTATTTTAATAGAACAATGGATTGGTTGTCAATGATAAGTAAACAAGACATGTGAGGTAATAGAAAAATGAGGATTTTTTTAAAGCTAGTTTGTACAGTAATGACTTTATAAACGAGATGCCTGTACAGATTTTGAGAAAATGCTTATTGACCAACTTCAAAATAAACTGATTTGTATAACAGCAAATCGATGATGCAGAAGCTATAAAATGCATAATTATACATTGATCAAAGGATTTTATATCAACATTGCATTTTGAAGCAACACACATGCTATTGGCCTCATAATTTTGACCCCAGTACCTCTTAATTTTGAACTTCGGTCAAATGACCAGGGCTGCATCTGAGTTGTCATTCCACTCTCTAAGCTTCCACACCATATGATCGTGAGGACATGGTTCATTACATCGTCTTCAAGCATGACTTGAAGATAGAGGGTGACGAATTCCATTGAAGACCACTAACTGAAATAATAGGAACTGTTAATGCGTGACATTCGACTTGATATCGAAGCTCTGATGTAATAGTACTAAAAATTAAGGAGAGTCAATATTAGTTTATGTATCATCTTGAGATCATTAACTTTGCTCGTGGTTCATAATTACGAGAATCATCAATAAAAGTTATCTTTATCGTTTGTTGAATATTTCAAACTGCTTTTTTGAACGATTCAAAAGCCAATACGTTTAAGTCTTTTTTTTGGCGATTTACTGCGATGTTTTGTTTAAAAGCAAGAGAAAAATAACCGATATGTGTAAAATAAATTTGATTGTATAAAATACTTGAGAAATGTTAAAATAACACACAAATTGTAATATATACATGCATAATTTTAACACTGTGATGATAATAATGCATTTACTTTGAAACAAGTTTTCTTTCCAAGTATTAATATTCCAAATGACTGAGAAATACAATGAAACTAAATGATACAAACATTTCATGGTGACTTCCCGAATAAAAAAGAGAACATAAGGAATACGTACTTAGCATACATTTTCATTAAGAAAAAACTAAACTACATCTCTTGTAGTCTTAAAAAGCCAGTGTTATTTATATTCATTATCATTTTTTCTGTCTCGGGACAGATTAATCCCCAAGATTCACACGAACAAAGAACAAGAGAAAAGCAGCTAGTTATCCAAAGAACTACGATCAGCCTCATTTGCGGGGTAAGAGAGCGAGGCTAAAATTCACCTTGCACAAAACACCACCAAGCTCGGCCTTCAACAGTTCGAAGCATTCCTCAAAACCTTCGTACCACCACCGGGCCATAAGAATAACGACTTTGTAAGAGACAATTAGGCTTAATTATTTCCGAGCCACTGCGCCCCAAAGAAAATGGCTTGGCCCCTGGCCAGATGTATACTTCCTCATATTCCGATGGCGTTTTATCTTCTCTTTGTTTATAACGCCCGTAATCTGAGCACAAAGGCATCGTCGAGGGCGATCCAAGACCATTTAACGAGCGCCTAATGGTTTACTTTCCAAGGGTGTTCTGTGAACTCAGGTTCAACTGCATCACTATCTGAAAAGACCTCCCACAAGATCATTGTTTTAGGTTCATAGGAACATTTTTGGGGGTGTTGCCGAAATGTAATCGTTATTGCTTTTCCGTGACGTGTTTGATTTAGACTACTTGGTGGTTAAAGTTGTTTAGAATTTTGAAAAGCGCAGGGTGATTTTAAAATCATTATAATTTGAATCAGGTAGTTTTAACTTCCTGTATTTAACAACATTTTGAAGAAAAGTGAGAAGGATGTCTCTTAAAACAATCCTTTATTTTATTTTTGAGAGAATATTATATAACGATTAAACTCCCACATTTACGTAATGCTTATTATGTGTTTTATTAATTTTTCCATTTCCTTATGCACACAGTCCAAGAACATCAATTAAATACACACTTTTAAGAATATAGCATTGTACAGTTTGTAATATTCGGAGGAAATCATTACATGAGGGCGTAATGAAATGATTTGTTCGTAGCTAAGAGTCATTTCTCATTTGGTATTCAGATTCATGAATGAATTTATAAAGATTTTTCATTAAAATAATTTAATGGGCAATCTCAAGTTGAAATTCATTGGGTACAACTGAGTATTAAATATTGTTTCAAAACATTTTTTGATTTGACTAACTGTCAATTTGAACAGCACGAAGGGGTAATTGATGACGTACTTCGCATTAACTTTTAAGCTTTCTATTGTATTTATCCTAAAACGTTATATTAATCTTCGAAAATCTATTCAATAATGGATAGGCTTTGGACTTCTAAAAATATAGATATATTTTATAATGAATTTATATCCCTTTTACCTTGTTACCTAGCTAAACGTGTGGAAGGAACTAAATGATCGTACGACATGATGAATTCTAATTCCTTTATTTATCACTATAAACACTCAAGCACAAATAACATTAAGAATAAGATAACTCAAATCAGTATTAGTACGGAAGACAGACGAGATTCGCATTTAGGGAAAATATGTTCAATAATGCAGGCTTTCTCCTCTAATATTACTTCACATTAGGCTGAAATATTTAATGTCCTCACTACTACTATAACGCTCTAATGATTAACTTAAGACGAAGTGACAATACCTGACTTTAGGCAGTCTTCCAATGAAATACAATTAGACTTTAACGCTTCTTCGTTAGCTTAACTTATCACTTTCTTGTTCTCTCACTTCTGTCATTTCATTTCACTTCTAATCTACTCACAATTCACTAACTACCAAACTCGCGAATAAAGAATATATATATTAAACTTAATTTGCATATCACGTTTTCTGCTTTTCGGAGAAGATTGGTTGAAGATGCTGGCCCAAAAGAATTCCCCAGAGGGAAAGTGGAAGGACGCGTATAGATCCGTTCACAATTTATTTCTTACGCCCCCGCAATCCCCCCCTTATTATTCTTAGGAGTCGCCTTTCACAAAACCCGTTCTTTGCGGTTCTACTCAACATAGGAAACATGCCTGCCAAATTTCAAATCTGTACGTCTAATAATTTCGGAGATCTGGTAATGAGTAATTAAGACAATTTTTTTTATACAGAGAGAGATCTAGAAACATTTTCGAAAGAATAAAAGAATTCAGGGGAAAAAATAATGAGAAGCACCTCGGAGAGACAAGCGTTGTAAAAATAAATTAAATAAATTATAAATTGTTTCAAAAATAAAAAGTACCAAGCCTTTTTTATGCAGCATTGACATCAAAAATTTATTAGACAAAGATAATTATTTAGTGTGCGGAAAAAAGTGCATTTAGAAGTAAAAATAAACAAGCTTAAAACCTCAAAAAGGATTCCTAAGGCAAAAAAATTCTCTTAGGGAACTTATTTTAATTAATTTATTATTTACACGACAACTATCATCTTGTAAATCCCATGTTTAAAAAAATTCCTTGTATTATCTTAACAAACCCGATAGGGTATCAGCACATGAATGCATGGACTACCTTATTGCGAACCTTGTCGATTAAGCGCTAAACAAGAACGAGTCGAAAAAAATAAACTTTCGGGACTTTTTTTTATTGATCGTAATACCATATCGGGATCGTCACCTTTGAACATGTTCCGTTGGTCGATAAGGCTTGCGATATTACCCGCCATCCAAAACCAAATCCATCATCTAAGCGTTATTCACGAACGGAAGCTCGATGACAGCACCTGCGAAAAACTTTCCATGGGAGACACTAGGGAAAAATCGCTAAATGGCAAAGAATGGCGACTTTTTTTTTTTCATTTTGGCCATACTGCATAGAATTAGTTCTCGTTTTTTAGATATCCTGTTGTTCGTTTTGGAACAGGTCACGGGGAAAAAAATGAGGTATTAATTTGATTAGGAACCACCAAAGCTTCAGTAATGAGATTAAATGTTGTGGGTCGAATACTATAGAATATTAGCCACATGAAAGGAATTGTTGAATTATTTTCATGCATGAACACAAGAGAAAGTGATGAGGAAAAATCAATATTCGGGTTTATTGTGTTAGCTTGTCTTTGATAACTTCCAATTCAATAAACAAGAACACCGTGAACTCAACTGAATAGATCGTGAATTAGCGAAAGCGGCGAATTTTGTGGAATTTGTGAAAATTATGCAATATTCATGGCACATATTTTAATATAACTCGATAAAATTCTTTTAATAGAACATCGGGGTATGGTTTTCTTAGGACGGAATGTGTTGTTTTTGAGATACATCTGATCACGTATGAAGTTTTTAAAATTACATTTCTTTTAAAGCATAGGTGTTTAAACCATGACCGCTTGTGGGCCGCATTACAAACATAATTGTTTTTCTGGGCCGCACATACAATATTTTTTGAACAAATTGAAATAAAAACTAACTCTATGTAGTTTTATTAAAATAAATTATATATATTTATTATTATTATTATTTATTATATTTTTTTAATTTGAACTAGGCATGAATAGGTATACATTTATTTTAAATTTGTAAAAGTTTCGTTTCATTTAATTTTGACATCATAAAGATGGGGGAAATCTAGTTAAGGAGATGAATGAATTTGCGTTTGTGTTGAAACACACACACACACACGCACGCACGCACGCGCGCACAAATCGATATCGAATAGGTGAAATTGCAATTCTGTATACATTTTAAACATGTTTGTCAGTGATTTTTTGTCTTTTTGGGGTATGCTTCGTTCTTGAAAAATAACTGTTCACAAGTATAAGTACTGCCAAAATGAAGACAATAATAAAGTATGTGTGTGAAAATGAGGATATATCGCATGGTGTAGATTTAATCTTTATAAACCTCCAGTATAGAAACATTCCCAAATTTTTCTTTCAGTTTAATCTCACTTTGTAATTCAATGCATTCCATTTGAAGATCTGAAGGTAATTTCTTTATTTCTAGAGGAAACGGGGCAGAAAATATATTGAAATACTCTTCGTTTTTTTCAAAAATCTTGAAATTTTCTTTCAAACTTCAATTAAATCGAAAATTAATGCAGCATATTTTGCATATTTTAAGCATACACTTATTTTTTAAATAAAAAATGTGTTAATTGAAATATTTTCATAATTTGCGTTTGAGCCGCATTTTAAAACCTTTGAGCCGCATGTGGCCGGTGGGCAGCACTTTAGACGAGCATGTTTTAAAGGTTTGATGAAGTTTAGTTAAACTTCATCAAATTTAAAGAGAAAATATCAAATTATGTGATTATACACTTTTTTTAAATAGCTGAATAATAGTTCGTAATTTTAACTTATCTTGTTTTTAACCTCTATTTCCTCTGCAATGCTGTTCAATGTCTGTTGTCCATGTCTAAGCCTAGGCCAACAACCAACGTAAACCATTACTCATTTAATAGATAGGTGGTAGTCGGTCGAATCGATTTGTGCCTTGGTTTGTGAGTTGCTCACATTTATTTGTTACTGGATACACTTTGCACGAGTATTTGACAACGTATGCTATGTACTGTCAGTTTAAAGCACTCGCAAGTAGGCAGGCTTACTTTTGCATACAGGCCCTAAACCTCAAGAAGTTCTAAGTCATCACTGGAAAACATCATAAATAACTTTATTTAGCTATTACCTAACCTTGTTTGCCATTTCGTTAATGATTTGGTTCTCTGTAATACAAAATATTTGCATGGTATAGTCTATTCAGACATTCTACATTTTTGTCAAATTTTTAAATTTGTATATTTACCTCTAAAAATAAAAGAAAGGCCCAAATAAAAGGAAAATAATTTTTTTTAAAAAAAAGACTGAATTTATAGATAAAGTTTTTGAAATGATGATTCGTAATGTTCGATTAACCATAATCGAAAAATCATCTTTAGTTTTATCGAACTGTTATATTAATATTGACTATACATGATGAAAAATGGTTAATGTTTTTAGGTAATGAATTTATGGATTAGTTAAAATAAAACTTTACGACTTGCTTCTGTTAGATATTTCCTATGGAAGTAAACAAGAGTTCTTATTTTCTCATGCATAATAAAAATGACTTGTGCATCCTCAATATATATATATACATAGAAAGAGCGATTTTTCACTAACTTATTTAAAACTGGAACTTACATATTATATAATTATTGCAATTGTTTTTAATTCATATTGAAACGAAATGACCACTGTGCTTAAAGGACATTTTGGGCTAATAGAGACAAAAGTTTTGAATTAATTTAATTACATTTAAAATATGTTTTTCTTAATTTCCAGAATATTTCTGTTGTTCTCTTCGTGTAAGGTATAAAAAATATATGTCTAAAATATTTTGAAATTAATTAAATGTTTTTATCGTCATATTATATCGCGATCTAACAAACGTAGTAGCCCATACTGAATGTACAAAAAGTAAGAAGTACTTAAAATAATAAACTCGCCACCAAATTCAATATTTCGAAACCTCTCTTGCATTTTCTTTCATAGCAATTGAATATCTTAAGCGGAGTTTGAGTAGATTTATCTTGCGAGAATCTACTGTCTGCATATTGATGAATGGAATTTAGATTCAATGAAACCTCAAGGTGAATGAGTATGAATGAAAATGTCTGAAAGGACACAGTAAAACCCCCAAGAGTATGACCTTTACAACTCTTTGGTCGAGACAGCCTTTGAAGTAATTTCCGGGCCTGATCTGAATTAAATGTGTCTTTGTGTGTCGTGTGACCAACCCAAAGCTTTATTAACCACGGCGATTAGATGTGCATTGAATGCATCTTAATTGGCTTGATGAGGAACTGCAATTGTTATCGGTTTTGGTTCTTACGTTAATTTATAACGATCAATGTTTCAGTTCTTGATTGAATATGTTATGGACACTTGTTTGAATTGTAATATATATAGACTAAACTACTTTTCTCTCAGATGAAGGATTCTTCTTTAGATGTGCTTTCTTGATTCCCTAAAAAAGGTTTTATATCGATTATTTATTGCCTTTCGGGGGGGGAGGAGGAAATGGTGAATTGCTCGTAAATTATGCTGAATTCCACTCATTAGGCCTTATCACACGTATGCGTATTTGAAGCAATTTTTCTTGTAAACAATCATCTTAAGCATTTGCCATAACAACGGTTTCGAACAACTTTTTCCTTGTGAGCCAAGAAAATTGCTCGAAATTCCAGCCAATGGAGTTCTTTGTCTCCCTACGTCATAAACAAGATGGCGGTAAAGATGCCCGGCTTCGGATTCGTCAAACGCATCAGAAGTGGCGTATAATATTTTAATGACGTATAACATTTTGAACAGAATGGTCCTTCATTTTGTTTACGATCGTCAACAAAAGCGCGGGCGGAATAAAAGAAATAATATTAGATTTTGGTTTTCTGAAGCAGAAAAATCGGAGAGTTATTTTTCAAAGTGGATAGAGCGCGGCTGACGTCAGAGCGTGTCGTTTTGTTTTCAGGAATCCTTCACCCTCACAGTTTCTCGATAATTTTTTTTTGAAAAGTTCGTTCGAAAGAGACTTGTGTTGTTCGAGACATACGTGTTTGACAAGGCCTTAAGTAACTTCTCACACTCACCGTAGACGTGGCAACCATGTTATAATAGTGATTGTTGGTCGGTGTTTGTTATATTACCTTGTGTAGCTTAACGAAATAATCGATTTGAAACTCTAACATGTTATATTAGTAGAATCATGAGTTTAAGTTTTCGTTCTGTTAAGAACTGCCACATATAGAGGATGATGTACGTTAAATCACTCGAAAATCAATGTTCTCACGTTGATGTGATGTGGAAGTTTTGTAAGTTTTGTACTAGTTATTGAAAAAGGTACAAAACTTCAAGGTCCGTAGTCAATAGCACTTTAGTAACTTCTAAGTGAGACTTTAATAAACGCTACACCAATCAATCAAAGCTTCGGATTTGCGACGCTCAATCAATCAATTAATCCCAGACCCTTGCCAATAGTGCTGCAGATGAGAATGAACTAGAACTTCGATAAAGGAAAGAAAAAAAAACGACGAAAGGAAATAGCTAAAAAAAAATAGAAAAGAAATAATCTTCTTTTTATCTCTTCTTTGCTCTAGCTAAAGAGATCTAATAGCGTTATATATATACAAGTGCTATCCTAGATATCGCTATTATTGAGTGAGGGGGAAAAATATGTAATCTTTCCTAAGGTTATAAGTAACAACCAAGTTGGTGATATCCACGATAAGATGTTATAGGCGACACCGGAAGTTACTTTCTTTTCTTAACTCATAGTTTTTCTTTCTTATTTTTAGCAGCACTTTGAAAGGTGGGGAAAAAAAAGCAAGAAACAATACAAAGGAAACAGCCTTTCACAGATGGTACTTGATTTCACTTAAATTCTCTCTCCTCTTTTCCCGAGTCTTTTACCGGATAAATGTACCTAGTTAGTAGCGATCGTAGCAGAACAAAGAAGCGAATTCTTTCGTGTGTGGTTCACTGACAATATAGCAAAGTGAAGAAATAACGGAGTCAAAATAATTGTCGCTATAAAAGCGGAGAAACATTAACGGTATCGACTTTTTTTGTTGTTAGAATACTATTTTCTTAACAGAGATTGATCCATAAATTTGTTTTCTTATTCGGAAGAAAGTAATCATGGACTTTGTTTTGTGGAAGTTTAAAGTCCTGTATTTTATGATTTTCCTTAAATTGAAAACTTACTTAACAATTTCAAGATTTGTTTCCTTTTTTTCCGTGTTGATAATATAATTTTTACTATAAACTAATTAAAAAATTTGATGAAAGGTGTTCGTGTTTACGTGTTCTGTACGTCAATATAGATCACATTTTTTGTGCATTATTTTCTAAGCCATCTTAACACAATTAAATTCTTCCATTGACTTATGCAAATTTTTCCAAAAATATATTTTTTCCCCTTCGCACTGTGTGACCACACAAGCGTAGTGGTTATGATTACGAATTCATGTCGTAGACGCGGTAGCCTAGTGCTTTTGGTAACGAAATCGTGGTCGGCATGTCATGACTTCAAGCCTTGTACCGGACCAATGCACGTTAATTCTGTCAAGGCTCAAACGTCCCCTCGTTGGCGTGGTGGGAAGTTGGAAGAAGGTGGTGCCAGCATAGGTGTCGTCACTTAACCATGGTTCAAAATTACGAGGTCCGTCGCCAAAAGCCGTAGTGTAGCTAAATTATGCGAAGTTAATATTCACTCACTCACGAACTCGTGTCTGGCTTGTCATTAGCTCAAGCCCTTGAGCATTGAAGACTCTCTGTGTAGAGGGGTTGATTCATGTTAAATCGGTTGAAGATTCTCCTGTTGGGGTAATGTGGTAGTTTGGAGGTGCCAGTTCAGATGTCGTCCTCTTCACTTGACAAGGCTCTAAATTACGAGGCCCGTCGCCAATATTCCTCGTGTTGCTTTATAATACGACGATAATGAATACTCACTATCTCTTTCATCACTGTGTTCTCTGTTTTGCAAGAATTTTGAAGAATTAATGAAAATGCTTCATTTGACTACATTCAAAATGGGCAAGGACATATTTGCTGAATTTGTGACGGATCCATCCACGACTATATTAATACCTAGGGGACTCTTCTGGGCAAAAATATTTATTTCAACCAACTTTTACCGACCAAGAAAGCGTGATTATGTAAATGGCGTATATTATATAAATTCTGTTTTCGCGAGTTTGAAAGTTGGCAAGTTGGGATTGGCCATTTGGAGTTGGCAAGTAGGAGTTAGCAAAGAGTTTGAGAGTTAGTTTGTTAGTTGAAGATTGAAGGATAGTGGAATTATTAAGAGGTCTTGTAGTTGTCTAGGAAAACGGATTTCAGAAAGTGGATCCGACTACATTGGTCAAATCCCGATAAATATCTCCTGCAAGATTCAAGTGTAGGATCCACTGCATAAAAAATACAGGTATCGTGAGCTTGTTTAATTAGAAATTAGCTTATTAGTGTGAGACGTAGTTTATAGTGAGCGTGTTTAAGCTGTCGTGGAATCACTTGAGGATCTGTAGTATTATCCCCGTGTTAGTGGATCTCACCTCCGCGCTCTACTATTTGATCACCTATCTTAATTAGATTGTTATTGTGTCCGATTGATATTTTGGTAACAATAAATTAATTAGATTGAAATCGTGTCTGTTGATTATTCAGTTTCTCCCACACACCTAGCCGGGTCTGCGGGTAGACAAGAGGTTTCAGATGTAAGCAGGAACCGACAGGTATTACAAGTTTTGTGTAAATAAAGCAATGTATATGAATTCTTTTTTAAAACAAACACAAAACAGAAACTGAATACTAATATAAAAACAATGCATGTTTTGTCCCTTAGACAAATAACGGTCTAAAATAATTTTATGCAGCGATGGAGCTTATTACCAATATAAATCCCTTAACTAATATAAGTATTTACATAGAATTGTTTTAAAATAATTTTAATACTATATTTGCAGAATCAATATATCATTCTCCAATATTTTCCGAAATAAAGAAAAAAATAACTATTGAAGTTTAATATTTATTTATCTTCTTGAAATCGTGATACTGAGAATTTTTCTGAACAATCCGAGAAGTGTTTCCATTTTTTTGCAATACGGCATACAAAAGACGTCGAATATCTGACGGCTTATTCCAGCAACAACCCCCAGGTTTCATTTAGCTGCGAGTTGAATAGACTCTACTGGCAAAAGCAATAAAATAAAAATTCGCAAATTCACATGCTAGGAGTAGAAAGGACGTGCTTGAATTTTTCGAAAGAATAAATGTAGAATAAAAAAAAAGAGAATATATTCTATCAGTGGTTCTGAAAAGCATTCCGTATTCATAACGTAACCGTCAGTGGGCCGGTACGGGAAATTCAATTCCGAAGTTTGAAAACATTTCCTCTAATAGATTTTCCACGGAGGATGACGCAGTTTGATGGGTTAGTACGTCGCCGTTTTATGTAATTCCCACGTTTCACCTTCTTTAAAAACATAGTTTGTTTATTTTAGAAAAATTTTGCTTGTAGTTCAACGTCCATATCCGGAGATTGAATTTTGTTTTCATTATTTTTTGATTATTTGGAATTTTTATCGGCTCCGTAGGATCATTAGGTTGAGTAAATTGATATATTTTTTTTTTCTTTTTCATTCCAAAAAACAAATTGATTATCCTTTTGGCTTTTTTAAAAAACTACATATGATTTGTTGTGTGGATTCTATTGATTAAAACACATTCAGTGATATTATACTTTGAAATAAATATATATCATACAAGATAAACATAAATAAAATAAAAACAAAGCATGTAACCTCGAGAAAATTTATTATTCTTCCGCGAGATGGTGGCCTTATTAATTTGGAGATACGTGAAACTGCGAAAAAAGAGCAAGTTTCTAAGGATATTTTTGTAACGTGTAACGAACATTTGTATAGCAGAAGCGTACGAGGAATACATCCAAAAATACTCTGTACAGGATTATAGAAGGACCAATAAAAGCAAATTGTTGTGTACAGAGGGGCAATGTGTGCACGTTAAGTTTGTTGAAACTCAATGTCCTTTCGTCGATGCGGGGTGGGGTGGTATGGTAGTTAGTAGAGGAGGGATGACAGATCAGATGCCATTTTCTTCGTCATTTAAATGAGGTTTAAAATTGCGATTTCCATCACAAATAGCTTTAGTGTGCTGCACCGTGCAACGTTAATATAACCTTCCCTCACTCACTGAAATTGTCACAAAGAGCATTTTTTATTCATGGTAACGCAAAACCACATACTGACAATACAACGCATCGCACTTTGTTATTTTCTTTGGGAGATGCTGGATCACCCACCGTTCAGTCAGAATCTATCCCATTACCACGAGCTTGATCTATGAAATGTCAGTGCTGAGATTCTAAAACGTCAGTATTAGTGCCGTAAAAAATTGGTTGCTTTATTTTTCCTCACAAAAGGTGTGGATAATTTTCACCTTGATGAGATCAGTTAAGCAATAGAAAGATAATACTTTCTCTCTCCAGACTCTATTACTAAGCCTCCCTAATTTGTAGACTTCCCTCCCAATAAAATATCTGTAACACCATATTTTACTTGAATAACCATCATACCCAATTCGATTTTATTTTATAACTTGATTTAGTTTAGTATCTCTAAATCCAAGCGATAACAAAGGAGGGCTGTAATCTTCCAACTTCCTCTACATCCGCCCTTACCTATCTGGAATTATACTCGTTAAAAAATCTCAAAATTTGGTAGAGTGGAGGGCGCCTCCCACTCATCATTGGTATGCGGGGAATAGACCCGGATTGGTCCTAGCCCTCAAGTGTGATAGATGCTCCCAGACTACACTTATTCGTCACATCAAGTGCCTTTCATTCTCAGCGAACAAGATCTTCTCCATCTGTGCAAGGTGTCAAAATCAGCAGGCATCCCCGGAGCACATAATGCGCTGTATGGACCTCACAAGCAAAGATCTTTAAACGGATCCCTTTCTTGTGCTGGACTTTTTGAGAGTCAACGATTTAATTGATCTTGTCAGACTTCGCCAGACCCTGGAGGATTAGCAACAACAACAACAAATCCAAGCGATTGATTAGGGGTTCGTATTTTGCAGACCATTTCTCAATTAATTTACCAGAAAGATATTACTTGGAAGGGACTGAAGTTTATGTGCATAATCAAAAATGCATGTAATGTAATTTTTAACTAAGAGGGATTGTGACTGTGTAATTAAAATTTAATCAAGAAGGATTTCAATTACTTTCAGCATTAAAATATATTTAAGAGTTATTTCAGCAGCGTAGTTAAAAATGAAATCATTACTCATTTTAATTGCTTAGTCAAAAATATAGTCATTTATTTTAATTGCTTAGTCAAAACTATATCCATTAATGATTTCGATTTTTTTTAAATCAAAACATACATTCGTGAACGTTTCAAGTGTGTAATTAAAATATATTCATGTGCTATTTTAATTATGAGATTGAAATATACAGTACAAAATCAGCTACTATTTCTTGACAAAAAAAAATATTTGTGTATGATTGTATTGCACATAATTTAAATACATTGGCGTAAAGGAGAATATTAGCCTCCCCCCTGCAAAGTCAGGTGTTTTGGCCCCAAACCCAAATAGTACTTGGCGTCAGTCAGGCTTTGTGTCCCCCAGCATTGCGGGGGTGTACGTTACGCCACTGTTTATATATATATTAAAAATGATGACTTATTATCCTTTTCTTTGATCGATTGAATTAGCGTAGCCTCATTCGTTTTAATGTAAGCTGAAACGAACTTAACTCCTACGCCCCGCTTCTTTAAATTTTTATTAAATAAATCAGGACTTTTTTCTTTTGTTGAAATTACTTTTCAATGTAATTTTTAATGAATGTATCATTAAACATTTTGCTTGATTTCATATAAAATTATTATCAAGGTTTTTTTCCCCTAAATATGTCTGACATGTATGATTGTCTAAGCAATAATTATAATTATGCGGACGTGCCGAATTTAGTATTTAAGTACTATATATGAATTACAGAAAGCTGTAGAAAGATAATTTCAACAGTGTTAATTGGAAAATATCGTGGGGGAGTCAAGCTGTTCAACAAGGAAATCAATTAGTAAATAACACTTCCATTTTTTTTTCTGTCCTATTTAAAATAAACATTTTTTTTTTTCGTTTTTGAAAAATATAAGAGCTTCTAGTAAAGCATATTTTTTATGCTGAACCAATCAAAGTAGAGGTGTCCCACGTATAACACAGTTAATTTGTACCGTGTTATATCGAAATTGGGTCCTTGCGCCATAAAAAAAGAAAAAAAGTCAAGAAAAAATCATTATATCGAAATTGTGTTATACAAGACTTTTTTTACTTATCAATTTAAATTATTATATTATATGTATATCTGTTTGTTACTGAGCCATAGTTATTACATTATGTCTATTTTTATTTATTAATAATTATGTTATATCTTATCAATTTAAATTATTATATAATGCTCATAATATAAATCAGGGCAATACGTATATTGCTGTCTCGAAGCCGTACTTCGTGTTGTATCGAAACCAGGGGCATAGCTACCTTCGTATCAATGATACGGGGCCTCAACATGTGTAACATTTCGACACTCTCAAATAAGTTATTTATTTTCCAAAAGTGGACCCCTGAAGAATTTTGATACAGGGCCCACTAAGAACTCGCTTCGCCAGTAATCGAAACCATGTTATACGAAACTTAGAAATAATGTAAATCAAGGTAATGTGTACCGTGTTATATAGAAATCAAGTCTTAAAGTTGTGACGGATCTATACGCGGCTCTACTAACCCCTTCAGGACTCTTTGAGGAAAATATTTTATTCAACCAACTTTCACCGTGTGAAGAAAGCGTGATTATGCTAATTAAGTATATTATATAAATTCTGTATTCGAGAGTTTTAGGAGTTTGTTGGTTAGTTGGTAAGTAAAGGATTGTGAAATGATTAAATGCAATCGGAGTCTATCAAATGAAGATTTCTAAGAGATAAGTAATCGACGGTGATTAAATCTGGATAAGGATCGCCTTCAAGGACTCACGTATAGGACTTGACTTCATAAAAGTACAGGTATCGTGATCCTTATTTAAATAAAAGTTTAGCTTTTCATGCTCGACGTAGTTTATATTGAGCTTGTTTAAGTTATCGTGAGGGTCCGTTGTATTATCCCCAGGCTAACGAGTCTCACATCCGCGCTCTGCTATCTTAATTAGATTGTTATTGTGTCTGCTTGATATTTTGATGACAATAAAATAATTAGAGTGAATCCTGCCTGCTGATTATTCAGTTTCTCCCACACACCTAACCGGGTTCAAAGGGTAGACAAGGAGTTTCAGGGAGAAGCAGGAACTGACAGGCATTACAAAGTGTAAAATTTTATGTTAGCTGAAATTTCATTCCAATAAAACATACAAATGAAAAAGCAAGTTGCTTTCAGTTTTTTAATCGAAAACAACAATATGAAATACAAAACTTTAAAAATACAACAGAAATTATATTCAAAAAAATAATTATTATTATAATAAAATAAATAGAAACGTCTTATTAGGATCACATAATTAATTTTCCTAATCACTCTCATCAAAAATTACAATTATTACTATTTTTTTCTCGAATGATGTATACTTAAAGTATACAAAATATAAAAATCCTGAGGAGAATTCCCCTTATGAAAAGAAAATTATTTTTAAATTTTTAAAACCGTTTTATATCAAAACCATGTAGTATTAAATTCGAGTTTATGCAGTGTAATATGGAATCCGTGTTGCAATAATCGCAATTTCTGCACCGTGTAATATCGAAACCGCGTTTTACAAGTACCGTGTTATACGAGGGATACCTGTACTACTTTCTGCTTTCCTGATTATCGTCATGCGTATTCTAAAGACAACAATGGATAAAATTCTAATATGTTTATACTTTCTTTTACAAAATTCACAGTCAAATCATCTGTTTATATACTTTTGGAGCAAAACTATTTACAGATTCACTTTGCTCGGTAACAATTCCCAAATAGAAGCCTTTGAAGATGCCTCAGGTGTGCGCTGTAGGATATTCCTCCATCTTGTTGTGGGACCTCTGGAAGAAAGAGGCCACCACAAAAGCGCGAAAATAAGAGTTCCTGTGGACAAAAGCCCCACCCTTTTTAGAAGAATTTCTCCTTTCTTGTTGCTCTCTATGCATCTACCTTTCATAATACTTAGCTCGGGCCATACTTTCATTAAAGGTGGTAAACATCCTATGAATGGTTACTAACATTCATCTTTATTTTTTTTTTCCCATTCACTAAACGGAAGAGGGATTACCGCTGAAAAAAAGCAAATATTGGCCAAAAGCAAAAAAAAAAAAAAAAAAAAAAAAAAAAAAAAAAAAAAAAAAGACCAGATGGATTCCGACGAGTCCATAAAATATCCATCTAAGATGGTTTTTTTTTTGGTTTTTATTATTATTTGTCCTTTTTTCAATCTCATATTTTTTCCGATAACTCTTACTTTTTTTTATCTATCTCTTCTCTTCCCTTCAACGCATGTTGTTCAGTGGGAAAATAAAATTCCTTGACAAACTGCATTGGCGAATGGTTAGCTTCGATAATGCTCGGAGAATACTGTTTCGGCCGGCAGAAATCGTGTTGAGTGGATTTTGAGCAGTTTACTCTGAGAAAGAGAGAGATAGAGAAAAAAAAATAATCATGATGGTGGATTTTTTTTCCCCATCGAAAAAGGATGGTTTTAGGCCTTAAGAGAATATTTTTTTTAAAGAAAAATTCATCGCTTTGACCAAAATAAAAAATAATAATTTTTTAAACGGCAAGGTAAATTTTCGGGAAAAAAATATTTGATCAAAAAATTTTTGCTGAAAAATCCCATAAATGAAGCAATACTTTTTTCTAAAAAATATTACTCAATTTTATTTAACCATTATCATAGGAAGGTAATATTGCTATTTTAAAGCACAATGATTTATTTCATCTGTCATGCAATATCATTTGACAGTGAGTAATGATAAATTATTTCCAAAGCTAAGGTTGTGGCTGCAGTGCCTAATGGTCAAGGTCGTGAACTCGTGGCTGGCATGTCATGAGTTCTACCCTAGTGCAGCTGAAGGTCCGCCTTGTAGAGAAGGTCGATGCGTGTTGAATCAATATCAAATGTCCTCTCGTGGTGTGGTGTGGAAGTTAAGAGAGGGTGACTCTAGCTAAAGTGAGGCTCGACACTTGACCACGGTTCTAAATTACGAGGTCCGTCGCTAATAGACTTTGCGCCGCTTTATAGAACGACGTTAATATAGCTCCCACTTATTCTCTCAGAGCTGAAGTTAAGTTTCTTAATGTATGTGTTTTTTTTTGTTTCATTATCTTCCCCTTTATTATTGTCTACATTAATAAATTATAGTTTAAAAAACACCCTTTTATAGTTAATTGAACTAAGCTGTAACTTAATCTTTTAATCGCTTAATCTGAAATTAGTCTCCAAATCTGGAAATGGGATCTGAAATGAGTCACCAGATGCGGGATGAGATCTGAAAATGGAAAATCGTCAATCCTGATCAGGACAAGGGAACAAAATTATTTATTAAATTATTGTATTGTCATCGGCCCTGGACAAGTGAGCAAAATTTCGAATTAATCTGACCTTTTAAAGTGAGTAAAAATCGAGTTCAAAAATTCCATTACAGAGCTTATAAAAGGGTGTCAAAAAAGACACAAATTATCATTTTGTACAAGTATTTGAAGCTGAATATTTATCGTAACTTTGTGTTCTAATTAATTTTTACAATCAATGCTTTAAAGATATATATATATATATATATATATATATATATATATATATATATATATATATATATATAAAGAAAATATTTGAAACTAAGAAATTTGATATGACATTTTTGACTTAAAAACAAATGTTATGCATTCTAATTATAATCATGCATTAAAGAGAATAATTAATATTACAAAAATATATCTATCTTAGGAAAGTTTATATTTTTATTTTGAACATAATTATTGCATATTAAAAACATTTTTATATGGAATTAAATTAAGAGGGAAATAACTATGACTGTGAGCACTATATTACTCTTTCGTCATTTCTACGCGTTTTGATCAATCAAAAAAGTATTCCATTACATTATAATTATTATTATATTCATTTAACCTCTGAACAATTATAAAATGTAGTTATTTTAGTCCAGAATTATTTCTCATAAACTATTTATGACTAAAATTATTATTTTTTAAATATGTGTCATGTTTTCTTTTTATTAGTTTCTGAAAGATTGAAATCAAAATCTGAAAATTTGAAACGAGTTAATTAATTAAACGCTGAAAATTACCAATCATTTGTAATTTTTTTAGCGAAATTTACAAAACATTCGAACAAAACTAATTTATTTTCCCCAGGATTTGCATGAATACTAAAAGACAATTACCTCTAGTTGTATAATCGATAACGAAAAATATCTAATCAACTGTTACTGTCGTGTAATTTACTTTCGAGCTGAAAATAGTTTTTCTCTTGGCAATTAGTTGGTGAGTTTCCATTCTAATTTTCGTCTAATGAAAAGTATTGGGATAATTACAGCTATTCAAAATCATTAGGATAAGGCTAAATTTAAATGCTTTGATCTTTGAAGCAATCACTTCTAATTCAAAATGTTTTCACATATTGGAGCTATATTTGCCTCAAAAATTTCAGAACTAAGCTAAGAATTTAACTAATTTGCTATTTGTATGTTTATATGTATGACCTTCACAGAACGGGCAGACAGTATTTCAACAGTTTCTGAAAGCGTTGAAAAATAAACCAGGAAACTCCTTCGCCTTTTGATTGCTTTCTTAAGACCTTATGGTCAGTGAAAACCGATAATTATCAATCATTTGAGTGAAATTTCTTGTTTTCAGACGAGGCGATGTAAAATTTTTCATTTTTCACCGACCTTAATAATAGAAAATTCCTCACTGCTTAGCCGTTGATCCATTGCGTCAAGAGGGCGATTCACGTTTAAACTCTCGAGACTCAAAATTCTCACGTTTGCGTAATTTGGAAGCTTTGAATGGTTACCAGCTCAGGTGTCGTTCTCGTCACTTGATCGATGTTAAACATCATTAGATAAATTGCGAATAGCCCTCACGTTACTTCTGTGTGACGTTATTATAAACAACCAATCAAAAAGGGCTCATCAAGTAAAAGACAAATTATCTTGTTGGTGTCCAACGACATTTTATAGTGTCAATCATGGACAAAAAGGGAAGGTGGAATAGAAAGTAAACGGGGGGGGGGAAGCCCCATCCTTAAGAGCAATTTCTTCTCTAAATTAGTCCCTATGAAATAAAAATATAATCGAGGGAGTGTTTTTGAACCTCGAAATTAAAACGGCACAAAGGCTGTTGGTTATGGACATCGTAATTTTGAGCCACAGTCAAGTGACGAGAAGGACACCTGAGCCTCAACCCCTTCTCCAAACTACCACACCAACTAGGGAAACTTTGAACCACATTAGATATAGCGTGCTTTAACCCTTCTAAGCGATGGGCCTTCAGTGGCACTGGGGCTCGAACTCATGACACGCCAGCCACAAGCTCGTAGCCATAAAGATCAGATTACCACATTATATAATAAAGATATGTAATTAAATTAATCAGGTGTGCAATTGCTAATTATTTATTTTATGAATGTGAAAAATTATTATTTGTGGTGCTTATTCAGACCGTAAATGGATTGATTAAAAAGCTATTTTTTTCAAATAGTCAATAACTAAGTTTTTTTCATTTGTAAAATTCGCCAAATTATCTTTTATCACTTAACCCCAATAAGCGCTGCTTAATATAACATTCAAACAATTCTAAATGTTTCCAAATTTATTTGTTACGTCTTCAAAAGAATATATACATCACGTTTCAGTATATATTAATGTTGTTGATGGAAGTATTTACATTTACTTAACATATTTATTTAAGGGATGCATTTTATAACTCCTGTGAAAAGTCATTCAAATGAACAAAATGCATTGTATTATAAAACATAGAAGGAGAGAGAAAAAAATTACATTATCCCCCAAAGAAACTTGAATTCGATAAAGAACGGGAGAATGCTAATTTTGGGAAGAAATCCATTATATATATATATATATATATATATATATATATATATATATAGAGTAAAAATATATGAGGAAATTTGGAAGTTAAAACGTTATTTCAACTCGCAGTTTAATTCTGAAAATAAATCTCCCTGTCTATTCATTCAAATTGCACTTAAAGTACTCTTGAAGTGAATTCATCGTTATGGTATGAATCACACATTTTGCTTCAAATACTTACTATTTGTGGAAGAAAACATTGGATATTTAATACTAAATAAAACCATAATTGTACTTTCCATTGTTTTGACATAGTTTTTTTCTTCTTTTACGTACTAATTTCTCGTTTAAGTTGGGTACTTCCTTTGAAATAGAATTAATGATGTTAAATATACCCTTTGTTGCATTAATTTTTATACATTTGTTTTTAAATATGTTAAATAAGGTTATTAAGATGAAGGGAGTTAAAGTGAATATTTATTGCTTAGATTATGTTCTGAAATGTGGATCATACGTAATTTTTCTGTGTAATCTGATCGCAAAAAGAGAAATCATGATCTGTACTGCGCCTGCGTCTTTCAAATCCGGGGCATATTATAATAAAGGGGGACGAATGATTTAAGAGGTTTGTTTATAAGCTTCTGCTGATATAAAATGAAATTGTTAAGCTATAAGAACAATAATACACATAATAATAAAGCTTAAATTAAGTAAATAAAACGAGATTCAAAAACTATGTCTCAAGTTTAGTAAGTTTTGTATTGTTGCTTCCGTAATTTACTGAAATATATGGCAACTTTAAAAATAACCGAACTTTAAGTAGGTAGGTACTTAAAATAATTAAAACAGTCGAAGAAAAATCATTTTTAATGCCATTTGTGTTAAAAAAAATTTGAGCATGTACATTTTGTCGAGGCTGAAAGTCTTCGTTGGTGTGGTGTTGGAGTTTTTAACGCAGTGTGCAGACTCTGATATCGTCCTTGTTAACATCCCTCTTGTTGATTTTGAATGCATTCTAAATATGAATCAATCATGTTTTAAAAATTTATAATAGTTTCATCTCCAAATGATTCACTTTTCATTAAAAAAAATTAGGCAGATAGAAATACTTTAAAAATAATTACTCGTCGGTTTATGAACTGTTAATGTATCATTTATACATTTGGATTAACATAATGCTTCTAATTTTATATCATTTGTATGTGCATGTTAAACTTAGTAAACGAAGGATGCTAATCGTATGTATATTATTGACTTCCTTCTATTGTGTATAATGCATCAAATTATTCCTTATATTTTGTTTTATTCAGAATTTTCGAAGCATAGTCTCAAAATTAAATCCATGAAACTATTAATTTAAGAAATAGTTATCAAAAAATTGAGCAGATGTTGATATCTTGTACACTTCCGCTATTACCCCCCCCCCCCTACAATTCTCGCTTCCACGACTTTACTCATACCGAGTGGACATACTATACCGGTCATCCTGTTGTACGAAAGTGCCTCTTGTTATAGAAAGTATCTCTTTGGCTTAAATTACTTAATCTAGAAAGATATTGTTGATACAGATTATCTCATGTTGATTGCAAATCTATATTTGTTTTCTATAAAAGTTCATTTTTCTCTCATTTGATCTCTATTGACGTTGATTTTAATGCTGGCATCCAGCTGCATTTAGGCCTACCACCCTCTATTTACAGACCCCAGTAGAAAATCCTCCTACAAATGACTGTGAAAAGTACGATTTATTACAAACATATTTGTTACAAACTCACTCGAAAATTAATTATCGATTAAAATTTTTGAACAATTAATTTAAAATATGGTGATATATTGAATTAAAATATTTAATCTGTACTCCGTAATTTTTGAATTGCTTGCTAACAATCCGTGACCACAACAATAAAATATTTTATTTCTCTTTAAATTTGAACATTAAAAGACATGGCATCATACTGAGCAAAAATCATTTCCTAAAAGAACCACAGAACACAATATTTTAGAAAAGTATACACATATTTTTCTTTTTATACCTATCAAATAAACACAACTTTCTTCGTCGATTCCAATGCGGTTACAAGAGTTCTGTAAATAAATACACAGAATTACTTTTATCCTTCCAAAATCGATACATTCGAATAAGTAAAGTATACATATGCTTGTTTTCCCAATATATATATTCAATAATAAACAAAATTTTATGGAGTAAATAAGATGAAATGTAACATGTATGCGATAAATGAAAAGTCGTGAGGTCGATGTGAAAGGAACTATGGTGTTCGCCTTAGGACATTTATTATTTGAAAGAAAAACCTCTCACAGTTTACTTTGGCTGCGGAAGAAGCTGCACACCAAAGCATTATTACCGCAACCGATGAATGGAACGCAGAAAATTGAGGTGAGTAATATTTAAAAGTTCCTTTCTTAAAAAAAATATCCGACAATGATGATGTAAAGAAAACTGTGTATTCATTTTTTTAAAGAAAACTATGTGTTTCCAACGTTTTATTAACATTCTTTTTTTTTCCTTTATCATCGATGTTTTATAAGTGTTGAAGATTTATATTACTCCCCCCCCCCAAGATTAAGAATAGAACATTTTAAAAATGCAAATGCGCAAATGGTATTCGACACTTCAAATAATGGAATATTTTTTATATATACACGGACTTCTGTTTTATTTGTTTCAGTATAAATTCATGATTTTGAACATTTACATTCGGTCCCTTTAAAGCGCGTAACATGTGGGGTTCGGTAGCCTACGGAGTCTTGGTTACGGATTCGTGGTAAAAACCAAAAGGCTAAGATTAAGATATTAATAGCATATATGTATATATATGTGTGTATGTATATGTGAGTATGTATATGTGAGTATGTTTATGTGTATATGTATATATATATATTATATGTATGTGTATATGTGTATATATATATATTATGTATATGTATATGTATAATATATATATATTATGTATATGTATATGTATAATATATATATATATATTATATGTATGTGTATATGTGTATGTATATATATATTATATGTATAAGTGTATATGCATATGCATATATATATTAAAAATATGTTTATGTATACAGTCGACTCTTGATATTTCGAATTAAAACAATACGTTTTGGTACTCTCAGTATTCCGAAGTAAAATCTGTGGCTGGCCAAACTACAATACGCGATAATTCGAAGTTATCTTATAAAACTCTCGACAATTCGAACACTATCATGTACAGTCCTGTAGCAAACAGGTTGGAGCTTTCAAGTTTTATGTTGTCTTGTCTCTGTGTGTCTCCCCTGTAATGTAGCACCTTTGATTACAAAGTGTTTGCTACCCCTTTTAGTGTTTTCCGGTACCTCAGGCAAAAAGACGCTTTTTTATTGCTTTCCTTCCTTCAAGTGGATAATAGACCGATAGCACCAGTTATCAGCTTTCCATACCTTCTGTTTTTCATGTGGCTTTGCTACACATATGTTCAGAAAGGACGTCCGCTATTGTGAAGGAGAGATGCGTAGGATTGTGTATTTTGCGTCTGACTGACATGAAGATTTATGGCTCATTTGTGTAACTTATAGCATGTGGCACCAAATAGGACCCGGGCCTTGACGAACCAATAGAGTTGGGAACAGTATCTGAGGGGACCCAGTGCGAAACGATTTTAGTTCCAATTATGAATAGCAAAGATTTGGAGGGGTGTGAAGGAGTCCTGTTCGAGAGGTTAAGAAAGACGGAGAGGAAAATGAAAGGAGAGGATCGGTGGAAGAGATGATAAAAATCCTTGTCGAATTTTGGTGGACTGATTAGGCGAGAAGATTCTACTCAAAGTCTGTACTATTAAGTAGACTTCGTAGCTGAGTGTGAGACTGGTTACGCCTTGTGTAATTTTAGATTCTAAATTTTAAATTAGAAGTTTCAAATTTAAATGTGTTATAAAAAAACATTTTTCCTTGTGCATTTTGCGATTTTTTTTCTACCATCTTGATAGTTCGAACTTTTGATAATTCGAAGTTCTTCATTGGTCCCTCCAACTTCAAATTTTCGAGAGTCGACTGTATATATATATTAGTGGCGCACACAAGGGAGGGCCCCCGGGTCCTGACACCCCCTCCCAGCCTTTAATTTTTTTCGATTAATTATAATCCTATACATATAGTACGTAGAATTTAATTAAATATTTGTTATTAATAATTAACTTTATTAACTGTTCCCCCCCCCTTCGAAAATCGACAAAATCTGAAGAATTTGTTGGGCGGCGTATTAGAGCATGATTAGAAAGTGTGAACTTTCGTCCCTGGAACCCCCCCCCCCTCCACCTGAAAAATTCCTCTGTGCGCCACTGATATATATATAAAGTTGAATGACTATTATCTGTATATATATTTATTGATATATTAGTCTTACCTAGTTAATCTTTACCAGTCTTACCATCAAAGTGGGCGAATAATGGCTTGTTAAAAAATACTCGTACTTATTCGTGAATTCTTTGAGAATACGATACTTATATTTAACCTTCCTTCGTGAAAAAATTTATTTTTAAAATTTTATTCAACAAAATATTTGATTCAAAATTTTGAAGATATCGTTTTTTCTCCTGATTTTGCAGTCAGCTTCCACTTTGCCATTAATACGGCTCAAGTGCTCCCGAAAATGAAATTGTGATATTAAATCTGTCCTTTTTCTCTGATAAGGTTTCTTTTTTAATTAATATTATACTCTTAAGAGAATATTGAACGAGTCTTACATCCCATACTACAATCAATAACAAGTTACTTTCTAAATCATACTACACATTGACTCCCATTATCTAATGATTTTTTTGTAATCACTTTCTTGAACAAACAGGTACCTTGTGAGAAAATACAAAATGTTGTGACACACAATGTCCTTATCGTTAGAAACAATTGCTTTATTGGAAACGATAAGGAAATACTCGAGGAAAAAAATCTCAAATCTTTTCTGCAGATTGATTTCCTATAAAATTAGAAGCAACATTTATCTTTTAGATCATGAATATTATTGATATCGGAAAAGAAAAGAAAACTGTTAGCGCGTGCAAAATTAAACACTCTCCAAGCACAAAATAAACGAACGTGAGTGTATTGATATTGATACATTAAAAAAAAAAAAGATGATTAAAAATAAGCATTTCTTTAGATAGAGAGCATTTAAAATCGGGGGGGAGGGTCAGATGGGCTGTGATTGAATAATTTTTGTTTTATGTTAAGTATGATTGTTTATATTCCATCTCGTAAATGTTTTTCGTTTTGATTACTGTATGCATTAGAATACATTGTACAAGAAGGAATTTTATTTGTTTTTCGCAATTGTTTCAGTTTATAGTGTGGACAAGGTAGCTTAGTGGTCACAGTCACGAACTCATGGCCGGCGTTGTCACTTCACGTATCGAGTTTTGTTGTCACTGAAGGCACACCCTGTGGAAGGGCTGATGGACCTTAAATCTGTCATGGATCAAAGTTCTCACGTTCGCGTCGAGGGGAATTTAGTAGAGTAGATTGCCAGCTCAGGGGTCGTCCTTTTCATTTGAGTGTGGTTTAAATTGATGCGGTTCGTCAGCAATAGCCCTTGTCAACAGCCATATCAGGCTGAAATCACTGGTTCTCACATCATCAAGCTCTCTCAGTACTTGGGAGGGTGACCAATTGGGAACGCCACGTGCCAATTGGAACGTCAAAAAATTGTTCTGTACTCTAAACCCTTTTGGGTGAACTCGGTTCCTTTGGGCATCCCATTAATGACCCTCGCTGAATGGATGTTAATAAAGCCTTAGAGTTGGGTGTTAATAAAATAATCTAAACTCAAATTAGTGGCACAACATCCCATGATGGGCCAAGGCCTTTTGAGCCCATCTCAGTTTTCGAGACCCTGGGTGCTAATGTTCCAGGTAGGTGGTCAGAGTCTGACACGAAAACCCCCAGTGTTTAGTTCCCAAGCCAGCTTGGTACTCATTTATGGACCCGTTGAAGAGATGAAAGGCTTAGTCGACCCTGTCCAGCCCGAGGTTTGTACTCCGGACCTGTGGCATGGAGACCACAGCTACCACTCAGCGACTGGACCTCTGTTCATAAATAGTCAATCAATTTATAGTATTTATAATTTACAATTAATTTCTTACTAAATATATTATTTTTTATTGGATTGTGTAGTACTTTTATATCATGGTGCATTCGATATTTGAAATGATATTTATATACTGTGATGTATTGAAAATTCTCGAAATTATATGTATTTATTGCGATGTATTCGAAACAATATGTCTTCATTGGAATACATGCGGAGTTCGAAACGGCATTTACATATTATGATGTATTCAAAATTTGTAAGTAGAATTGAAAAATTGTGATGTATTCGTTATTCGAAACGGTACTTAGTATCTTGATACATTCGAAATTCGAAACAATATATATGTATTGAAATAAACGGTATATTTGTATGTTTCAAATATACAACACAATGTTATGTATTGTCATAAACGGCATTTATGTGTTTGAAATTCGAATGATATTTGAGTATTATGTATATTTGGAACTTGAAGTATTTTACATTATGATGTATTTGAAACGATATTTTTATATATTGGGACGTATTCGGAACGATATTTATGTATTGTAATATATTCGGAATGATACTTATGTATTGTGATGTATTCGGAACGATATTGATGTATTGTGACATATTCGGAACGATATTTATGATTGTGATGCTTTCAAAATTCAAAACGATAGTAATATGTCTTGATAAATTCGATGTTTGAAACGACATTTATATATCTTGATATATTTGTTACTCAGAACGATACTTATCTTGATACATACAGAATTCGAAACGATAATTACGCATTGTATTGAAAGAAATTTTAGGTATAGTATTTTTATTAAAAAAGATGTATAAATATTCTCATGTATTCAAAATATGAGAGACGAATACTTACGTATCGTAATGCATTTGAAATTTACATATTAGGATGAATTCTGATTGACTGTGCACTAAATATTGCTCTATTTATTGATGCATTTATAACTTTATGTTTTACGAAATGAAGTATTAAGAGGTTCCACCTATTAGTTATCTGTACTGAATTCTTTCAACTAATTTATGCTTTTTTCCTAGAATTAGTTGCCCTCCCTCCTTTCATCGTTATTTTCCCTTTTTTTGTACAAAAATGTGTTCCAATTTAATCAATTTAATAATTTCCACAAACCACGTTAATTGTTATTCTCATCTGTTTTTTAAAAACTCTTACTACCCTCACTTTTCGCTACACTTCATGGTATGTTCAAACGAATTGTTCCATCCACAGATCATCATTCACTGCTTCAACTTATCTGCGGTGTATCTTTAACAATCAAATTACAATCTGGTATTAAAAAGCGTATCTCAACAGGAGGTCTCGTGCATCAAAGTGCGTAACACCGCAAACTATTCATCAGACCTGATGAAAGATCTCCCCAGCCTGGAACAAAACTCGTGATGAAACAATAGAATAATCACATGCTATAAATCGCAAATTGGGATCCGATTCCGGATCCCACCCATCCGGGCACTCGCCGCACCCGGGAAAATGTCGTCAATTACCCCCCAACGGAGCCTCATAATTTCCCTATTATTTTCCCCTCCACTGAAAAAAATTAGAGCACTGTTCGTTGTTATGTATCGATTCGTATCTAATGCATAGACGAGTTCTTTCTCGAATTACATCTGCTAGGCAAGGAACTGCGGCATTAGTGTCATTTGTTTCAGCACGATGATTCAGCACTTGCATATTAATGGCGACTGTACTTCAAACATCATTATAAAATGGCTCGCTGACTGATTTCGTGCTTGCTTAATGTGGTGTCAGAGCAAGAGGGAAATGCGTTCTTTCGTAGGGTGGTTAATCGTCTTTCATGAGTGTGGGGTTAAATGTTTAACAAGGTAGGGGGTGGAGAAAGTCAAAAGGGGTGGGGTGGATAGGGCAGTCAGGGTGATCATGGGCTTTGAGTGTAAGTACCTATGAAGATTTTGTGTTGTTGAAACCTCACCTTGTAAAAAGGGACATAAGTTAGTTGCCTTTTGCAATATGGAGTTAAAGTGATGTGAATATTAGGTCATATTGCCACCTCGTCCCCCAACATTTTCTGAAAATATGTCTTGTTGCTTTTCTTAAAACGATATCGATCACCACACATGTGGTGGGTTTTTTTAAAATTAAAAATACAATTGTGCTGTCACTAAACAAATTGTTGATATTGTGGATATTTTATATGGGGGTTTAAAATCCACTTATCTACATATTTTTATAAACATTTCTTGCAACTTAACAGATGATTTTTCCGTGCAGGTTTTTGTTATTCTTGTTCTTATACTTGAAGTAGATTCTAACAATTTTATTCAATATAATTTGTATTATTAGCGGACATGTTGTAACTATCTATCATTTTTTTAAAAAAAGTAATAAAAAATGTGTATGTAACGCTAATTAATAAATTAAATGGTTTTACGTTATTTATTTATACATGATTTGACTATTAAACTACGTACCTTAAAAAACTAAAATAAATTATTGAATTTATATAATTATATATTTTTTATGTGCAACGAAAGAAAAACAATAGAAATATTTCGTTTATAATACAAATATTTAACTTAAAATATAATATTTCCACTAAATTATTTTTTAATTATGTTCTTCGTACATTTTAATTACATGAATAAAAAAATCATTGGAACGAAAATGTAGAAATGAATTGCTATTCAATAAATTACAATTTAACAATTAAAAATCATTAAATTTTTCATAACATGTTTGTAAAAATGACTCTTAAATAGGTCCGCTGAATTAGATAAATTAAATGTCAATGTACAGTAGAAAACGCGCTCCTACTTTGCATCATCAATTATACCTTGTATAAGCAAAAAATATATCTAATATTTGTTTATGTAGAATGTAACGGGTGATATAATGCTAGAGTGAAATCCTAATATACGAGAATATAAATATTTCTCAGCTGATTAATATATGCATATTTTTTCTTATTGAAAACAATTTATTCATGAAAGAACTTTCCCAAACTTTTGCTGCATCTATGGCTGAATGATTTCAGTTTACTAAATGAGTTTTATATCATGTCATTTTCAGAGATTTCAATTTCTTATGGACAGATTTTTAGAGGCTCGTTCAGAAAATATTTATAAACGTTTCAGTTTTATGAAAAGGAAAATTTAAATAGTAAAATAAATGTTTTTTGTATATATTAAGCTTATTTTTGCTGTTATTTATTTTCTTGAATCTTTTTTTTAAATTGTGAAAGGGAAAAAAATTATTGCTTGGACTTTTTATTTTTGCTTTCTTAAAAAATTATTTTTCATTTAGTAATAATTTTTTACACAGTTAAAATGTTTTGCACCGGCAATTATTTCAATTTTTATTGAACTTTTTTATAAATTGTTTTATTAATTATATAATATCTAGATGCCTGAATTGATGTGTATTGTTTAAACAATAGAATATTAATTAACTTTCTCAGATTTTATTCTTTTAAAACTCGAATGAATTCAAAAACGTAATTACTAAATTGTTTTGAAAAAATAATTTAAAATTAACCTTACGCGCGGATTTTAACATTAATTAATCTTAGAGGATTTTTATTTTTTATTTAGGGATTTTTTATTTTATACGAATGTTTCTTACTCTGTACTTATCAGATTTTTTAAAATACTTTAAGTGAAATAGTTTAAATAAAATTGACACAAACAAACATGCTATATAATAGCAATCGTATTTAAAATTCATAAAAACAAAAACCTTTTCTCGGCTATTTTTTTCTTTCTGAAATTATGACAAATATTAAAAGCAATATTAAATTTATTTTCTCTAACCTCTTTTTCCATAGTGACCAAAATTTTTTTAACAGAAAGATTTCTAATCTATAATTACTTAACGAAAACATCAAGCAAATAACTAGAAAAATAAACAGCCGTATTTCTTCTCAAGAATAGCTGATTTTACTACTACCTAAACAGAGTTTCAGATTTACAAACATTTAAAAAAAAAACAAGGCTAACTAATTTATCAACATTTAGGTATACAGAGATTCCAGCTACTCCAAACTTGTAAAAGAGTTATTTGAAATTTTTATCTACTCAGGGAACACTCCAATAGATTGAAAGAGAAACCGAATATAAAACGAAAGAAGTCTTTTTTTTCCTTTCTTTTCTTTTTAGACTTTCCGTTGTTAAGATTGACGAAGTTGAAAAAAAAAAGACTGTTCTGTTTAATTTAAGATTTTGCTCAAGTTCTTTTTCTAAATCATGTAAAGTAATGTAACGTTACATAAGTGATCTTCTTTTTAAGGAACCAGTTTTCCTTTTCCAACCAATCTGTCGGAAACTCTAGCTCCAACAGTAAAGGAAAAAAAAAAAGGTCATATAAAATTTAGAAGGTTAAAAACCCTTCTTTTCTTACTTTCAAGAAGGAAAAAAAAAAGACTTTTCGAACGAGTAAAATGCTTGTTTCGTTTGTAGAAAGGTTTATTTTTTTCTTTGGGAAAATCTTCTAAAAAGATTATTTTCAATTCCAATACTAGAATATTGGGTACTACGTTTACTTAGAAGCTTCATGAATTAAATCATGGTGACTAAGTATGCGTTGAAAGTATTAGCCTTTGAATAAACATTTCATAAATTACTAAATCTAACAAAAAAATGCAACCGTATTTGCTTAAATCATTTACCTAATAAAAGAGAATGGCAGTTTGCATGCATAATTTATAATCCAATGGATACAGAAATAACGTCATTTATGTATGTTGAAATAGAGAAAGAAAATAAATCATTTTAAATCTTTTAATTTTTTTTCAGGAGATTTTAAGAAGCTGGCAAAAAAAGACAGACAGAGTTAAATTTAGAAATGGCTTAAATTTCTATTGTAGATTAAAATTTAAAGAAAATGAAACCATAATAATAATTACCACATTTTTGGAAACATAGTTCCTTTTTTCAAAACATTTTTTACCAATTTAATCTGATCAAATAGTTTTAGCTTTCAATTTAAAACTTGATAACATCTTTTGTGTTCTCTTCATAATTTCGTTATAATAAGTTAATATGAAAAATATTTATGAAAACAAACTATGCAAAAACTAAATGTATTTTAAGGAAATAGGTGCCCGCGAAGTAATTTCATAGAAGTAATACTAAAATTGGCCAACCTTTAAAAACACTCTGAAAATGCACAAAAGATTCCTTTTCTAATTTTATGGGGATTTCACAAACTGTTATAAACACCTAAGTTAGAGCTTTAAGTTCTGGAACTATGTTATTCTGAAAAATATGATTTTTTAAGCATATTTTAAGTAGGTCAGTTTTTAATAAAAAATCAGCTACACACACAAATGCATCAGTTAAAATGCATATTGATAAGTATGTAATGAGTATGGAAAACATCGCAATGATTAACTCAGTGGATTTTAAAGAAAATATTCCTTTTGCTTAAAGTAAATGATAAAGCATTGTTTTTTTTTTTATAAACTACCTGAAAAAATAGCATACCAGACGTATAGCTGAAACCACCAGCATCATATGCCAGTGTATCTTCAAGTCAACATTTTTCTTTTGTCCTTTTGATCCTAGTCTCCACCCCCGCCATTATTAACATAATACTTTCCTAATTCTGGCTGTGTCAGCAAGCAGGCATGGCCTTTCAAGTGTGAAATCTGTTTATATCCAAAATATGACAGAAACTGTCATTTTGACATGTCTCCTCCATTTAAAGTAGCAATAATTTCATATATGAGTACCTGTTTTCAAAACTTGACAGTAGAGCAGAAATCCTTTTGAGAATTCGCGACCACATATCATTATTAAAACGTTATTGTAATTATTTTGATTAGAAATTAGAACATTATCATAATTAGAAATGCTCAAATTCATAATATAATTGAAGAATCGATGTTAATTTTAAGGGTGGGGACATTTTTGTTTTTTTAAAAAGTTGCCGTGGCAAGAGCATTAAATCCTGGCATGAATCATTTGAAAATAAAATTATTTAAAGTATTTCTAATGCGTGCGCCTGGAACAAAAAAAAAATTAAAATAAGTAGAACTGTTTCTACTTAAGAAAACTGCCAAAATTGTAAAATGGGTTTTTAGATAGAAAATCATCACCTAGTGCCTTGAAAATTTTTGGATTTTTTAAAATCATTTTTGTATAATTTTTTCTTTTTAATACTCATTTTTGTATATTTGAAGTTTCGATAGTATTTATACCATTTTTAATTTAATTATAATCGAATGAGAAAAGAGCTTGAATATAAAAAATAAGCATATCAAATGGCTTAAAATGCATAATAATAAGAGGATTAATGAATAATAGTTATATTTTTGAATTAAACTACACTATCATCATTATAAATCCAAAAATGTTATATTGTTTGTATAGTTTCCATTGACTTCTAAGTTAGACATACATTTTTTTGTTTGAATTTTTGTTACGTGTTTCAATGCACATTTTAAAACTTATTTTCCTTCTTAATTATATTTCCAATAATAATGTCATTTGTTTTCAATATTAAGGTTTTTTTTTACCATTAAAGTAATGAAGAAATGATTTTATACAAAATGAAAATCTCTTTGAAAAATTATCTCTATATATTACGTTACCTTAGGATTGCTTTAAAGTGTGTGCGACGTTAATAAAAAAACATTTTTAAAAAATTAAATTTACTTACAATACGATATCAAACGATAAATTATTTTCTGAAATCATTTTTTGTTGTAATCTAACTTGAAATGAAACATTGATTGAAAATTTTCTTTCTATTAATAAAAAATTAGTACATTTATAATAGTATATCTAGTATTATTTCGAAACATATGACCAATGATTTCTATTCTCAAATTCAATTCTGGCCCCTGTCGCCTAATAATTATGTTCGTGAACTCGGCTTCCAACAAATCGTGGGTTCGAATGCGAGTGCCAATTTAATCCTTTCACGACGGGTGTGTCATATATGCACTAGCTTCAAACCTCCTTATCAGGCAGTAGACCGTTCAATGCAACTTTCCGAGGGGACGAATTGCGATTCACAGGTGCATCATCTTGCTGCCGGTGACATTTGGGGTGGATGCATATGGGACTCAACCGTCTCTAAGATGTTTTGTGTTGTTCAATACGTCGTCGATCCACCGTGCAGAGGTGTGGCGAGCTTGATCTATCGAGTCTTAAAATCCTTAAACTGGCGAGATGTGGAAGTTTAGAAAGTGAAGTATCATTTGTAGATGTCGGCTTCGCGCGTCCCTTGACAGTGATTCAGAATTGCAAAGTCCGTCGCCAATAGCCCTCGTGAAGTTTCGAAATGCATTGTTAATAAACAATCATTGAAATTCAGCAATTTATGTACATTTTATTTTATTTTATTTTAAAAAAAAATATTTATAGTTCAATAATAGACAAATGAAAATTAAGGGAACATTCGTAAAGTATAAGATAAACTCTTCATTATACTGGTTCCTCCTTTTTAAAAAAGGGAAGGGGGGGGAGGAAAGAAAATCTATTTAAGTTTCTGAATTAAAGTTGGGCTCGTTTGAAGAGGGTATTTATAATGGAAAACAGGGAAAAGGGTAGGGAATTGAATTATCTATCCACTCCAGCTTCTTCACTTACCCAAAACTTACCCACGAGTATTTTCCTTATCTGTTTCGACTAAAAGAAAGGGAAAACAAATCGATTGTAATTTTAACACCCCCTTAACAAATGTACTCAGTCAGCCTCAAAAGCGTTACAGCAATCGTACCCTGTCCCTGAATACTTTGCATAAGCTTTCAGAGTTTCCTGGCTTTACAAGAGGGGTGAGGGAATTCAAAAGGACTTGGGAATGTGGTGATGGAAATAGGGGGTGGGCCTTTGGAGTTCTTTTGTTAATTCCTTCTAACAAAGGGGGAGGTGTGAAATATTTATATACGATTATCTGTTCGTTGGACATTGTAGGGTCGCGTTGTGATTTACCAGTTGTGGGGACTGTATATCGCTTTCCATTCTGTAACAGAACTGTTTGCCTTATTTTGGTTTTCAACTGCAGTGGCATACTCAAGTATGGAATTTGGGAGTTCGAAACCTTTCCATACACCAATAGATTTTTAAAATTTTTAGCATAAAAATTACTCCTCAGCTCTTTCGACTGATTGGTTTTGTTTTTATTTAAAAGTAAACCTTTCCCATAAATGTAGTCTATGTACGCCGTTGTTCGAATGTATATCGATGTAAGAATAATTGAATACATCATATTTTGCATTAAAATTGATGGATTTGTACTTCTCCTGAGCTTTAAGTTAATCATAATCGGTAATATTTTGAGGTATCTTACATATTGGTATTATAAATCTAATTTATCCGCGGATTACACAAGCAAATTTTAAAGTATATATAAATTTTCAGATTTAATCTTTTCAAAAGAATAATAAACGTGTGTTGTGTGTACACGTGTGTGCTTTATTAAACAGCTTCCTTAAGTATTACTATATCAGAAGAATTTCGCATATAATACTAATGCGGGAAAAATTATTTTAATGTTTCTTTCTGTGAAATTCAAATGAAGTAATTTTTGAAGTTGGTAAGATTTAAATAAATGTAAAATATCTCTTCTGTGTTTCATCTTATAATTGTTGAATTACTTAAGTCTTCTTATTGAGAATTCCTTGCAACATAGAATTTCATTAGCATTTATTTTATCTCGCTGTCACTAAAAAAGCAATAACATACTGATTTGCATGTTATCAAAAATAAAATCTGAAATTTCTAAAGAGCAAATGTAATGTTTATATTCAGATTACTTTTGTTACTATCTAATTATGATATTATTCATTGTACCACTCACTGGTGTAACTAGTCATGAGGAGGAATCCCTGAATTAAAATTCCTTTGGGGAGGGTATTTTTGAGAGACTCCTTAATATTTTACGTTCTTTTTTTACACATGTTGAGGCCCTTACAGCTTGAAAACTCCGTATCATTTATTTAGCTGAAACGGTGGTTGTTACGGATCTTTTGCTTCTAATTTGTTCCAAATCAGTGAGCTTTACTTAGATCAGTGCTTCTCAAACTTCCAATGTTGGCGACCCAATATTCAATCATAATTTTCATCGCACCTCCCTTTCATACCATAACAATGAGTTGAATTCAATTATACTATACTTTGATGCTAAAGCTACAAAATGACTTAAACCTCTTAAGGACGCATATAAACGTCATTTCACTCAGCCAAAGCGTTATTTCCACTGAACATATATATACGTCTCTCCGAAGTACAATTTTTTCTGTGCACTGCTATTCAAAAAATTATTACGAAGGTAATGGAATGCATCAAATGGAACTTGACAATGTTTGCGAGGGATTTACTTAGTTCTTTTTTCTCCCCCCCCCCAATACATCACATACGTACACCTACTTGGAAAACGGTGGCATTAGGGAGCGAATTGCGTAAATTTTAATCGGCAGCCAAGGGGTTAATTATAAACTGTGCAAATTATCAAGGTCAGTGTTAATTTTTGTATATAATTTTGTATACGACAAGATCATGGGGTCACTAGAAATTATTAAACTTTTTCTTAACTTAGCATTGCTAAATTAATTATAAGGTACATTGTGCAGTACTGATGCATTTATAAATGCCTTATATCAGTATAAATACGCCTTTTATTTTTTATTATGTCAGGATATATTTTGTTTAGTATTCATTTCAGTAAATTAGTAGTTTTCATAAATAATCTTTAGTTTTCGACTTTTCAGTATGCTCGCGTCCCCCACATTGAGTTATCACGCCCCCCAAGAGGGGGCACGCCCCACAATTTTAGAAACGCTGACTTAGGTGCATTATATTTTAACACTTATCTGTGACAAAACTTGCGCGGTCACAGTAGCTTTGTAGTCCCGTTCACGAACTCGTGGCAGACATGTCATGAGTTCTAGCCCTTGTGCAATTGAAGTCTTCCAGTTTAGAGCAATTTGTGCTCATTAAATGTGTCGTGGCTTAATGTCCTCCCATTGGTGTGGTTTGGTAATTTACAGAGATGGATGCCTGCTCAGGTGTCATCCTTGTCACTTGACGGAAGTTCAAACTTACGAGGCGTCACCAACAGCCTTATGTTTCTTTAAAATGTGACGTTAATACTCACTTACCCACTTTACAAAATTTGCTCAACAACACGCCTTTTCCAGCAATTCAGTGTTTTATATTTTCAGAAAAAAGTTGCTATTCCAATTTATAAATGTTTAGATCTACACGATTTTACTCTTTACAGTGTATAATCCTTTACACAAATTTTAAAGTGGGCTGATTTTTTTCCTATTTTGATTAATTTATTGAATTTTAAATTATTACAGCGAGTTGATTCTAAGTTAAAAGTATCAGTTTGTTTATAAACTGAAAGACTGTAGAATATAGTTTTATTACCTTCATAAAAATTAAATGGGGATTTAAGAAAAAGAAGCTTTATATATATAACTAAACAGTATTCTACTTTCTAATATAACTTCTTTCCTATAACTTTGTTGAAAAACTATTCACTTTAGGGTACTTTTATACTTTGTAGCCAATTGGGAAATCTATACTTTTAAAGCTACAAAATACCTTTCTTTTTCTTCTTTTTAGAAATACTCCTTCCCTTATATAACGTTCATTCGAAAATTTAAACGATTATAAAAACAAAACTGAATTTTTATGGCTCTAGATTTAAAGAAACTATTAAATATATATACACAAAACACGTCATAGACGATCGTAAAGTTTTTTTTAAAAATAATATGTTAATTTATACACTGCACATATAGAAAAGATATGGACTTATTAAACATAAAAATGTTTTTCGGACTTTAAGAGAAGCTACACATTTATAAAACTATAATAATCGAAAGTACACAAACAACACACACACACAGAATACATAGATGGCATATATCAATAATCTTTAAGCTAATTAATAAAACTTTATATAAATTGAATATAATTTCTTAAATGACAAAATGTAATACTTCAAACAATTCGTTAATTTTATTTTAATAAGCTTTACATGCATTTAAAACTGTTATTCAATAACATATTAACTGTTTATTCTCATTTTAAAGCTCGTGTACGTTTATATATGCACTGCATTCCACTAAATTAACACTATTTGTAGTTTTCTAGTGGAATTTGATTATTTTTACGTATATCCATTAAGTTGCAAAAAATATCCTCATGACAGTATTTAATTGCTTTAGAAATAATTACGAGGTTTTTGTATTGTAGCCAGTCTAACATTTGTGTGTATAACAAAAAGATGCTGCTTTTAATTTTGGTATGATCCAAGATGTATATATCTTATCCCACCCCCTTCTTTAGTTAATTTTGGGAATACTTTATGATGTTGTTTACGTGGTTCCTTCATTATGCAAATATGCGCAACAATTTCATTACGACTGTTGTAAGCAGACGTGAGATTGTTGTTATTGTATACCACGAACTAACACTAATTGTTAGGAAAATGAGTGAAAGTTTTGGAATTGTTTAAAGTCTGAAGGCGAGATCTACTTTGGAAATATACGGAGTAAACATACTACAACATATATAGATCATCTATCAAGCTTAGCTGTTTGCAGATTTCATTTATAGACATATATATTATTATAGTTTGTATGTTTCACTGAGATTTTAAGAAAACTCTTACAAGCGTATAACTGTTTTTAAGTTTTGATCAAAAATATTTAAACAAATTAAAATTGCTGCTATGTTTTTAATTATTTCTGATCTTGCGTTAGATATATATTATTCTATATTTCAATTTTTTTCAGAGACATTTTCTTAAGAAGGGTCCCATATTCTTCAAGAAATCAAGAGAATTTTAATTTTTTCTTCTGTTTACTCCCTTTACGGGAATTGAAAATTTAACTGCAACTTTAATTCTTAAGAATGGTTATTGTATCACCAAACTTTCTGGTGAAGGGATGCAATTTAGCATCAACCACCGGTTTCACTTGTCGGAGTGCTAAAACTGGAAAATCATGTGAGTAAAGAAAGTTCCCGAAACTTCTGTAATCTGAAATCCATTGGAATGAAGACAAAAAAAAAAAGAATGTATTTGCCAATTGTAAGTTTCGCACATATATTTTGTTGTTGCTAGCTTTTTGTATCTAAGTAAAATAAAATGTGGAATATTCTATAAAATGTGGAATATTGCAAAGGGGAAGGTAAAACTATTTTCAGATTACTCTTAACTAGCTTTAAAACTATTCATTAAGTAAATAATCAATTAGAACACAAGAAAAAACATTAAAGAATTTAATTGATCGGCTTATCACAGTAAAACATTTGCCAAGTACAATCCAAATCACGCTGGTATACAGCCCCTTGGAAAATCCAACACGCAGCGCTATTAATACATCCCGCCTGGAATGTCGTAAAGCCGAAGCATTAAAGTTAAGAAGTTTACGGATACTTTGTACAATCCCTCTTTCTGGAGCTGCTTGTATTGATCAAGTTCGAAAAGCATAACTTCTTTTCATTCTCTCTTACTGCTTTTCTTTTCAAGTTTCTAAATCGTTAACTTGATACCGCGGTTCGCTTCTTCTTCTCGGGAAAGAAAAGCCTATTCGATGAAAAATTTATGCTTTTTTTCCCCTCCTTTTTCTCTCCTTCTTTTGGATGGCACTTTTATACGTGATTTTATAGACTGGCTTATAAAAATATCTCTTTGTATATATTTCAGCTCATTATAGGGACTAATTGGGAATTATAATAATTGCATTTATTACAATAAATTTAATTGAAAATAATGTGTTTATTATAAAGTATATCAAATGTTTGCAGAGATTGATTGAAAAGACTAAATCAAAATATAGCTATTTAATATAAATTACATTAAATTATTGCAGAGATTGATTGGACAGATATGCACAAATTGTTTCAACATTTTTTCGTAATAACGATGTTTTATTTCTAAATGATTACATCGAATTTTTTACCACTATCCATTACTTTTCATTTAGTAATACAGTAAAATTGAATATTGATTTATTAAATTTACAAGAATTAAAATCTAAAATTTTTTTCAAACAGAAAAATTTATCATTATTAATGATAACATGAGGCGGAAGAAGACTGTGAAGCATCATTGTATCCTAATCAAAAACAGATAGTGCACCTTTCAATAAACACAATACTTATTATAAATATAATTAGAATATATACTCATCATTATATGTATATACATAACTAATAACGTAAGGATTATGTCTCACCATTTTCGTCTGCAGATTTTTTAAACTGAGACTTTTCTTGACATTCCTCCGTGTGTGTCTCACTGAAGAATATACCCGTTCACAGTGTCTCTTTGCACATTGTGACGGATCTATACGGGTTTCTACTAATTACTTCTTTTATCTTTAAATCAAAATATTTATTTCAACCAACCTTCATCGAGAAACCAAACGTGATTTATGTAAATGAGGAATATTATATAAATTCGGTTTTCGTGAGTTGAAGGAGAGCGAAGTAAGAGGTCAAGTTAAGTTAAGAGAAGTAAAGTGAGCTGTCGACACGTAGTTGTTGACAAGTTAAGCGAGGCTGATACGTTTGATGTGTGCAAGGAGAAGTGGTTAATGAAAATTGAAAAGCAGTGTAATTAAATCTTACGGATCGTGGAGCATCGTCATTGGATCCAGCTAAAGATAGTGCCTGAAGTTCTCCTTGAAGGAACCGAAACAATAAGGAATAATGTATCGTAAAATTGATTAAGCAAAAGATGGTTATTAGTGTGCGGCGTAGTTATAAATGAGCGTATTTAAGCTATCTTAGATTCAGTTGAAGTTCTGTAATATTATCCCCGCATTTGTATATCTCACCTCTGCACTCTACCATTGTTATATACCTTAATTAGAATTGTGTTGTGCTTGTTCATAACCAATAATAAGAATTAATAAATCAAATTGGATTGACATAATGTCTGTAGATTATTTAGTTCCTCCTACACATCTAGCCGGGTTTTCAGATAGACAGGAGGGTTCAAATGTAAGGGGTAACTACAGGTTACCACAACTTTAGAAACATTTAATCAATATGTATATGAGTCGTGCAATAAAATCTTTTTCTTTCTTTATACAATGTCAAATAAATATGTGATATTTATCTTGGACTCTACAGAAACAATTTATACATAAATATCTGTTGCTTTCTGTACGATAGCTAGATTAAATATGAAATTAGTTTCGTATATTAATAGAAATGATGTATTTCCTCTTGAAGATATGCATCATAATGTAATGATGCTTATAGAAATTATGTGTTCTTTACAATGACAAAATTAAAATGTGTTAATTATAGAGCTTTTTCTATCAAAAAAATCATTCAAACTCAATCTAAAACATGAGGTGTTGCTGTAAAGTGTATTGCACAATTTAAACATACTTTCCTTTAGCTGCATATTTTGTTTGTATAAGTTGATATAGAAACAGTTTTATAAATACAAAGAAGAGAGCAAAAAGAAGCTATTTCATGTCATTTAGTTTTCCCTTTTTAACATTGAAATAGTCGCTGTTCTTTTTTATTATTTAGATCGAATGAATGATTCATTTCGAATAATTCCTGAAAATTGAAAAAAAAAAATATTTTGTGTTTTAAAAGTGGGCTTATTTAACTAATAGACCAGAGAAAAATGAGCTTTTAATGCATAATCAATGATTCATATATTACGTGTTTTATCTCTGAAAAACTATTTTTTTAAAGTTTGATGAATGGTTTTGTCAACTTCTGAAAAAAGAATTATTATACCTAACATTGACATGTTTCAATCTTTGATATCTAATGCTTCACAGAATTGTCCTTCTTTTATTTATAACTGTAGTTGAACAATGTAACACTCTTTTTATTTACATTGTTTAAATACTATTCCTGCTGATATTTCTTAAAACATCTCATCAAGTGTGAAACTATCTAAATAATCAAAATGAAATTAAATAACACATTTAAATTTCTGAGCGTAACAAATAATGTAAGACAATAAAATTTTTCATTTTGCAGCCGCTGAAACGTGTAAAAAACTTCGGCATTTGACATAATAGAATAACTCAAAAGAATAAAACTTCAAAACAAGATACCATGGGGTGGAGTCAAACGATAAATACTCTTAGAAAATCAAACACTAGGTTAGATTTGACAAAAAAAGATTCGCAAATGAACGAAACTCTCGAGATACTTATTGGCAATCCCGTAAGGACTTATCAAAACACCAGAATATTAAATCAACCCCTCGCCAATACTGGCAATGTGTTTTATATCACTTCAGCTCTAACGCTTCGATAGCCAGGAACCAACAAAGACAGCTAGTTTCATCAGTCAGCACAATCTACCTTTAAGGTTCCTTGATATACCATGACAGCTCACATGCGCTGGAGTACCCTCTTTTCAATCCCAGCACGACACTTAAGCAAGAAACGAAAATATTTCCTCTGGAAGATATCTAACCTCAAGAACCTTTCGTCCATCAAAGACCCAGCACGAAATCGCATGCTTCAGCAATAAGCGATTAAAAAGAAATAAGTCATGGAATAAAAAAATAACGGGATCACTTCTCCCTACGTTCGGTTCTTTGCTGGAATAATGTTAAAAAAATCTCCTTTGTCAGCGTCTTAGTAGAACAGATAGCAGATACAACGATGACAGGTCCCACACCTTACTTGTGATTTATAATTCCGATCGTTGATGTGCATTGTCCGCTCCAGGTTTGATCGATGATGGCCCCAGGGATGGGCGGACGGTGGTCACACTTTGGGCCGAGATGTCTGAGAACTACGTCTGCCACCAACACATGGACATCTCTTGGAAGAGTCATGTCTGCCTTCTTCCTGAAGGAGAATTATTGGTATTTGGTGAGGCAAATTATAGGTAGCGGCTGTACGAGATGCCGCTCCTAGTATTTTCTTCAAGGTGGATAGTGTTGAGAAATGGGAGACTAACTCAATTGTCTTCTGTATTTCTCTGCTTCTTTATTCTATTATTTTTTTTAAAATTTTTATGTTGAGTTTTGTCACTTGATGGGCCTCTTAAAAGATGGAGATAGTCAGCAACTATTAACATAAGTTAAGTCTGAAATTGAAAACTAGGTTACCGGAAGATCTCTGTAATAATTGGTTCAATTTCAACAATTTGTAGCTCAAGTTATCAGGATTTAAAATTTAGTATATCAATCAACGCCTTGAAAAACACAAAATATTGATTAATTATGAAAATAAAACATCTTTTAAATTTGATCATTTTAATGCTCTAAGTTTAAATTTTTATACAAGCGTATTATTTTTAGTTAATGGACAATGGAAAATATAAATGCAACGCAAAATTAGAAATGAATTTTATAAATCTGTGAAACCGGGAGATTCTTGCATCACAATTTGAATTTATTATGAAGTCTTTATTTAAATTTTTTTTTAAAATAAGATTTTTGAAGTTGCCAATAACTTGTAGTATGAGTTATCTCTCTCTCTCTCTCTCTCTCACACACACACACACACACACACACACACACACACGGGATTTGAAATTCGGCAAATTATATATCAATCGATGAAAACCTTAAAAAATATTGATTATGGTAACTGGAAATCGTAAGAAATATTGATAATAAAAATGAAAATCGTAAAATATACTAAAAATATTTTTTTTTACGAAAATTCAAAATCGTAAAAAAATATTTTTTACGGATAGTGAAAATCGTAAATTCGTAAAACATATTAATTACGGAAAATTAAATTCATGCCTTTTTAAATTTGATGAATTTAATGATCTCAATTTGAATTTTCATGAAAGTGTATCATTTTCATTTTTATGAAAAATGGAAAATATAAATGCAGTACAACTTGAAAAGTAAAAATTTAGTTTTATAAGAATGAGGAACGGAGTAGTTACTTCCTTGTACTTCATACAATACCAAAAACCTTTATTATTTCAATTTTTAAATCAAAATCTGTGAAGCTAGGATTCATTTTCATGTGCAGTCACAAATGTGCTGCGTTTTCTTTCATTTCCAGCATTTCTAATTTCACTTCAGTTCAATCGTGTAACATTGGATGGATTAAATCCAACCCAAAAAGCAATCCCCATTTATTTATTTTTATTCTTTGTCTCCTGATTCAAATTAAATTTTCACGTAATGTGTACAAAAATATTGTATCGGTAAGTGTGAATTGTGTTTGGTGAAATTTTGTAGCTTTCGCTGGTCGTTTTTGTGTCATGCATTCTGAAACTTTTTTTTTTTTTTTGCAGTGCGCAATTCCCTTAAAGATTTATTGAAAATACAAATTGAAACTAATCATATTGCTTTAACGGGACAACTATTTCCAAGGAAGTGATATAAGTTTTAATAAAACAGTTTTGCCTTCTCTAAAATCTCAAATAATGCGACACAATTAATCCTCCCAAAAGTACTAATGAAAGAAATTAATCTTCTTCTTTGCAAATATCTCTTTTTCACTTTTCTCGAAGCATTTGTAACTTTCTTTTCTTTATTTTGAAAATTTAACTCTTCAGAAAAGTAAATAATAAGTACTTTTAGCACTTGGGTAGAAAAAAATAATAATGCATCTCAATATGAAAAAAAAAATCCTTGATCACTGCGTCACAATATAAAGTTAATGAAAAAATACGATGCATTTCCGAAGAGAAGACACTAGATCCATTGAGTAAAACTATTTTTTTCCCTTTGGTTTAAATAATTTCTTTAATTTGAATCTGTGCCAGAATTCTTTAATAGTTCTTTTTATACATTTCGCGAGTTACAGATTTTTTTCCATCCTTTTCTTTACTACAAATCCTAAATTAGAGCATAAAAAAATGTAGTCTTTTACTTCAACTATGAAGACAAAAAAGTTTTTCCAAAATTAAAACTTTTAAGTCTTCTTCAATAAAGAACATTTGAACCAGAAGCAATTACAATTAACACACATGGGACTGAAATTTGTATAAAACATATTTCTTTCCTACGTACAATTATTCTTGATCCTCATCTCCTCTGCAGTCCCTGTTTCCTGTGAATTCTTAGGATTAATTTGGGCTTTAATTTAACAAGGGAAACTTTTTAAGTTAAGCTCTAAAATCTCCTTAAAAAAATCTCCCGTTCTGCTAAATGTCTCATTGTAAAAATCGATTACCCCGATTATGGGACTTTCAGGAAAATCCTTAATGTTTCATTAATCTTAAATTGCAAAAAACTCTATTTAATTAAAAAAATAAAATAAAATTTTAATGATGATGTCCTTACACAAGAAATTTTACTAAATGAAACGCAGTACTTCGTTTGATTTCTGTAACTAGGCAAGTACACTTTCGAAGTTAGTGAACTTTAGTAATGCTTTATATTTCCGAAATTTACTTCGAAGGAATTTTTAGTATCGAAAAAAAGGTCCATAGGGGTTCAAAAATATTTATTAGTAATTTTATTTCATTTAGCATATAAAGTCTATAATTTCAAAAATTAAACAGATTAATTTTTGTAAAACAAAAAGAAATTTTCATGAGAACTTTCCGTGTATTTTAAATATAAGCCGATCCGTGTGTAAGTCGAGAGAATATGTTTCTTTAAAAATTTACTCAAAATTCAAAATCTGTACATAAGCTGGATCGAAGAAAACCAATTCTGTAGTATTCAAACATGTTGCCATAAGGATGAAAATGTGATCAAATGGCCAAACGGATGGAATATTTTCTAATCGAATTTCTGTAAAGTGAAACGCCATCCGCCAAAGACGATAGTTTTATTCCTAGAAGCCATTTCTGAAGCAAACGAACTTTTTGATTAATTTATCTTTTTCACTGTGTACAAATGATAGTTTCTGCGATTTTTTTTTTTTTTTTTTTTGCTAAGTTAATAAGCGGGAAGAGAAACTCGTAGATGGTACGTGATCTTTGAGCTAGCTTCATGTGTTGGGGGAAAAAATCGTCGCTTGATGATCATATGCATTCGGATATCAAAGGGAGTGAATGTGAATTTTACGAACTGTTCAAAAATTGATCCAGTCACTGATTTTGAAGGATTTTTTGTGCCTTTTCTCTTTCCTTTTAGAGTAAAAGTTCCGTTCGAAACTTTCAAAAAGTTAGAACATTAAAATCGCTTGAGCATAGGTAACGGTAAATGCCAAAAAAAAAAGCATGTTTTTCCTAAATTGCATTTTTTTTTTCGCAGCCCCTTTCAACTTATTTCTGTATTGATAAGTTTAAATATTTTTTTAGTTGAAATTGGCAGTAAATGGTGCAAAAATAAACATTCAATAATGCTAAAATACAATACAACCTCATGAAGAATTTTAAATGAATGAAAACAAGTTAATCTGTAAAATTAAATCCCGAATGCTAATTTGGTATCATTTCTGCTAATCTATATTTTTATTAAATTTTGCTAAATACACTAACAAGAATAAAAGAGAATTTGTATCTTTTATAATATTCATCTAAATTTATTTTGATTTCTCTCACATATTCAAAAAAAGATTTAATATTTTTTTTTCTGTTTTGAAACTGTCCCATACACATAGAATATATTCTGATAATACTTAAAACAAATATGATAAAATATCCAAACATTATTCTCTATCCCATTTCCTCTTTTATAAAGTTCAGCTTTTATTTATTTTTGAGAAAATATCTTTGCAATTAAGATTGTTTATATTTAAAAATAACTCATTTTTATTATCAAATCATGTTTTGTTTTTAAGAAACTGTACAACTACTGCAAAGCTTCAAAATTAAGAAACTCATATATTTCTTTCTGAAGAAAATGTTGGCCGTTTCTAGTTGACTTGGACAAAATACATTGCGTGCACATTCCTTGGCGTTCCTTAAGTAGCGCCATTTAAAATTGCAGATTGACGTGCATCTCAGCAATCAAGTACGCTAGCTGCGTGGGATTTTTTTTCCCTGGTTTGTTCCTGCAGAGCCTCTCGAAAAGTTTCCCACGACGGCACCCTCCTGGGTTCGGTTTACTAGATAAATTACTCTCTTTTCCTTCTAAATTGACCCCAAGACATTCCCAGTAGCCCTTACAATACTTTCAAATGCTAAAAATAAAAATAAATAATCGAAAGATGAAGTATCAAGGCCCTGGTTTCATTAGCTGCTTTGGATAATTATCAAAGAATCGGCATTCAACAGCAGCTCGATAATTATTCCTTTCACACTAACATTAGTTCCTGAACTTGAAATAGATAGCTTGGGAGCTTGATTATCTTGATTTTGATTAGGTTTCTCTAATTTGGGGATTCCCGGACTTTTTTTTTTTTTGAAAAATTAAGAAACCCCCTTACCCAGATTTTCGGTTTTGGGTTGACCCCTGCTTACCTTATATTGAATTTTTGCAAATTCATGAACTATAATGTTTTTTTACAGCTTGTATAAAACTGCTTACTTTAAAAGCCTTACACTTCGAACAGAAGTAAAGTATAGTGTTTAAGACTTAAGAAACATATGTTAATTAAATAAATTAAAATTTAATTGATATATAAAATAACGGGTGAAGAAAAACAAATGTTTTTAAAGGGAGGGATGAATCGGATGCTTCGATTAGAAAGTTTAAACATTTGTCATCAATCTTGACAGTTTTAACCCTAAATCTCCTCGGTTAATATTGTGTCCAGACTTTTTCTTTCGTTCAGTATTTTTATTTTTTTTTATTTTAGAGATAGGCAACTGCTCTGAAACTCCTTACTAGGAAAATTATTTAAAAACTTTCTCATAATTATCCATAGTTCAAAATAAATAACAGGTACACATCTCTTAAAATCCAAAATTTCTGACATCTGTTTCTGAACATTTCTCCGTTAATGCCTATTTCGATCAAATGTAATGTAATAGTCAATAGTATTTCGATCAATAGTAATGTAACATTTTTTTTCAACGTGACCACACATCTACTGTAGTATTACCATAGTCACAATATTTTCACAAGCATAATTCCAGAATTTGAATAAAGAACATTTAAATGTTGTACTAAGGCTGAAACATCATTTTTCTGGCAGATTGTCTGTGGTCAATTGAGAAACTGGTGAAATTCACGATGGCCAATATTACAGTTATTTAGCTTAATTCTGGCAAGAAATGCTGAAATGATACTTCTTCTTTTATGCTGTCAACTTGTAATTGCAAATTAACCTCATTAGATTTGTTAAAGAGGTAAATTCTGGTTTCCATTTGATTCAATTTAAAATTAATGCCACGATTTGGTTTAATGAGAGCCACTATCGTAAACCCCCATTAACACCTCATAGACCCCAAATTATTTTTTCACTGACGTGGACCCCTTGCAGATCGCCATAAACCACTTGGAGTCGATGTAGACCAATTTGGGATCACTTCTCTAATTGAAGGCTCTCTGTATCCAAAGGGTTATTGTAAATAGATGTGTACCAGCAGTTTAATATTAAATGAATAGGATAGCACGCCTAAATTTATGATGTTACGTCTTCAAACTTTTACATTACACTAACCGTTTATTTTGGTCTATAATAATTATTGTTGATTAATTAGTGCTTTCTAGATATTTTTTGTCTTTAAATATATATGCATCTTACTTTCAGAGTAGTTGAGGGATTCTATTATAATGCTTTATTGGGACTAGATTACATTTAATTCGTAGTTCAGAACTATTTATTTTCAGTTTTTTGCGTTTATATTTTTCTTCCGTTCCATTTCCCTAAATCAAAATGAAAACTTTATTCTTAGATGTTCCTTGTTTTCTAACAATTCACAGATTTGTTCTACTTATTGTAAACTGAAATACCTAATCAAAGGTGCTGGCAGCTGCCTATAATTAATATTTTTTCTTGCTTAGATACAACTTATTCATCATGTGTTGATAAGTCCACTTTTTTTTTTCAAAATTTACTTTTTGTACAAAGAGTTTTTTTGTAAATATTTTTTAAAATTTTGAATAAATGCTGCCCACACAGGCACCCGCAGTATACTTTGAGTACTGACATAGTAGCTTACCGGGGGGGGGCAGTCTTGTAAACAGTGTCGTACAGAATTGTGGGGTTTGGTTTTGTGATTTTGTCTACGTGTTTTTTAGAGTGTAACCCCAATGAAAGATATCTGTGAACGCGCTATCGCTTGTAAAGCTGCAACATTGATGGATGAGTTCTGCGTACTTTAGTTGAGAAAAAAATAATCTGCCAAATTATAATTTTGAAACCCAATACGGTTGAACAACTTTCACCATTCCTTAATTGCTTCCATTTTTTATTGGAAGCGAGAGTTGAATACATCATTCATTAATTACGAAGTTTATGGATCAGCCATCAATCAAAGTCTTATGCCAGTCGTAGATTGACCACTGAATAGCGTTAGCCTTGTTTTCTGTATTGGTACTATAAATACAAAACTTCTTTTGGTTAGTTACAGAGTTTTTACATCTTCGTTTCCTGAAAAATCGAACAGCTCATGTCATTATAGTGTAATGTTATTTGTACACAGTTAACTTTTTTTAGAAAAAATAAGCAGTTTCCTATATGTGGTAGGGAATACCTTCGCAGCAACTAGTAATAATTTTAATTTTGTGCAATAATCAGCTACTGTATAAAAGAATAATTCTATTTTACGAATACGTTTGCAGTTTGATCAGTTCTTATTATGTGAATCACATAGAAAATACTCCTTAATAAATATTTATTATCAGTAGGTAAGAAAAAAAAAGTATTTTTTAAATAAGTAAATATTACCATATTTCATAAGAATAATAGAGATTAGGTACTTTGAAGATACTGCTGAATAATTTGGGTGCCCATTTAACTCAAAGAATAGGTATTCAAAGACAAAAAATTATTTACATGATCGAAATGAAACAGATCGCCCACAACTGTAAATTATATCATTGGCTGAAACATTGAGAAATCATCAAACCATTATTTTTTCTGTCATTGAGTAAATCTTCATGAAGAATAACTCTGTTACTGGCTTCGAATATTTCTTTAGGAAATCACTGAATTTCAACCTTTTTAACTAAGTATAGAATGAACTGAAATTTTCCAGAAACATTTTTAAATCTTCATTTTGGATAAATGAGAAGAAAAATTACACAGTTTCAAATAAGAGGGCCTATCACCCCTACCCCTACCAAATAAACTGCAAAATGAAATATTCACGTTTGCGTCATCCAAAAAGAGATAAGAGCTAAAAAATGCTATATCCAAACCAGTTTCCATACCCCTTGAGAAAACAGAAGTAACATTTGGACATACGAATTCTTCTTCAGTCAAATAAACGCCCCCCCCCCAATGCCAAATGTGTTTCAGGAGAGCTATTACTTTCCAGATCCAAAGCTACTGGCAGAGCCTCAAAATCAATAGTTGTCGTTCTTTCCTATAGCACCTTGCAGCCGTCACGGCTTTTGCTACGATACTCTACCTCCAAGTAATTGGAAAGCCATAAACGTCATTCCAAATCAGGTTACCGAAGCTTTGTGTGCGTAAATATGCAAATTATGCTGTAAGATTCATCGATTAATAAATAAATAAATATGTGAGTGCAAAGGAAAAAAAGCGGCCAGAGAAGTTTTCCAACTAATAACTTTTATATCTAGATACTTGTTTCTGGAAAAAGGGTATCTTTGAATTATTTATCGCCTCTGCATGAACTTTTCATCTAAGTAGATACCGCCGAGCTAAGGCTGTAAATATTAATTAATATTTCATCTCTGGAAATTTCGTATTAACACTTTTTTCCCCCTCCTTCGCTCGCTTTTACAGACTGGATAGCGGAAGTTTGCATCTATGTAAATGAAGTGAAAGGTTTCGTTCGTAAGTTAGAAGAGTGGAAAATAGCACCATCAAAAGTTAAAGAGCATTAACTGTAGCGAAGTTTTAAATGATGATTTGTAAAGATTGTGAGATTATAAATTGCTGAATTTTAACCAGAGTGCTGCTTGCTGTATAGGTGTATTGGAGTTTTTCGATTGATTCAAATTAGTTTTCTAACGATGTGTTTATTAATAGTTAGTTTAAAGAGATAAATTAAAAAGTGCTTCCTTAATAATCTGAAAGTGTAAAATTTTTGTTAATAAAAGATAATGATATCTTGTACTATTCAATTAAGAGGATTTCTGAGCAAAGTATAATAGATAATTCGGATAAAGAAATTATGGCTTAATTAGAGCATTTTCTAGCATATTATTTAAATTTTTATCACTATTTCGATGGCTCAACGTATTTTCGATATAAATCATGTTTATTTTTAACCTTTTTTCTTGTAATATGCTTCAAAAAACTTAACACAGTAGTATAAAAACTGAAACAAACTTAATTGACAGTGAAAAGAGAACCGAAATTATTAAGAGTAAATTTACTGTAATAAGTTGACCAAATGTTTCAAAAAATGAAATTTTGGTCTACATGATGCATTTGTTGTCAGACAACTTGAAAATAAAATCTTTTCTTCTTAAGAACTTGTATTGGAGCTTTTTTACATACATTTTGATGCTATACATAGTTTTAAAAAATCCAGAAATTTTGTTTTAAAGGGGGGGGGGAATAAATGGGTATATAGTTATTGATGTATGTATATTGCTTTGAATCGATGACTAAAAAATGCCAAAGAAAAATAAACACGGTGCCAACAAAAACTACTTTTTTTCAAATAAATGGATTAATTTTTACATAGAACAATGATGTAATTCCTCATGCCATAGTTGTGTTTGAACTTTAAGGTAATATTAACTATGTGAGGACAAAAGAAAAAAGTAAGAACATTTATTTTACTATAGTACTTATGTGATTCTAAGAGCATAATGTAAAATAATGGTTTTGGAATTTTTGGCTTTTTTTCTCCAAATTTGACTCATTCGGGGGGTTCTGATTTTCTTTTATTCCTATAAAATTTGGAGCTTCTAATCGGCATGACTATTAAATTAACTTATATTAAATCAATTTCATCAGAAGTACATATTATTGTCTCGTTACAAAATGATTAAATTCCAAAAAAATCTTCATAAAAATCCATTGGGTAAAATGGACTCTTTTATGTCAGAGGTAAAATTTTTGTTTCTTTTTTGCTCTTTAATATCCTGCACATACATTAGAAGCCCTGCTAAAATTAATTATGCGCATTACAATGTAAAGTTCCTAAACTAGTTTTAAGCCCGTATGTATAATTTCTGATATTTATAATGGTGTTATTGGTTACGATGAAGACTATTTTTTTAAATCATGCTAAAATCATCTTTGATTTAAACAAAGCACTCTCTATATTAAGGGTCTTCAACCCGAGGCCCGCCGGCCTCAAATATCCCACTGTTGGCATTTTAGTGGCCAACAGCGGGATATTAGAGCAATTCGAGAGGGATATTAGGGCAATTTTTTTTTAAATGCCCTTGCCTGCTTTTTGCTATAAAAAATGCCCTTTTTTCTGTTATTCTTGGTTTTTAAAACATTTCACTGATATATTTGATTTCCATTTCAGATAAAATTTTCTGAAAATGGCAAATCTTTGAAAAATTTTACTGTATCTTAAATAACTTTAAATGTAAAAAAAATCGGCGATGCATAACAACACAGAAATTCACGGAAATAAAGATAGATTCTTATCTTTAACAGGTTTGCAAAGTATTTTAATTCGACCTCAATGAAATTTTTTGAAACATGCATATATATATATATATATATATATATATTACCGTAAAAAACAGTTTTAGGTAAGTTGCCTTTTCCTCATAATGGATTTAGACTTTCTATCCATTATATTCCATAGGTTTTTGCTCAGTATTATTAACAGAAAAGGGGAAGGTTGTCTGGCCACAAAACATGTTCAACCCTCCTTTTGTCTAAATTATTTTATATATAAGCTGTCCTATGTCAGCAATGTTGTTAATACTGTATCATCCGTTTTTTAAATATTTTTTATATTTATCTCTATTATTTTAATTTTTCATATTTCCTTTTAAATTCTGTTGTCTGGTTGTCTTGCAATTTAAATTCTTTTAAGTTTTAATCATGTTTATTCATCTCTCTCTTGTAGAGAAATTTTGATTATATACATATACAAATCTGTATCAAATCTGTGAACACCATCTCTTCCTCAGAATCAGTTTTGTAAAAAACAAAGCTACCTCCCTTTTTACATGAATTTCCTGACTTCAATATTTTTTGTACAGTCGTGTGATCCGCAAATCGCTGTGAATTTATTGATGTGGCCCACGGATTATTGTAAATTTTTTAATTCGGGCCTTGAGCGTGAAAGGTTGAAGACCTCTACTCTAAATAATGCATTTTAAGTAATACTGTGTATTTTAGAAATTCACGTGTTCAGCTTAAATGCACATAGATTCACGATTCTCGTTATTATTTATAATGTTATTAATGGTTAACAGGAATAGTTTAGTTTAAATATTGCCAAAATCTTCTTCTATTTGAAAATTAAAATGTTATACAAACACTAAGTATCGAAGTTTTGAACACTTCTGGTATTTTAGAAATTGAAGTCCATCTCAAATATGCGCGCATATACAATAACAATTTTTGTTATTCCAAATGACATTATTGGTTAGGAGAAATTGTCTATTTAAATACTGACCTAACATTCTTCTGTTTAAAAACTAAAATATATTTTACAAACAAAGAGTACCCTCTAACTAATACATTTTGAACAGCTCTGTGTATTATAGAAATTAATGTGCACTTCAAATGCTCGTGTATACAACTTAAATTCTTGCTGTGATTTCCAATGCTATTATTAGTTAGGAGGAGTTGTTTACTTAAATAGTGCCCTAACCTTCTTCTGTTTGAAAATTAAAATATTTTACAAACAAATTATCCTACAACTAGGGCATTTTGAGCAATTCTATGCATTTTAGAAACTGGTGTCCACCTTAAATGTGGGGGAGCACAGTTGTAGCTCTTGTTATTATATCTAATGTTATTAATAATTAGGAGAAATTGATTATTCAAACAGTGCCCAAACACTCTTCAATTTGAAAATTAAAATATTTTACAAACAAAGTACCCTCTACCCTCTAACTAAATGCATTTTAGGCAGTTCTGCACATTTTAAATTTACTACCTTCTGCACACGACGCAGTCTCTTATGAAATTTAAAATTCAGAATTCTATCCCAAACCGTAACCATCTATCACTCCTGTTCCCTCCACCTGAAATTCATTACCTGAGCTTCACCGAATTCCACCAAAACGAATCGGAATTATCGGCGTCCCCGAATGCATAATTTCAGAAACTCATGCAGGAAGCTTCAAATGAAGTTTTCCATTCCATCCACTCATTCCCCATTCACATTCTATTCGCAGATTAGCGGGAAGTATAGAATATGATTTTCGAACCTTCGAATTCGGGACCGTTGTGTGGGGGCTTCCTTTGATTGGTCAGATCACACTTTCGGTGGCGCATTCATTTAATCTATTAACTCTTGCGAATGTGGTGTCACACAAGTTGTCGACATTCAGTTATCAAATAGAAGAGCTGGGATGGAGATGTGTCTGGAATTCGAACATTTCGACGCCCTTTTCGACAATGATGTTTTGTTGCCACCGCCTTCGGCCATTTAGTGTTGCTGTCAATTGTGAAGTTTCGAACACAGCAGCGAATCACATAAAATGGGAAAACTTTTGTTTGGAATTTATGTAAATCTGTGACAAAATGGTTCAATGAAAACAAATTGCAGTGATGTTTATGACATCTATTTCGTATTGTTGGAATTGAGTTACGTCTTTATTCCTGAAATCGATGAAATGTTTGTTTCGTCTTCTGCGATTCGTTGTGTGTTTTAACGAAATTTTATTTGAGCTTGCAATTAAGGTAGTATAACTGTCATGCCAGGGGAAATGAAACACGGACGTTGAAAATTAATATTTCGATTAGGTATGTTGATTTGTATTTCAAAATCAGTTGATTCTAATCTTTTGAGCATTTTGAATAAAAATTTGTACAATGTTCGAGACTAAATCTACGTGGAGACTACGTACTACGTTCGAGACTAAAATAATAAAAGAAAACGAAATAAGGCAAGAAAATTAGTTCTATAATATTGGAAGCCAATTAATTCTTAAGATCTTCAATTTATGTTAAAAATTAGAACTCCAAAACTAAAAACTTTTATTTATCACATAAAAGCGAATATTAATATCACATTTTGACGTCAGTAAAATTTATATTGTCAAATTTCATTACGCTATTCATTACAATTTGAATTAACTTTTCGTTTCTTAAAATAATGTTCGCATTTTACTCCTCTTCTTAAAATGTCAAATAATTTTAAAACTTTTAATATTTAAATAAAAACCTACATTATTAAATAATATTTCTAAATTTTAAAACTACTGTAATTAAAACATGTGTGCCTTATAGACAGTTTGCGACGGAATAGCTTCGTTAATGTGCTTTTCATCTTTAAAACATATATTCAAGCCTTGTATAACTTATATAAAAAATAAATTAGATATGAGGAGAGATTTAATTTAATCTATCAATTAAATATTATAATAAAGTTTTACTTATCTTGCGATCTCCAGGCAGCCAGAATCTATCCTGCTTTTTAAAATCTTTTCTGATAATATTCCTTTGACTCTAGCAACGGATTCTATAACTGAGACGCTGAACTATTTCTAATCTTTTTTTTTTCTTTCATTTTTACTTGGGAATCTTTTTTATTTGTTATATGTTTACTTAATTCATGGAAATTGGCATAACTATTTATGATTCCTTCATAATGATTGGCTCTCATACCAAACAATACTATAAAGTAACTCAAGAGGTTAGTGGAGGAAAATGCGCATGAAAACTCGTTTTAAGACAAAATTATAATAATACCTGTACATTTTCTGAACAATAAGATATTCCAAGTTTCTGATCGTTGTTATGTAACGCTAATGAAAACTTATGCCGAGAATAAATATTTATAAAGTGCAAGATGAGAATAATAAAGTGTACAGGAAAAATATATATATTGAGAATGCTGTCGAAGTAATTGTATAATAATATGTTGATATTTCTTAGATTGAGATGTGTAGAACATGTTACTAGTATACAGTAGTTTTAGTAGCTATAAAGATTTATGAGTAGAATTCACAGTACAACACGTGCAAAATTAGTGCTTTTCAAGGATATCTGTAAAATACGTAGCAGCACATTATAAGCAGAGATAAGGAAAAATTATTTTATTAATCATAAAAATATTTTTAAGTAGAAAATTCGTATTTCATACTTAAAGAATCTGATGCAAGGAAATGGTTTCAGATTATTATCAAATCAATATAAATGGTATACTAAATAGGTTTGGTAAATAATAGTTTCTAAATTTTGTAAATTAAATCAAGCCATCAGTAAACATAGTAATAATGCAGGCTTTAAGAAATTTTATATGGTAACATGGTTTTGAAAATAACCTCATGTACTTTTCATAAATATTATTTAATTTATTGTAATCTTCTAAATATCCAATATGCACCAAGCTGTTAAAGAATAGACTTTTTTAAATTGGTATAAGTAGGTATATATTTCTATTCCAGATTGGAACTTTAAAATATTTCAATCAAATGCATCTCTTTCATTATAAATATTGCTATTTTACTTATGATATATAAATATATATATATATATATATATATATATATATATATATATATTAATAGTTTTAAATTTTATTGTAAATTTAGGTGAGGATACATAGTTTTCTTTTATCTTTAATTTTTACAAGACATGATGTATATTTTTTTTCTCAGGTAAAATTTTGTAAAATTGATTTTTCAGCTAAGACTGATTTTAGTTACATTTAAGTAAATCTTTATGCTGACTATACAAAAAACATTAAATGTTTCTTATATGTTGCGAAAATAAAGTACGTGTATTACGCTCATTAAGCCAAGAATAATACAATCCTTTGAGAATTCACCAACATTACTTTTCCGTTTACTCTTTTCTCTTCCTCGTATTAACTAAAGTGAACATGCAAGTCTGTACAGTGTTAGAGTAGAGAATTTCGCCGCTTTTAGTTGATTCAAACATTACTTTAAGAAAGAAAATAAATGCTTAAGAACAAGTTTGCTCTTTTATGTTCTGACTTTTCTTAGGAAGAATAACATTAGTCTGAGATTTAAAGAGAATTAAATTAGCTTGAAGATTTAACAGAATTAAATATGATGAATAAAAGTAACAATGTAATAATTTTGTAGAAAACATAAAATTATGTAGTTTTTTTAGGAATAATAATATACATACTTTATATGATTGTAATTATTAATTTAGGGGAAAATAGTTGTCAATAATTTCCTTTTGAATGACTAGATAGAGATTATAACATCCTTGATGCGTTGCTATCATTACTAAGCGCCTTTTTCTGCATAATTAAAATAAACGCATATTCAGAATTTGCTATTGAGGTAATTTAGTGGAGTCGATTTCAACCGACGATTTGCGGACCAATAATAGTTTTTTTTATTGATAAATATTTATTTTAACTTATATTACACTTGCAACTTCTTTCATAAAATAAAACTAATAATGGAAGGATTAAAATTCGTTTCAAACGAGATTCAACTTGTACCACACAAAATGTAAAGAACAGACAACCGGTAGTTAGTTTTGAATATAAATCACCTATATATCCCTTCACATGGGATCAACTAGTCCCACCATCTCAACAAGAGAATGCCCTCAAAAGCAACGGGAAAACGTTAAAACAACACTCAAACATACTGGAGATAGATATCTATCACAGTATTGGCTGGAAAGTAACATTCTTTTTTTTGCTCAGAAAGTTCACCAACAGTAAAAACAACTTTCGATTGTAGGAAGGGGGTATGCAACGATTCCTTCCGCAGGTCATGAACAGCAAAGGACAGAAATAAAAGCACAATAACTGACCCGAATAGGGATTTCTTTTCGTCCCAGTCACCCAAGGCATGGATGGAGTAGTTGTGGATTAAGGGCCGTGGGTAGCCTAGTGGTTAGAGCATCGGACTCCAGACCGGAAGGCATGGGTTCGATGCCCGATGTCACTAAAACCCCTTCGAGTACACACGGAGTACGGGCTCGTTAAATCAGTGGGTCCGAACAGTGTCACCATCTATCGTGTTGTACCAAGCAAAATGGTACTGTCACCTTCATGGGGGCTCGAAGCTTAGGCTAACGACAGGCGTAGATCTAGCCCGTTGTCCTGATGAATTTCGTGGGCCTCGGTCTGACTAGGTCAGACAGGTGGCATACGTAACAACAGTTGTAGACTGGCAGTTCGGTGGTTCAAATAAACACCCTTGCCAAGATTTTTCAACTGCTTCAGGTGAATGCATTTTAGTTCGATACAAGATTCTTTAAAATTTTCGTTCGTCTTCGTATTGTTATTGCCCCTACCCATTTTAACACCGATTTGAAATAGCAAGTAATTGGTTTAATTATCTCCGGAAATAATCCCAATTAAAATATTGCCACCTAGTGCCGATGAAACACGTCAAAAAGCACCGAGTGGGTGGGCTTTGCTATTGAAAAGAACCAGTACAACAAGCTATCAAAAATTTTAAGAACAATTTAAATAATTTCTCTCTTTAAACAAAATTAAAGAAAAAAACACCTTATCTTAATATCCCTTGAATGGAGAGAGTTTACTTTACGTCGGTACTTATATATACTTAACTGGAGATATGGTAAAAATTGAAGCATTTCTTATAAAAACAATTTAATAACTCGCAGGCCAAGTATGAAATTGAGAAAAAGCTATTAAAAGAACAATATCGATTGTAGGGTATTCGAAAATAAGCAATCGCGGTATTCATAATAAGAAATTTCATTATCTTTTATATGTTGCGCTACTAATAAAAATAATTACCTATCGCCGGGCAGTGAAGAGCATTGAAACCTTGATGCAGTAATTGAAATCCCTCGGTAGACTGAATAAAGCTATTGAAACGCTGAAAAAATATAAGATTATCCTAAATTTAATTAGAAATCCTTTTTTGAAAAAGTAATTATGCGTCTTTTTGCAAAAGGCGCCAGTCGACATGCGCAACTGTAACAGCTGAGAAAAGGTTTTTGGATCAACACGAAAAAACAAAATTTGCTGAAGAAAGGAACAAAATAATTTTTTTTTGAATAATGATTCTTTTTCTCCATTTTTTAAATGAAAAACATTGAGAAAAGTTGATATTTCAAAGGATTTTGATGTGAAGAAAAAAGTAATGGAAAAAGAGAAATCAAAAGCAAAAATACAACAACAAAAAATAATATTTCCAGAATTAATAAAATATAATTCTGATTTTATCTTATTAAAAAAATATGCACTTTTTTATTTATGAAAAAATTTAATAAAATTATTTTCACACAAATTATGTTTTTTTTATTACACATATTATTTAATATAATATATTAACTTATATTAAACTTTTAACTTGATGTTTTTTAAAACTAGTAATGAATATTTTGAAAAAGTCATTTGTGAATTTCACTGCACTTAAACTTCTATGTATCTTCTAAGAAAAATAAAAATAAACTATGGAATTCTCTCTCTCTTTCTGGGATGCCAGAAGAAATTCCAGAATGCATCTATATCATCCAATACAGTTCCAGGTTTTATATGATTATCCTACAAAAACAAAGGCTATTAACAAAGGCTATTAGCAAAGGCTATACGTTTTCCCTTCTTATTTATATATTTCAGAGAATATCATCCATCCGATGTGATCTGTTGTTTGTTAACGAATTAGGCTCATGAAATTTACAAACGATATTTTTGTATGAACGTACTTAATAGTAATAATAAAGAATATTTTTTGGAAAAATAGACGGAATTGATTTAACATTTATGCAAATATTCCTACGTGTATGGTTGCAGAATTCATTATAAAGATTTTTAAAAAGAATATTCTGCTTTACATAAAAAGAATTTGGAACTCAGCCATCAGTAGCGTTGACAAAATTTATTTTATGTTGAGCAACAATCTCTGCCAGATTGTTGTTCGTTTTATGTTTTCATAATCACTGAATAACCCTGTGGTCTAGTAAAAATTATTTTGAAAGCTATTTGTATAATTTTTTTCCGCATTGCTTTAATTGTTATTCATATTTTCATTTTTGTTGAATTACAACGATACCATCTTGATTTTATCTAAGGATGAGAAAGGCTTCAAATGGGAGAATGAGGAATAGCATTGAAGATAATATTTTAAGAATATCAATTCCATTATATTAAAAGATAAGGAACATAGTATTTTACACAAACTGATAAAAAAATTACATGCCCTTTGGATTTTGCTTTGAGTATTGTCACTTTATAATTGGCTTTGTTCAATAAATGTTTATTAAAGTCCCAATGGAATTTAAACTCTCGAAATAATCTATCGAAATGATTGAGCAGTGTTAAAATCCACCGCATGACCTGAATTTCAATCCTACCATTACAAAAGTAATTTTCTTAATGAATATACGAAGATTTAGTGAGTCGAATCCGTTTTGGCTTGATTTGAACTAAGTTGCATTCTATCATGCCAATAAAGTACCTGTTTCGATCTCAAAATTAATCCTTTAGTGAAGATTTGTGAACAGATACCAATTGACTACTTAAATAAATTTGTAAAAGAAACTAGAGCAGGGATGGTGAACCAGTGACAGGCGTGCCATTGATGGCACGTGACACAACATTTTGGGCATGCCGCCGATCAAAATGATTTGCATTTTAGTCCAAAATAATAAAATTTACTATGAAGTAATCCTTATGAAGGATCTCATTCGTGCTTTTGACGCTGAACTGCACGTTTTCATAAACGATATTATTACAAGAAACTAGAAGTACTTCCCAAACTTGTATACCTAAATCTTTGATTTTTTTTTCACTAGAAACCAGAGGAGGAAAAAGAGTCATCGAAAAATTTATTTCCGTGTATATTATTATGGAAAGATTTTTTTCACTAATTGATTCTTCAATCAAGGAATTTTTAGAGAGATGTTTTCACTTCAAATAATTATCGGAAACGTTCAGGTTTAATATGTACCTTGATGTGATTTCCTTTGATAAACTAAACTTGTCCCAGTTCAACTGGTTGGAAATTGAAAAACTTGAAATGCAACTGACTAATTTCTAGTGTAGTTCAATATGGATTCAAAAATTTATTGAAACAAGGAAAAAGTTGGAGTTGATATATAGTAAAAATGCCAGAAATGAAAGTTTGGAAACACATGGAATTCTATTCCAGACACATTTAAGAATTTGAATAAGCTGACTCGTGATATTATAACCATATTTTCATCTACCTATGCCTGCGAGTCATTATTTTCAGAAATGAATAACATTAAAGGTTCGCCTAGAAACCATTTGACTAATAATTCCAATTCAACATGAATTCTACTAAAAATAACTTCTTACAATCCTATTATAAGTTATTTGCCATCTAATCTGCAATAACAGAAGTCACGTTAATGTTACTTAAATTGGAATTATACGTATAACTAAAACATTTACTACTATACAGCGCACAATGTATTTTTTCATCATGAATAAAGAGTTTTGAGTTGCTAGTAATTTCCAAAAAATAAGTCAAAATTATTTTGCGGCACGTATACCTCATTAAACATTTTTCTTAGAAAATATGGCACATTGATCCATAAAGGTTCGCCACCCCTGAACTAGTGTATATTATTTGTTACCTTCGATTGTAGGAGTGTGAAAAATACTGACCTCCGTGGGAAACTTGCGTCAAAATTGATCGTTTAGTCATTAAGGATTATTGGAAATATTTTTTAACTACATAAATATATTTTTATTATTAAGTAAAATATGTACTTAAATCCTTAGTTTAATACAGCAGATCCAAATTTATTATTTTTGATGAAAATTATGTGAGACTAATGAAAAGGAGATATAATAAAAAAGATGCAAAACTTGACATATTGTGCTTAAACATAGCTAAAACATTTCTTGGTAATATTTATTTAATTTGTTTTTGTTGCTGGCAGCACAATGATTTAATTGCCGATTTATTTTTATTATTTAAATCCAGCCAATGTTAGGAAAAAAAGATTACCCTTTATGTTTTGATTGCATCTTCTCCATGTGCACTTTTTAATAAATTTAGATTTTATAATTAATTTTTTATTTGGTAAAATGAATTTTTTTTCAAAATTTTTTTTATTCCTTTAAAAAAAAAAAATGAGGGAAAAAGGAATTAAATCTGCCAAATTTGTCATTTTTTTATTTGTTAATTATTTTATTCTAGCTCTTTAGTTAAACTCTTACGATATTAAATATTTGGGTTACCCTTAATACAGTTTGGCGACTTATTTTGAAAGTCGCCAAAATTACCTACCTGCTCCCTATATCATTTTAATCCATTTTTTCTTCGAAAAAAAGAAACAACTCTTCAACAATGCTGTGAGAAGATAAATTGTGAGAACTGTGATGGTAAGACACATTATTATTTTTTTGAAAACAAGAGTTCCTCTCTTTTAACCAGTACTTGTAAGTGACAGGACCCTTGAATGGAGAGGAAAACACAGAATGAATAAATGATTGTATAAAAAGAATCGCCTCTGTTCGAGAAATGTTAAGTTTTTTTAAGGGTGAAAAAAACTTTCCATTTTATCTAATTAAAACACTGAAAGTGGCATGCACAATTTTGGATGTCACCTCCAGCCATGCTTCTGCGTGTTTGTTAATTACAACTTAACTGTTATTGCTTTTTTGTAGTTGCTGTGCTTTTTAGTCTTCTTTTTTTTATTTGTATTTTTTTTTTTACAAATGTTCTGGTAATTCAAATGGAACAAAGCTGTAAAAATGGCTTTTTTTTCGGTGTATCTAGAGCGGGAAATGAAAACTAATTGCTTGAATTCGATTGAAGTCTGTTCGATTTTTAGCATATTTATTGCAAGAAAAGAATGCAGTTTGAGGGGTTTTTTTAAGTGGCCGTCTAACCATTAAAAATTTTATATTTGGTATTTTTTCAAAGTTTCATGGTAAATGACTGTTAAAAACTGTTGCAAAAGGGCGGACATCAATGCTTGTATACACTGAAATGAAATGTAATAATAAAGCAATCATCAAAGGACTGGAACATACAGTAAAAATTGAGAAAGCTTAAACTCGTAAACAATATTACAAAAAGATAGTTAATTTTGTCTTGGTGCTTACCAAAATTTATCAGTGGAAAGTTTTAATGATGCCTTCAAAATCTAAATTTTATAAGATTTGAAAGCGATAAAAAATCAAAGTTTAAAGAATGACAATCAAAATGTTTTATTTTCCATGCATCATATTTTATCCGTCGTAATAATATTGCCAGTTGAATCAATCCTTCAGATCATTTTTCTATAAACTGAAAGTATTAATAAGATAAATAAAACACACTTGATTCCTTTTCAGTTCAGTTAGTTGAAAAGACCGTTGAAACGCCCGTGTCTTCGAAAATGAAGATGTGCAGAAAAACACCGTGCCTGAAAATAAGTAGTGAAGATCACCAGAAGTTTCCTTGAAGTAATGACTCCGAAAATAAACACTGTTGCAACCCAGTTTAGTTTTATTAGTTGAATATACTTCCTAGATTCCCTCATAAATCACGACTAGTGATCTTAACAGCTACAACGCAATCGTCAAATAGACTCCAAAATATTTCAATTGATGATCAATGTTATTTTGGATGGAACAAAAGTGTTCTCTAAATATTGTACCTAACTCTAGTCCTTCACTGCTTATCCGGTTATAGTGATTAATGATGCTGATTGCGGTGCCGTAGGGCCTGGGTTCGAATCCCGGAGAAGGCATGGATGTTTTTACTGTAATCTTTCATGACTTTAAATTCCTTCTTCCATTGTGATGTGTGCTTCATGCTTCCTTCTACAAGTCCCGTGTGATACTTTATGAGGCACAAAAATTTATAAATATTTTCGATAAAAAAATATTAAAAAACTCTAGTCCCTTAGCAGCAAACAACTGTTCTCTCTGGGGTGGGGTGTGAAATGTACCTTTTTCCCAATAGTCGAGACTATCAACTACAATAGAAAAACGCGCATAATAGGCTCAAGGGGGTATCCTTCTAATTCCAGTTGCTTAAGCTAGTATGAAACACTTGTCTCGGGATCCAAAAGTAGCCAGATGAATCACATTCCCCTCAAATATACCGCCTGAAAGCCACCTAGGGCACTAATGGCTTACTCTTAGTATTGACCTGAGATTTGCAGCCACCCCTTTATATGAAGCTGGAAACTATTTATAGAAATAATATAAGTTCCTATTAAATCTTCATGTTTTATAAGGTATAAACAGTTATGAAATACATTAGTAAATGCGTACACATTTATTGAACTAAATTGATGTTGCCTTTAAAAGACCCATATTGCAAATGATCAGGGGCGGCTCTAGGGCCGGACAAATCGGACCTCTGTCCGGGGTGGCAAATTTTAAGGGCGGCATTTGGATCGATTTTGAAAAATATTTTTTTTGGAACAACAAATTTGATATATTTTCTGAAATATTATTGGATATGAATTTGATATTTCATTTAAAGTATCTTTTTTCCTTATTTTGTGCTCTATGTATTTAATGACAGTTTTCTTTTATGTTGAAACTTTGATGCTTTAACGAGGCGGGAGTATATGCCAAATCACGAATTTTAATATGTTTACACATCTAACTAACTCTACTACTAACTCTATCTCCATCCCGGAGTGAGGTCACAACGGACATTCCTTTCACCCTTACGATGTCCGGTGTCACCTATTCAAAAGGGGACAAAGGTAATAAGAGGTTTTGGTAGATAGAGAGCCACAGGAGATGTTTTATTTTAGTCTTGAGTGTAGTTATACTATAAGTTAAAACGAACACTTGTGATCCCCACCATCAGTAGACTATTTTTCGAAGAAATTAGCCTGCTGAAATGGACGATTCCTTCTCTTACATTTTACTCGTTTGAAATAATAATAAGTAATTATGTCCTTAATTTGAATCATTTTGAAATTTTTAAGACTTAAAATAATATACATATATATATATATATATATATTGTGTTATGCTACTTTTTTGTTCGCTGGAATTATTCAAGTTTTATAAATGCGTATTTATGTGAACAATTTACCTTTTTTAATTAATTTTTTTTGTTTTGAAGAGAGGGGCGGCCTTTTCCATTTTTGTCCGTTGCGCCAAAACTGCTAGAGCCGGCCTTGAAATGATTTACTTCTTATTGTAAGTACGTCAATTAAATCTTTGCTCGATCTTGAAAGAAAGAACTTATAAAATCTCTAATGTAAAATACTATGTGTAAATTCAAAACATTTAAATTTTGTCTAGGAACCTAGGATGAAATATTTCTCTAAAATAAAATACCATGATATGCTCTTGTCTTATTTCTGCAAATGTTGATAAGTATTTAATAGGGATCTCACTTAATCTTGGAATAACTTTAAATCCTAAATTAATGTAACGAAAGGAAACTTAGAATACAAGAAATACTTTTTTTTAAAAAATATGTTTCACGAAAATGATGTGTTAAAAAATTTTTGTTTCACAAAATTTAAACAACAATTGACTTCTCTTTTATATTCCATGTCTAGAGCAGGGAATGATGCTGTTCATTCTTCAAAATTTTATAATGGAACTATTTTGACAACAGTGTTAAGAAAAAAAAAAATCCCTACGATCGTTGAATTTTCTGAAACGTAACTTTTTGAGAATAGAATCCAAAATACTTTTAAAAGAAAATAAACTAGAAGCCCACCTGCCATAAAATGCACTTGATGATAGATTGAACCGACTTAAAAGTGTGGACTGTGAACTCTATAATCCTTGTTGATTGAGTGACGATATTATAGATAAAAGGAAGGGTTTCACAATCTCTATGCCACCTAAAATACACTCAACGATTTGTCATGGGTAGATTTGGAAAAAAAGCTTTAAAACCATATTCTTTTTAAGTATTACAAATCATTTATCTATAAATACTGAGGGTATAGGGTTACCCTCGTTATACAAACTATGCAATTGTTCATACTTATTGATCAAATTATAAAACTGTAATTTCCATATATTATGTAGTTCCAATTATTTTTTCCCCGCAAAATTCGTTCTTAGCGAGCTCTAATGTCCTATTGGAATCGTATTTGAAGCATTTTAAGAAACGAATCACTTGATTTGCCATTTCAGAGAGTACAACGCATGAGAAATCAGGGTTGTCAACTTGGAGAGTTATCTTAAGCGTTGGCATTGTCGCAATAGTACGTAACAAATTTATTACAGCATCACTAAAAACTTTAGAGGGTGACATCAAGCAAAATAGAATTGGGTATACCGTAATGCTAAACAGATTTTTTAACTCCGCATTTTTAACTGAAAAATGATGCATTTATAGAATGTCTTTAAACTCTAAAGAAGTCACGATAGCCTAGTGGTCATGGCAGCGAGTTCGTAGCCAGTATTGTGTCGAATCACGGATCCGAAACCTAGCTCGGAAACTCAGAGTGTAGACCCTTTGGTAGTGCGGAGTGAGTGAGTGGATATTAACGTCGCATTGTTTAGCTACACGAGGGCTTTTGGCGACGGACCACGTAATTTTGAACCATGGTCAAGTGACGCGGACGACACCTGAGCTGGCACTCCCCCCCCTCTCCTAACTACTACGCCACACCAACGGGATGACGTTTGAGCTCTCGACAGATTTAACGTGCATCGCTCTCCCCTACACGGTGGGTCCTCAGTGGTACTGGACTCGAACTCACGGCTCGCTAGCCATGATCCGATACCTTGACCACTTGGCTACCGCGGCCTTGGTAGCGTGGAACCCTTGGCGTAGTGTGGAAGCTTCGAGAGGATATGCCAGTTCATGTGTCGTCCTCGTCACTTAACTGTTGCTCAGAAGTACAAGGTCCATCGCCAACAGACCTCGTGTAATTTCACATGCGATTTAAATTTAAATTAAAATCAAATCAAATATCGACAAGAGTGTACCGTTTGCGTTCTATTCTTTCACTCTAGGCAAAGTCAGCCTTGAGGACAAATTGCTTTTATTCTTAAAACGGATCAACAATGAATATTCTAAGACTCCATTTGTGCTGTCATTGAATCTCTCTGAAAGGCAGTTGGATTGGGCGTCGGACAACGGGCATTGAAGTTTCGCAAACCTCTGAGATGAATTCGGACTTGAAAGGCAGTTTGCGTCTTATATTGATCCGCACAAAGCGACATGCAAGGTATTATCAAGCTAAAACTTGGGACAGACATATTGGAGAGAACACCCAAGGTAATGTATTTGATCGAGGATCTGAATATACAGTAGTATCCTTCTCCGAAGTGTATACTAGGTACAAGGCTTTATAGTAAACGTCCATCATTTCGATGTATTATATCTCTGGGTTTCGATTGATCTGTAGTTAGGACGCGTTAATTTTGGGCCTAGTTAAGAATTGGGACACGCATTACTTATCATTATTCTCAAAATAATGAGCAAAGTTCGTAAAAAATAGAGTTAGAAAACTTCATTAAAAGTCGTAAATGATAAAATAGTGAGCATTTTTCACAATTATCTGGAAAGAGTAACTATATGTGATTTATTTTAATATAAGAAGTCCGCAGTCTTTTGAAGAATAATGAAAACTTGAGTCAAATGTTGAAAATAATATATTCATGTGCAATCTATAAATAAATGAAAAATCATACTATTGTTTTTTTAATGTGATGGTGTATGTTCAATCATTTTTGATTAATTTTTTTCATTTTGTTTAGTAAACACTAGAAAAACATTTTAATGTTTTTCTCAATTTTGTTTACATATCCATTTAAACAAGATATCAATCATTGGCATGTCCAAGTAATTTTAGCGCGTTTTTCACATGTTGTATTTTACAATAATGCAACTAATGAACTTTTTACTAACAGAAAGTAGTACTGTACTTAAATTTTTTTTTAAATATAATTAAATTTAAATATGATTCGGCTCATCTAGAGCACAAATGCGACCCAATGCCGAAAACCCGAGGTCAATTGTTTGCTTATTGGCTGAGAAAAAGGTACGACAAAATATGGAACGAAAACGAAATTTGCGTCCTAAATAGCGCTACGTGAAAAAGGCGCTAAAAAGTCAATTGTGAAAGAGTGACTAGTATTGTTCAGGATTAAAGATAATTTTTACATGCGTATTATTTTTTTATTCTTTCAGCATCAAACATAATTTCAGTCACTTATATTTCATTAAAATCTAGTTTTCGCGTTTCATTTTTTGTGTTGGGAAAGTTCGATATCCTTACATAATCCGTCAATTTAGTCATATATTTATGTTATCTTCAAGCTGCTTTATATCGCCGACTGAAAGTTTTGCTGCACTGCCTTTAAATTAACTGCTACGTGGAAAAATATAAAGGCTCGTGAAATAATTTCTTAGATTCTTGAGAGATATTAAAGTAATCTCTTTCAAAAAGTTTTAAAATTATTGTTTCTTTATTTTAAAGAAGCTCTCCAGACAATATGTAAGCCTACCAAAACAAAAATTCTTTCGGAACAAATTTGGGAACTGGAGAAAATCCAACTAAATTGAGTGTCCAATCATTTTAGTTTCTGTCATAATAAAGTAAAACTGAAAGTATTGAACAAATAAATTCTTGTTTAAAAATTTTTAAAGAGAAAATTTAGAAATTTTTTAAAATTATACTAAATTTTGTGCTTTTAAACATGATTTAATAGATATTTTTTAGGTTTTTAAAAACTTTATTGCAATTTTTAAGTTGACATTATTTAAATCCTATTGAACTATCCTACTGACGCAAATTCTTATTATTAAAGTAAAACTAACAAATACATTTGAAATTTCATACAGTCCTCTTCAATGTCTGAAACATTTTTTTTTAAACTTTAAATCTGATTTTCAAAAAAATAAGCTGAAGCAAAAGTATTTTGTGAAATTTTTATGCAAGGAATTTACGGAAAATTGTTTGTTTTTAAATAAATTTTTACTGCTCTTAAGACGTGCTTTAAAATAATCACTAATAATTTTATACATATTCAAAATAAACATTATTAATAAAACATGATTTTTAAATTGAATTAGAATTTTTTTAACCAATGATTTTTGTGCATTTCGTGACAAACATTGAAATTGCTTTCATTATTAGGCGTGCGATTTTTAAACAATTTATACTTATACTCACAATTATTTTCAAATATTTGTTATACGCTACTCAGTGCTTTATAAATAGTTAATGTTAGATTTACTAATTTTGTATTACCCTAGCAGATGAAAATTATCCATTTTTTTTTTCAAGAATTAAATATATTGGAATTTATTTTAAGCAAATATTGTAGTCAGCAATAGCTCGCACAGTAATTTTTCAAGGGGTGGGTCGAAGGTCACCATTCGAACACCTCCTAGATATACATCTATCTTCTAGGAGGTGCTAACCATTCTCGTATCATACCACAATACGTCACAAAATATATTCTTTTGGTTTCATCGATTGCCGTGAACAAAAAACAGTTAAAACAAATTATCGATGAATAATTAGCATTAATTAATAAAATAAATTATTAATAACATGGTTAATTAAATTACCAGAATGCACAATAGTTTATGTATTTACTCTGTATGTATTGAAAAAAAAGTCAAGGGCGATTATGGGGTTCAGGACCCCCCCCCCCTCCTTTGTGTGCGCCACTGTGCCACATACATATAGTTTATTTCTTCATAAAATAAATGATCGCAGTTGTTGAATCAGGAGTTCGAGTCCTCGTGCCCTGTAAGAAAGGACTGATTTACCTTATATCGATTGAGATTCTAAATTCTTATGTTGTTGTAGTGTGAAATTTTGGAAGGTGGCCTGCCATCTTGATCCTCGTACTCGTCTTTTGACCGTGGTTTAAAATAACGAGAGAAGTCCATTCCCGATAGACTTAGTGTTGCTTTTGAGAGAGACGTTAATAAAAATTCTTATCAAATCTACAATGAATCTATAATCAAATCTACAATCTACAATAAACAATGAATAATTCAAAGCTTTTTGTTTAAAAATCTCTTCTGTCACTAAAAAATGGTTTAAAAATGTTTTTTTTCCCCTGCTTTCATTGAAATGTGCATTTCCTTAAGAATTTATAAGTTTATTAATAATTATCTATGAATTTAATTCATAAAAAAATATCTCTATATATTTACATACAAATAGGTAGCATTAAAATGTCCCTTTGTTGAGATATGACGTATACCAGAAATATCTGTCAATGCAAATAGAAACGCAAATGAATTAAATGCAATTAAGGTTCTAAACTTCCTACTCTTTCTAATTAATTTAAACGGCATTTTGGATGAATAGACAGGGCATTCAGAAAACCTCCCGCAGTGAGTTATGTTAATTTGAATAATTACTCTCAACAGGGGTTCCTATTCTATGTGATTATTTCCCTATAAGTGAATGAGTAATACTTATCATTCAGTGCCACAATTAAGGATTTTTTTAAAAATAAATTTGTGTCCATTTTTTTCTTTTAATGGGGATAATTGGCATAAATGTTAAAAATAATTGAGATAATTTTCAAACGAAGAAAGCTACTCTACTTCAAGTCAGTTTTTCCAATTATTGAGAATAAATATTTATATTCAAGTACAGAGGTTTAATGCAGTTTTTTTGTTCATGTTTTCATCGCTTTTATTCACATATTGCCTATAAATGAAGACAAAGCTTTTTTAAATGAATTTAAATATGTGGTTGAAAATTTGTAAAATGAAAACTCAAGCTCACCATACATAATTGAATTTAATTTTGATTTGGCATTTCAGTGTAATAAACTTTATTTTTTTATGGATATTTATATGAATTTTAACCTTTTATCTCCTTTTTGTAACACGAGATTTGATATTATTTAAATCTAAAAGTACTTTGTGCGCTCATAAAATGTCACTGAATATGTAATTTAAACTACTTGATGTTTCTCTTTATTTTCAAATATAATTCATATGTTTGGGTGTTATAATGTGTTGAACAATGAAATCTGTGGAATAATAATAACAACATAAAACTACATATGTAAAAACAGCCGTTTATTTTAAGGAGATAACATCATTTAGGCAGATTCTCTAATTCCTGAAAATAAATATTTATGTGGGAATACGCAGTTTTTTTTCTCCTTTACATATATTACTCATAAATAAAGATAAAACTTTAATATGTATACATTTAAATATGCGGTCAAAAATTTCTAAATTATAAACACTCGCTCGAAATATGCTATTTTAATTTTGATTTGACATTTATATACAAGAAACTTTATGTGTTGACAAAAATACAATTTTAAATCTCTTCTCGTTTATTTTATAGTGTGTTATTCGATATTTTTTTAATAAAATGTGCTTAGAATTATTTAAATCTGATAATACTTTGCATTTATAAAATGACTCCAAATATGTAAATTTTATGTAATTTAAGCTATTTATAATTTATTTTTATTTTCAAGTATAATTTATATGTTTTGTGTTATAAAGTAATGTTATTAAAATGAAATTTGTGGAATAATAATAATAATGCAATGCTGCATATAGTCAGAAGAATAAAAGAATACAATTATTTATCAGCAGTTTGGAAGAAGTGCAGTAATTGGAACTACTGCAAAAAAAGTTTTATTTCAAATCAATTTAACATGAAATTTCCATCAAATTAATATTTATCTTTCTTGATTAAATTTCATTCAATTACTACACTGAAAATGTGTTTTTTAAAAAAAGCATAGTGCTTGCAGTGAACTGACATTATATTTTCATTGGAGTATGTGGTAAATTTTCCTTAATTTAAAGAAAACACTATTTAAACGAATCGATTACGTTTCAGCGATATATTTCTAAAACTAATTTAGAATTAATTCTTCCCCTTTTTTTCTGGTTTAGTGATAGCTAAGAATTTCTGCTTCAATCACATAAAAAAAAGAGTGCAAAATAAATAAATAATCGCAGAAATTCGCGATGAAAAAAAGAAAAAAGAAGTCCCACATTGAATCAAAGTTTCGAACGAAATAATAAATGATCATTAAAACGAAAAATGTTGGTTTAACTAATGAAAACATGACTGAAAGGGAGGGATAAAAAAAAGAAGGGGGAAAAAAGGATAGTCTCTTTTGTAAAGAAGCGTTGAAAAGCACATTATTCTGCATTTGCGTGGGGGGAAAATCGTAGAACATGGGGAAAAAATTTTAACTTTTAAAAGAAAGAAAAAAGTAATCCTTCTAAGCCTTGGAATTTTATTCCCTTGGCTTTTGTCTAAGCCTCTTTTGTCATTATATTGGTGACATAACAAGCAATTTACCTTCTAATTAATGCGAAGACTAAAAACAACCTTTTTTTAAAAAATACTCTGAAGAAATTTTAAGAATTTTTTTCCCCTCCAATATTGTCGTTCTCGTCTATATTTGCTGAAAGTCAAGAGTCAAGTAAATTTAAAAGAATGATTAATTTTACAGAAATAAGTGATTGGTTAAGTGTTGTTTTAATTAATACTATGCTTTCTTTTGATGTTAATTTAATTTGTATTAATCAAGGAAGAATTTTTCATTATTTCCTTTTTAAGTTTACCTAGTTTATGAATTTATCTTAAAGATTTGAGGTTTTTAAAAACTCTCGGTTTTAAGACTTTTTTTGTTTTTTTTTGTTTTTGTTTTAAAGTTATAAAAGTGGGAAGCCTGTACACATTTGGCGCGCTTTGAGAACTTATTTTAAAACTAACATTTTCAATTGCATTTATTCTGAGAAAAATTAAGCTGAAACTTTGGGAAAAGAGTTAATGTTAGAAAAAGATGAAATTGTAGGATTTGAATAGTTAAATAGTTTTTAAATACTTATTTAAATAGTTTTTCTTTGTCTAAGTGTGATTTAATTCATATTTTCTTATTTTATTTAGTTGTAATAAGCATTTTTAAAAAATTAATTGCTTAAATATATATGTTTTATGTGATTTATATTCACTGATTTTTCAGAATTTAAATTCATATTCAAAAGTTCAGCTCTATACACTTACTTGAAACTTACAAATAATATTTCAATACTTTGCACAGTACACTCATTTGTTGTTTGAAAGCCGTTTTTGTCATTTGAAAATAGAATAAAAAATATAATTTTATTATTGAATTAAAATAAAATTCAGAAATCCAACACACACAAGGAATTTCTATTTACTTGATAATTATTTTTTACAAATAATATTTTCTCTATTCCTCATTTATTTAATCAACATAAATTAGTTAAAATTTTAATTGTATTATTTTTATCTAAACTATAATAAAAATTAAACGCAATTTTACAGTTTGTTTGTTTACTTTTTGTTATATATACTACATATAAATAGTTGTTTTCTTTCAAGTACATTGATTTATTCAAACTTAAAATAATTGTACCTTTTCAAGTAGAAAAATGTTCTGTTAAGGCTTGCGTAACTGTGAAATTAATTTATAACGCTATTGTGAAACTTGCAATATATCATGCTAATATATTTGATTAAATAACATAAAAACGTTTCTATTTGAGTTGTTATTCAAAAAACAGAAGATATGAATTTCTTTCCATATATGAATTATAATTTATACGTAATATTTTTCATAACGCTAAAAAACAAATGCTTCCAATAGTTGTTTGGTTGTCAGTGAGCTGAATTACTTATTTACATGCTTTTAACATAGTCTCAGAAAAGTTTTCAATTTGAACAAAATTAGCGTTATGAAAAATGTTCGACCATTACTCGACCCATGGTTTTAAGGCTGCTGAATCTGTCGAGACTGTTGGGGTGCCAGCTCAGGTATGTCTTCGACACTTTACCGAGGTTCAGAATAACGACGTACATCGCCCATATAACCCTCGTTGACCAAGTTTTGATGTTAATGATCATTAATCGATCTTTCAACCAACTTTTATTCGTAAGAAAAAGTGCTATTCATAAAAAGTGCAGGCACTCATGTGCGATTATTTATCTCTTGTCTCCTTTGAAAGAGTTCTCTTAACGCGATTCTTCTGCCCTACAAGCAGTGCTAGTGCCCTTCTATTGAGGTGGCCCTCATCTTTTTCATCGTATAGCAGAATAGTGAGATGTTAACCCCTTCGGGACGAACGTCGCCCCCGTGCGCCGGCTCGAAACCCCGCCAGGAGACGAGTGTCGCGTCTCTGCGCCAGCTTCCTTACTGGCCTAGCGACTCACCGGTGCGCCAGGGATCTGGAACGTTTTTTTAAGCTAAGTTTTTTGGCAATGGATGGCATTCTATGTCCATCTGACCTTCTACTCGAAATGAGAGAAATATTACTCACTTCACGTGGTTTTTGTTTTATGAACATAAGGGGAAAGGAATTATTCCAAATTGAGTGCTTTAAGACTGCTCTTGAAATGAACATGTGATTTTTGTTTAGAGTGAAGATGAGAGATTTATTTTCGCTAAAGCATTTGATTTGGGTTTTCAGTCTAGTTTTTTTATGCATTATTAGATCTGGTAGACAAAAAAAAAAAAAAAATTCTTACTTTTTTTACAAGGTCGAGTTTTAAAAATGTTTACAATAAAATGTTTAAAAACTTGAACTCAAACATAAAGTGGCTGAAATAAATAAAGTATATGAAGCACATGCCGTTCGTATAATATATAGAACAATATTGAACAACGCGTTTATATTTCGGTATTTTTATGGATTTAGGCTTAACTACACAAAAACCCTCCGGCCTGTGAGTGACGCGATAGAAACTCCTGCCCTGGCGGTACGCATGCGTTTGCTTCCTTCGTCGCGTATTCACTCCCTCACCCATCTGGTTCAACGCATTCTGCCTAATATCCTTTCTGTACTGAAAAAAGGACTATTTTTTTAATTTCTTTTTTGCCTGGTGGTTTTCTGATCTTATCATTACATTGCCTGTAGGTTGATTTCTCCATAAGTGAGTCTCCCAGTCAAGGAGTTTCCTACCACCACATCTTTAGTACGAAGTTGGAGAGACTTCCTTCCGTGCGCACATACACAAAGTTGATTAATAGGGAGTGCTGACGGGAAAAAATTGAATACAATGATTGAGTCCGATTAACCAATACAAAGCTTTCTCTATTTACAAAACACAAATAGCTGCGTGTGCAGAATGCAGCTTTTTTCAATATTCTTTTAGTTGAATCAACTAGTGAGGAGGAGAATGTGGTGTTAAAGTACTTGAGGGAGTGACACAGCAGCAGTGGCGTAACGTACATTCCCGCATCTCGGGGGGAGGGCAAGGGCTCTAGGTGGCCCAAAGCCTGACTGCTGCCAAGTACCTACCTACCCTTCGTAAAATTCTACTTGGGGGCCCAAAAGCTGATCATACACGGGGGCCCAAATGTTTTCCGTTTCGCCACTGCACAGCAGGGTGTGCCAGTTGAACACGTGTGGTGATTTCAGTTCAAAACTAGTTCCCATTGACAGGGACAATTTAAGACTTTTGAGGTTCTGTGCCGCTACACAAATGCAGGCCCCACTTTTGACCTATAAAAATAGACTTACACAATGTCAAATACTCGCACAAACAGTAACCCGAAAGAAAGAAATGTGCATGACTTCACACAAAACGGCTCGACCGACTGTCACCTTTTTTCAGAATGAGTAAAGACGGTGCATGGGGTTAGGCATAGGCTTAAACATGGACGATGCTCATCACATAATAATGCAGTCTTATCACTGTTGTCAGATGACAAATAGTTTGAAATTCCCAGTTTTTCGGAGAACAGTCCGGAAATAACATTTGACCGTTAAAATTATTCATATCATGATCTTATTAAGGATGAAAATGAGGCGAGGCTCCCATCGAGACCAAGGCTTCAAGGACCATTTGGCCCATCCCTTAAGACGTTTCTGCCCATTAAATCTGTTCCTGTTAGGTGCGGCACTAGTTGTCTCGTATGAAAGGAACTTCACACAAAGCTTACACTTAAATTAGTAGTGTTTTTCTCTCTCCAGTTTTCTGTTACTTTGTCAAAATACGATTATATCATCCACGGTTTCCGAGTGGTTGAAATATTCTATATGTACGTATATACACACACAAAATTAGGTATGCGCACTGGGGACGCCTACGTAAAGGCATTTAATCAATCTACCCGAGGTTTATTTGTTTACGCACACATAATTCTAATCTCATGTTTTTTTAACACAACCCGTACAATAATGTTAAGTTAAATCCATTCATCAACCGAAAGTAATGGTTTAAAATGAAATTTGGCGAGAATTACGTTTATTTTATTAAACTCATAAGAGAGTTAAATTTTGAAATCCTTTTTTTAACTAAAAAAAAAGTTCTACATCGTCTAAACATAATCTAATTTACTTGATGTCTGATTTTATTCTTTGTTTAAAGCAACTTTAAGTGCAATTGTTGTTGAATTAAAACAAAGTCAAAATTGTTCTAACTTTCTTGAAAATTCTTGCATGCTGATAAAGACGACTGATGATGTTGTTAATTAAGCCGAGGAACGCAGTAATATGAATTTAATTACTTTGTGTTCTGCATGTTTAAGGTAGTCATGCAACTGCTACAAAGTTTGCAATTTCCTTCATTTGAATAATTATTTTGAAGTTAAACTTAACGAAGACAGACTCAAAAATTCTTTAGATAGTGTCAAACTCGTAAGTTTATCATCCAAGGCATTTTTAAATCGGAAAAGGCTTTCGAAGAAATAATAATGAAGTTAATTTTACTAATTACTAATCACCAGTAATTTTTTTAATAAATAAACTCTGAGCTCTGCTGCTGCTGCTCTGCTCTTTGGAATGTATGCAAAAATGGGTGTTCCATAATACACGAAGGGTTAATTCAGAATACTCCAACTGAAATCGAGAATTCATTAATTCCTACAAATTATGATTTACTTTAATGTGGAGCAGTTAGATTTTATTTTTAATTGTAGATGTAAACAAACAGTCATACCTTCTTAGTTAATTGCATATTATAACAAACTCATTTAATTTAGCTTTCATTATTTTTAGGTTGTTTTAACTTTTCTTGTATACAACAATGTATAATTACCATTTAGACGTAAATATTTAATGAATACAGAAACACAATATGATTTGTACTGTGGTACATTAATAAAATATTTATTATTTCCTTAATTAAGCTATTTAATGAACGCAAAAATAATTCACGTTATTGGTACACTGAGAAATACGGTAATACTCTAAACTGGCTCTAAATTAATACATAAAGTTAATTACTTAATGTTTCACTGTGTGTATTTAAAATCACTGTATCATTACGTCATGTACATTTGTTCATTTATTGAGTAAAGCTAGTTATTGAGCTTAAAAGTATATCATACCAATACAAATATTAATGTAGAAGAAATATTTCATTTAAAGTATTTCTGTTAATTTTTTATGTTATCATTCGATTCTGCTAAATACTTACAAAACACTTATATACACTCGTGTCTCTGATTAATTTTACCGAGTTAAAGTCCCGAATTTCTCTGAAATTGTGAACTATAATTTTATGAATTTTAGTGGAAGGGGATCGTAAAAGCATAACGCATACATGCAAAGGAATAAATTGAGAAGGTTGCAAGTGATTTAAAACTTGCATGAAAAATAAAAATAGTAATATTATGTGACAAGGAAAGCTCAAAGTAAAAAGGTGAAAACTTTGAAACAATTATGTCTTAAGAATTTCATAGAGAATATGATTCCACACACATATCGTAATATGATTTATTACTGATAATAATATTGTTAAATACAATTTGACGAATAAAAGTATACTGCTCTAAAAATGCAGTCTTCAGGATATCACGGCCTGAAGGTCAAAAGTGGGAGAGTGTTCGAGGAATTGCAGACACGATCATAAAAATAGTTAAAATTATTCAATCTTTAGCACTTTCTCATAAATATGCAATTTTGTAATTTAACTCTGGGTACAATAAGAAATCCTAATCCGTAATCGGATAACTAAATTATCGAAAGTTCTTATCTGGATTTTAGCTCCTTGTGCTATGATCCTTCTTGAAGCCTGATAACACGGTCAGCTCCAAAGTTGGTTACCTTACCACTTCCAGGTAGATTCTTCATTGGCTATCAATTTTAAGATGCGCAACCACCAGGAGCTGTTTACTAACACTTGAATTTCGGCTTAACCATTAACTCACATACTCAAAAACCGGCACTTAAATAGTAGTTACATTTGCATAAAATCAAGTCATCTCTACGGTTTTTAACTAAAATCACTGTTATAAAATATTTTCCAAAAGGGGATTAGTAGAAGACCTAATTAGAACCCAAAATGAACTGCTTTTTCAAGGAAATCCCACAAGTTCTCTATCTGGTTCAGATAAGAATATATTCAAAAGAAGTTTCAGGGGTTCAGAAAAAGTTTCAATCGCTCAGTAAGGCTATTGAGATATTTTATTAGGAATCACAAATCGATCTGTCAAAAATTCAGAGTTTAATCCTTTTAACTAGGAATCACGAATAAATCTATGAAATGTAATTTTTAATCTTTTACTGAAAAAGGAAATGGGACTCCATGTTTTTTTCGAAATAATGAAATGAATGAAAAAAAATGTAAATAGAATTTAAAGTAAGAAGTAGGCTAAAACATATAATTAATTGTATATACCACAGGTTTGATAATTGTGTGAAATGAACTTCAAATTGAAATGAATTAAATGTTTTATCTATGATTTAAGTTTTAACTATTTTTACTAACAGAAGTTACGAACAAAAAATATGTAAACTTTTAGTTTGAAACCTGGAAACGATATCTACTTTCAATTTCATCTCATTTCTTCTACTTTTAGGGAAAAAATTTTTTAACTTTTCCTTTCTCAACAGTATTATAAATTTCTTAATTATTTCTCTCATTTTGTAACTTGAAAAAAGTCTTCATACGTTCCTTCGTAACTCACTGCATTACATACTTATTTTTTTCTTTTTCTCTACTTGGAATTTTTTTTTGTTTGTTCCTTTTACTAAGTAATTTTTTTTATGGAATCTTCTAAAGAGATTTCAACTAGACCTTAATGTACCATCATTTTTTAAATATGGAAGCAATCGCTAAAAACACCGGAGCTTCATTAAAGGATAGATTCACTATCTGAAAAGGTAGCAAATAAAAATTCATCAATGTTGGCCTTGAATGAATGTCTCGTAAAACAACTTCGCAGACCCGAAAATCTCACAAGGTATCAAATAAACCATCTTTGGCATAGCTTCACGTAACGTGTATCTTCTCTCTTTTCTCATTATAAATTAATTACATCTTAAAATTTTTCCCCGCTGAAAAATTTATAACCTTCTTTTGATGATTTTGTTTTCCTTTTATCGCGTAAAGTCGGTATTTTCTTTTAAATCTATTAATTAAAAGAGAGATTATAAAATTGTTTAATGGATAAAGTTTTCTTTTACCACATGTTGCTAACGCTTTTGAAAGAAATGTGCAAATAATGGGGTCTCTTCTATTGAAACTTAATTTATTTTATTTAGTTTGTCTAAAGGTATGATGTTGCGCCATCTTTTCTAATTTTGACATGTTTAATTACTTTTTTAAAGTGTTAAATAATTTAAGGCTAAAAAGTTTTCCAACAAAATGTAATTCTAAAATAGTAGGTGTAGTAATCTATTAAAAACTTTCATAGCTTAGAAAAATAACACAGTAGGAACATTTTCTCAATGGAAGCAATTATATTATTCTATCCCCTTTTTTTTAATGAATTTAAGGGGACAATGGACTTTAAAAAACTTTTAATTATTAATTAAGAGTAATGAAAAATTATGAGCATATACACTGAAATACAACTAGCTTAAATATATCTTTAAAAATTTTTCAACTTAAATTTTTTTTTAAATTTAAAAAAATAAATAATTTTTTAATTTTTTAAAAACTTTCCATTCGTTCCAATTTTTTTTTTATTTTTTAGCTTCGTCTAACATTATTAATGTTTATTAGTACACGTTACACAAAACTGGGTATTATTTAACAATTTCATACGCCGGTTAATTTTTTAGAAAGATTTCTGTTCATTTGTACTTACTTTTCTGTAAAATATCAGATTTCTTACATTGAAAATGAAATTTAACTATCTAAAGGAAATCAAAACTTAAAATGTATACCCATATTTATTTATGTACTTATCAGTATTCTTCACAAGAAATTTCGAGCAATGTGCTCAAAAATTGAGACGCAGGGAGCATTTTAAAAGCACGTAAATCTGAAAAAACAAGGTTTTGAGAAAATGTAATTTTAAAAATGTTTTTCCATTTACCTTTTATACTTGTTGTTCTGATACTATTAAGCATCCATTTTATTTAATAGCAGACATATTTATAATATGGCGTGATACGATGACAGTGAATTATACGACTTTTAGAATTCAAAGTTATTCTATATGTTTGTTATTTATACTAAACAGTTGAATGGTTCGTAAACATCATAACTCTTAGACCATTTGAAAGCACTTTTTCAATTAATTTGTAAGAATATATCATCAAAAATAATTGATGAACCCCTGTTTTCTGTGGACCATCTAGGTTTTTTTTATATATAACAGTTCGTGGGCTTTTATGTATTGAAGAAGCATTTGTTGTATTTGTTTATTCAAGTTATAAAAAAATATAAGTAAAAATAAAAAAAAATATTAAATTTCCTTGATTTTTGAAGATTTTTAGGGTTTTATGTTTTTATTCCCTTGTATAGTTTTTCAAACTAATTTATATAAAAGTATACCCGGGAAAAGAACGAACCGGCTCCGATTATTCTTGGCAGATCCCATGTTTATTTGTGTTTTGCTCTCTTATACAACAATCTTTAATCAATTTATGTAAAAGTACACCTTGGCAAAAGAGAAAAAAAATTGGCAGTTATAAAGACTGCAGGTAGAAGTGAAAACTTAGAACTTTTAGTATTAAAATTTGAAATTTCATAATGTTTGAATTAAAATTATCAACATCAATCTGGTTTTCACATCTATTGACACTCCGAGCAACAACTGGTGGCCGCGGTGGCCGAGTGGTCTAGGCATCGGATCATGGCTAGTTTGTCATGGGTTCGATCCTAGTACCACTAAAGATCCGCCGTGTAGGGGAGCGATGCACGTTAAATCTGTCGAGAGCTCAAACGTCCTCCCGTTGGTGTGGTGTGGTAGTTAGGAGAGAGGGGTGCCAGCTCAGGTGTCGTCCGCGTCACTTGACCATGGTTCAAAATTACGCGGACCGTCCCCAGAAAGCCCTCGTGTAGCTGAGCAGTGGGACGTTAATATTCACTCACTCACCCGAGCAACAACTGAATGCATGTTTATATGGTTTTTTTTATTATTCAAATATATTACGGGCTGTACAAGATCATGACAAAATATAAATACAATTGAAATAACAATTAATATATAATCATATTATTTATGGATAGTATTTGTATTTACTTAAATTTCAATGTTCTTGATTTTTAACATTATTTTAATTGTTTGCATCATTGTCATCATTAATTTCAACAATACTTAGACTTTTTGCACTTTCAATTATTTCATTTTGTTCTAAAAAGATACAATAGGCTTATGGTAACTAAAGTAAGTAAGGAAAATGTTTGATTCAAATTTATCTAAGTATCGCGTAAAAACCGCATCGATCGTCGTTTTATATTTTGTAGTACTGAGTTTTCGATCATTGGACATATTTAAATTTAGTGTTTCATTTAGAAATTCAGTTAGTGGTAGATTTTTATCATCTGCAAAATTAATATTGAAGTCTCAACTTAAAATAATCGGTACATTATCATATTTTTCGCCATATCATTTTTCGAGTATTTCAGAACTTTCTTTTGTATAAATCATCAAATTTTCGAATAAAAATTGTTGCATCTGTCTCATAGATATTCCAGGCGAAATATAAATGGCAACCATTCATATGCATTGTCCATTCTCGGAATAGCAACGACCGATGCACAGTATATAGATATTGAACTTTTCACGAAATCCATTCAATTTCACTTATAAGATATGCACAGCACTCTACGTCAGCTGTATAGCTACAGATATATTGCTATAAGCATGTCGGTGACGCGAACGCACAAGATTTCACCCATCCAAAAAGTGTCTAAGGCAAAAATCACACTGCGCGTGCGCCAGTCAGAGCATGTCGGTGACGCGAACCCATAAGATTTTCCCCTACCAAAAAGTGCCCAACGTCGCTAAAGAAGTTTTTACTTCAAAAAATTGGATATGCCTTTGATCTCAGTAAAGTATCTTGCTTTTCTTGATCATTGAGGGGTTTCTATTTTATATGTTCATTTCCTTACTGTTGCTTTTTATTTAGTTTACACAAGAATACATTTTGCTAAAAGAATTGACAATCACTGATCTCAGTTTGGCAACTAAGATAATCAAGTCCGCGTTATGGTTAATATCGTTTCTGAGTATTGGTTAGTTTCTATAGTACTTGAATTCTTCTTCTTCTTCAATAGCTCGACAGCCCTGGGTGGGCCCTGACGTTCTCCAGAAGTTTTCTCCAGTTATATCTACATTTGGCAACTGTTTTCAAACTTTTAAAATATTTAGAGGTGTTTTTTTTGACACAGTCAATCCATCTTAGCGGGGATCTGCCCCAAGGTCTATTTCCCGTGGGCTTTGACAAAGATTTTCTTGCAGCAACGATCTTCATTCATTCCAGCTCATTTAAGTCTCTGTAATTTGACAAAATTTAAAATATCAGGTTGTTTGTAAATTTTGTAGAGTTCTAAGTACTTTAATTCTATTTTGTTCATTTTAAGTGGACGAAAATATGGGGGAAAGAGGAAAAGTTACACCCCCTCGTCTAAAAATGGAAGAGTTAGTCAAGTGACTGGCGTTTATAAGATTTGACGCAAGTTGATGGAAATATATATAATTCGTCTACAACATTTAAATTGCATTATATCGTCGTGAGGAATTAGTAAAACTATAAGAAAATAAGTTATATCGCAAGAAAAAATGTATAAACAGTTACCCCTTTTTAAGAGACTGCTAGTTTTGAAAAGAAACTTTTTCAGGATAGAACCTATTTCATCTAAGCTGCAGACATTCTATCTTTGAAAATGATAGGTAGTGCCATGTAGTTGCAATAAAATAACTTGCTGTTCACCTTCTAAAAAAGTGAAGTATTTTTACAGTTTAATTAGTAAGGAAAATAAAGAAATTTTACACCTACCCTGTGAAAACGAGACAAACCGGTGAAATATTGACATTCATGAATTTTAATAGAAAACGTGTTTAGAAAGCATTAACAGGAAAAAAACTATCCATGGTTGATTTTTAAACCAAAGCTTACTTTTTAAAACACTATTTCGGTCGAAATATCGACTGCCTATTTTATTAGGGCATTACTTTAAGCGTTAAGCGTTATTTGTTAAAAAATTTACTACTTAAAACAGTTTTTAAAAATCTGACGCTCTGTTTACATTTACACTGAACACTGAAGCGTCGGAAATTACATCTTGATTAAATATTACAAAAAATTTACATATTACTTACAAAAATCTTTTTAATATAAAAATGAAAACCTGAATTTACACACATAGCAAATAAACATATAAAAGAATAAACAAAGTAAATATTTATTAGTTAAGAAAAGATAATTTCGCAAACAAAATGTGCAAATACTCGCACATACCAAAAAAAAAAATCATTTTAGAAAATCCATTATATAATAGGTAATTTTATCGAAATTATTCATTAATTCTTAAAAAATGTAACGAAAGATTTTATTCAAGGAAGATGTTCCCCAAAGTGACGGGAAAAAAATGCTCACAATAGTCCAGTTTAGAAGATAAAATATCTTTATTACGATTTTACTGGTTGTAAAACTCCAACACCGTCGGTTATTAAATTAGATGGAATGTTATAAAAATTTTATTGAAATGTACAGTAGACGAGGAAAGAAAATATTTTCATGCAGGAAATCCTTAGAGTTAACATTAAAACGTAACTCGGAGTTACTTAATAAAAACATTTGTAGGTTTTACAATCATTCAAATTGTCTAAGTCAAATATTTTTTTTTTTTTTATCAATCTATTCATTCTTTTGGGAATTTTTTTTGTGTACTGGCAAATACTCGCCATGTTTGTTTTACTATTATTCGAAAAGATTAAATTTTTAATGAGAAAAACTTGTTGAAAGCTCAGAGCTATTATTATTCCCCTCCCCCTTTTTTTCCCCTCTTAAGCTCTCCCGAATGCAAGTAGATTCGGTTGTTTTCGTGGTAAGGTAAAATTAATTCTTAGGCATCTTGTGTTTTCTTTTCGCTTTTATGCACATGAAAGAAAGTACTTCGAACGCGTTTTGTAACAGCCTATGGCAGTGTTTCAGACGAATTAAAATTCGTGTGTAAAGCGAGCATCTTAGAAAGCAATTAAGGGAGTAAATTTGTATAATTCCCTCTTTTACCTTATATTTTTACTTTAAAATAGTTTACGTTTAAAGCAGTTAATTGTCTTAATATTTAAATTTACTTTAATTGTTTTAATTGTTAGTTTATCATAGTACATGTAAATCTGTCATATTACAATGTTTCGAAAAAAGTTACATGAGCGCGCAAAATGGCTAGAGCGACAGGGATAATTAAAGTTTCGCTTATAAAGTTTTCTAATAATAAATACAAATGACATTTTAAAATAGTTTTATAACATGTTTTTTTTCTATCTATCCAAGTACTACCTCTGGAAAACCACTTAATTTATTTTTGGTTTCCACGATATGGTGTATTACGTAGCAAATCTAAATAAAATTAAATGAATATATTACACACACACACACACACACATATATATATATATAATACAAAAATATACACAAAATAGTTATAAACCTAAGATAACTAGTCATGATAGTATAAAGTCTTAGCCACAGTACTCACTATATATATATACAAAAATCTTAAGCATCATATTGTAGAACTACAAAAGAATTTCATTATTGTTTATGTTGATAAAGTTCCGGGTAATTATGCAATTATATGCAAATGGTTGTATGCTGATATGCTTAATAGACATTTTCATAACAATAATGCTTTTAAAAAATCTAATTCTAGCAATAGAGAAATTTTTAATCAAATTTCTGCTTTTAATAAAAAATTAGATTTACGCATTTCGGATATTAAATTCCGTCATATTTTCTTAACTCCAAAATTTCATAAAAATCCTATTAAATTTAGGACTATAACAAACGGCTTTAAAACTTATATTACACTTCCGGGTAGAAAGCTACAAAAGATTATTCAATCCACATTAGACAGTATTGATAATTCGATTATAGTTAAGAATAGCTTGGATATCATTAAGAACATGCAAGATAAAAAAAATTATTTCTATTCACACCTATGACTTTGAAGATTTATTTAATTCCATAGTTATTGGGGACATGGTTAAAATTCTCAAAATAGCCTATAACAAATATTCTTTGAATAAACTAATTAAGTATGATAAATATATTTCAATTATTCATCTAGTACTATATGAAAATTATATTTTTCACAATAACTCTTATTATCAGCAAATTAAAGGTCTTCTACAAAGAGGACCTGCTAGTAACTGTTTAGCCAATATTTATCTGCACTTTAATGAATATGATAACATTAGTTTCGATTCTTGTTACTTTTTTAGATACATAGATGACTTAATCATCTTTAGTAATATAGTAAATTTTGTCCCTAGTTTTAAATATTATCCCCAATATCTGAAATTATTAAAAACCAATTATAATAATGACTCTGCAAACTTTTTAGACCTACAATTAATTGTTAAGAATAATGTACTAATTAGTAATATTTTTGATAAAAGAGACTCTTTTGATTTTAACATTATTAAAATGCCTTTTTGGGAAAGTAACCTACATCTCTCTATCTATTTTTAGAAATATCATCTTAAATTGTATAAAAAGAAATAACGATTTAGTCACAGATAATGATGTTAAGCAAAATAATTTTAAGCTATTCCGCAATAATCGCTTGAAATACAACTATCCAAGTAACTTCATTTTTAAGTATATTTCTAAATTATCTCTCTAATTCTCCTTTTCAAAGTTTAAGTATTATTCTTTGTTTTTTTCTCCTTCTGTTTTTTATTATTTTCAATTTGTTTTTGTTTGCTTTGTTTAATTACAAAAAAACTCTATCCAGGTGACGCCACTAATTTTTGCATCTGGTTTTACCAACTTAACTAGTGATTTTTAACGATCATTTAGCGTATTGCTCTCGTACGTATAGTTTTTTCCCGCTCTCCGGTTATTTGCATTTTTTCATGTAAGTTTTTGCTTTATTATTCCTTTTCAAAATTATTTTTATTTGTATTTTGTTAGGATTCATTTCCTTTCATATTTTCTATTATTTTTATTTTATTTTTCTTTTGGTTGCAAATTACACATGGTTGGTTTCAGGCCTAACTTTTCAATATTGGTATGTTTTCCTGTTATGTATAAAATTTCTGCTGAACAGGGGAAGGTAGGATCCATAAAATATATTTAACCCTAATTTTGCTGGTCCTATTTCAGCAACAGCTTTAGAAATCATAACAGGTCTTAATTTTAGTCTATTGACTCTTTTGGCTTCTTACATTTTAAAGTTCTAATTCTGTTCCATGTTATACATACGCTTAGTTAATTCTTCTATAATAGACTCTTCCATCATTTTTAAAGTGTGTTTCTTGAAATCTGGTTTAAATCTTCTAGCTTTGTTAGTGATATTATTTTGTATTATCAATTTTATTATGCCATGTATTTCTTTCATTTTATGTTACTATATATATATATATATATATATATATATACCATAAGTTTTATGGTATAGAAAATTTCAAAAATATTATTGATATTATTCCTATAATTATATTTTTTGCAACATATTTTAGTTCGTACTTATTTTTGTAAAAAAACATTTTGATATTGCCAGTATCCGGACTTTATTTTTGAAGCTTTAAATTTATACTTGGATCGTTGAATCTGGCAATAAACTTGTTTATTCTTTGATTCGAGTATGCTTTATGCATTTTAGGCATGTAACCTTTTTATTAATAATGTATTTAGAGCTTCTATTCATTACATTGCATAGAATTATCAGTATTAACAAAAAGGCGAAAGTTTAACTGGCCATAAAACTGAGTAAAACCAATTTTATTTTTATAAAACTGTCTTTTTTCAGCAATGTTTATAATCCTGCCGCATCTATCTCTTTATAGTATCCAAAATCTCAATTATCTATTTTAATATTTCAGCCTCTTAAGTAGATTTTATTAAAAAATATATATATCCCCTTCTTACCTACACACTAACGTACAAAACTTGAACAACAAATGTGTGTGCATTCTTTATAATACAATTATGAAATAGTTGAAAATGACTTTTTTTGCGACCAGGTAAAATGATAAGGCAGTTCACTAAAAAGGTTAACATGTGCAAATATCAATACCGTGAAATCAGAACGGACGTCACAGTACGCAAACGTGTGGAATGTGATCGTTCAGGGCCAAAGGCAGCTTAAAATGGAGGAAAGACGCATTTTCTCATATTCCCTGCTACAAAAAGTGTAATCGTTTGTTCATAATGGCTGTAAGAAATCATCCAAATGTCATTACACGTGATAGAATGATATGTAAGCTTAAAGAGGTACATAGTTGATGAGTGTTACAGAAGAATTTGAAAGTAACAAAAGTGTTGTTTCAAAAGCTTGGAAAACCTTCCAAATGACAGGTATAGCTGTAAAAAGATTGGCAATGGTCTGGCCGAGAAAAACGACAAGGGATGACTTGTGAATGGTTGTGCTGCGGAAAGAGACCAAAATCAGACATCGGACCACATTGTAAAACATCTGCGTTTGATAAACGGACGATAGGTGTCACGGTTTAGTATGGCATAATGTGGCCTTTTGAACCGTAGTCCTGAATAGTGCATACCATTAACAACACCAGCGGCAGCGTTAACAGTGATATCAAGAACATGAAGAGGGGACATCTCATCAGTTGAGTCACATTCTGTTTACTGATGATAGTCATTTCAGTCTGACCAACGATTCTCAGTGCTAGTTAATAAGGGGGGAGGGGAAATGGTTTCATCCTACATGCATGAAGGAAAGTAACCGTTATGATGGACCTGTAGAGCTTGTGTTGAGAAAAATTATGCCCAAGGGGTGAAAAGAGCACCCCATTTTCGTCAGAGATCGTTACTACCCTGGAAGTACCCTTCCACACGTGCGATTGTGCTTCGAGGTGCCATTTTTCAAGACTTTATTTCTGTTGACGACAATATACGTCCATACAGGTAGGGTGGCTGTAGAGGAGATTCAAAAAGTTAGCATGTCTTCAGAAGGGATTTGCCACCTTGCTCCCTTGATTTAAATCCCGTCGAGCATGTGTGAGATGCTTTGGGGAGACTCCTAGTAGTAAGATCGTATTCTTCAGGAAGCACCTGACAACTGAAACAAATGATTCATCGAGAGTGGCGATTCTTACATCAAGTACTGCTAGATAATTTGGTATTGAGTACAAACAGACGAGGTCAAGCAGCCATTGAAGTTAGAAGAGGTCATAATCCTGAGGAAGGGTTTGTTAAACTTTGAAAAACCAAACAATTTTTTTTATTAACACCTTTCTGTCAATAAAGCCTTTTTCTGCTTTTTTCATAACGTAATTCATTTTTGGCTACTTGGTTATCATTAATCTTTAAATGCTACATTGTAACTCTGTAATGCTCAAGTCTCGCATTTGATTTTTTACGGAAATGCGGAACAATCTGAAAAGTTACTTGAGTTTTGCAGACTAGTATATACAATTTTACGTGGTTTATCATCTTACACAATTGCAGGAAATATCAACTTAATTTACAGGGAGGTTGATTGCATAACTAATTGTTGATTTAACTTATTTTCGGAATAATTATTATTTTATTCTGGATTTTCTGTTGTAATTACAACAAATTTTCTTATGGTAAACATTAAACACACACAAGTATTTACATCCACAATAACAAATATTAAAAAAACACTCAAATATTGAGAGGCCGTGGTAGCCTAGTGGTCAAGGTTGTGGACTAGCAACAGGTGTGTCATGAGTTCAAGCTTATTACGGCTGAAAAACCGCCGTACCGAGGGGGCCGATGCACTTTAAATGTGTTGAGGCTCCTCCTCCTGTTGGTGTGGTGTGAAAATTAGGAGAGGGAGTACCAGCTCAGATATCTCGTCACTTTACCATGATTCAAAATAACGAGGTCCGCCGTTAATAACCCTCGTGCAGCTCTATAGTGCGACGTAAATATAACTCGCACACAAATATTGAGCTCGGCATTTCAAATCCATAATCGCAATCTCACATGGGGCAAATGAAGAGCATAGGTGCTTTTTTAAGGGTTTCATTCTCATGATGCTTTATATAGGTCATTATATAGGTTAGGTAGAACCTTCAAATAGTTTACAATTGTTTCCTCTTTAATAATCATCCTAGACTGCTCTTGTCTGTATGTAGATTCGTATTTTTTTATCACCACGTTTTACTACTTAACGACATTTCGCGACCAAATTAATCACCAATTCTGTCGTTTCAAAATATATAGCTTATAATTTAAAATCTTACTTTTAATATAAATCAAATTTATAATTGGCAATGAAATTAGCGATGAAAAATTCATGTTGATAAGATTTATCGAAAGAAGTTGTATTAATAATCTAATAACTTTAATCTAGGAAAACATTATTCTATGTGCTGCCAGAAATTGATTCTTTAAATGCAGACTGCATAAATTGCATACATCATAAGCAAAGAATAATTTTGATAACTTACATCAAGAACTTGTATTTGAATTTCATAGACAAATGTTGCTGAACTATTTAGGATCATTCTGTATAAAATAGTGAATTAATTAAATTTTTCTATTAATGAAAATAAGATACATATTACCTTGTCTGAGTCATAATAAATATATTTAAAGGAATTAATTAATTTCAATGTAAGTCCTTTGTTTGAAATTGTTTGTTAAAAAGTCTCCACTAATTTATTTCCAGCTATTTACTTTTAAAATGTTTCATCTGCAATCGTTTTTTTTTATACTTTGGTTTTTCTAGCTAAATTACTCATTTATAAGAGATCGTACAATTTTAACTATTACTAAAATGATAGAGATAGACGCATAATTTTTATTTATTATTCGTAAGGCCTTAGGCCACTCTGAAGGCTGAAAAAATTGGCTTTTTAGGGATTTGTTTTTCAGAAATATTACAAAATAAATCGAGATTATATAAACGGGTGTTATCATACATATCAGTGACTGTTTAAAATAATTTGTTTGAAGCGATTAATTTCAAAATAGTGGCTACGCAGCGTCTCTGTTTTTTATCCGGACTAACTGCTACTGTAATTTTTTAATCATAATGAGTCAATGAATTTTTCTCCGATTATTTATAATAACTGCTAAAGAAGTAAGTAGGATTTTTGTGATACGTTGTTTTTTGATAAAATGGCGCACTTATAAAGTGGAAAGTGAAAGTTTTACCTATAATTGTTAATAACTAGGCAATATAAAAAACCTACATACTTTCATAGACAATGTCATTTTCAAGATATATTAAAAATTTCAAGTGAATCGGTTGAAATTTGTCTGAGTTATGAATCCGGTTAGCTTAAAAAAAAGGCAGTTTTGAGTAGTAGAAAATCATGAATATTTTTGCAATGCCTTTAATCTGCGATGGCTGCACCATACAAATGACCTTCCAGATTATCGTCCTGCTCTTGCATTTCTTTTCTGCTTCATCTTAAAGTGATTCTTGCCTCTTTTACCAGTCGGATAGCTATCTCTCTGAAAGTTCCATGCGCTGTTTGTCGATCGCCAGGCACATTTCGTAGTTGTTCGGACCGATTTCCTAGTTCATTTTCTTCATTATGTGCAAAATTGAAGAAAACTCGTCATTGATCAGAGAAACTGAGACACAGAAAATCGAGAAAATCGAGTGTTTGTCGGCTAGAGTCTTTCTCAAAAGCTTGACTGCCCCTAACTGACTGAAACAAATGTTCGACAAGTCTAAACTCGTCTAGTCTAGTCAGAAAATAAATTTTTTCCATAACATCTGCAGTATACCTATTCTAGTCCCCTAATGTACCTTCTCTCTAGCACTCACCAAAGGAACTCACTGCTGACCAGACGACTTTGTACTAAAATCCAAAAGCAACGTACTTAGGAATTTTCTCCGGCCATAATCTTTTGGAACATCGTTTTTGAAATCCTGGGGACCATTTAAAATAAGAAAAATAGATTTTTTGAAGATTCTAGGGTGGCTTAAGGCCTTAAGACCTTTCTACATAGTCGTCATCCTGAGTTATGTATTTCCCAGCGCTTCTTAACTTTTCGATACCAAGGCTCAAACGGTTCTCGTTATGTGGGAGTTTGAGAAATGGGGTGTCAGATCAGGTGTCATTTTTGTCATGTATGCGGGATTTAAAATTAAGTCCGTTTCCAACAGCCCTAGTGTAGCTTCAAACTCAATAAATTAATCCGTATGTAGAGTCTTAATGTGCAGCCAATCACAATCCTAGATTAGTCTTACTAAATAACCAATCCATGAATCTTGAGTTTTTGAAGAACTGCCATCTCCACCCCACACCTTTGGATATCATTAGGGTATAACTCAGCAAATTTCACTGTAAAACAGTGTTCTTCTTCTGGAATGACATAATTTTTTGTGATATTTCCAATCTGTGAATTTGTTTGCTGGAGATAGAAAAAAATTGTTTGTGGCGGGATCAGGAGAATAGAGCGGATGTGGCAAAATAACAGAGCCACATATCTTTCATTCTTCTGCCGCATTTTGAAATTAGTCGGTAGGTTTATCGTCTGCAAAAAGACGGACGTCTTTGATGATCATACCACATGCAGTTTTATAACAGAGGATTTACAATATGTTCAGTAGTATGCAATGATTGGGCATTAATGATGGTATTCAGGTAGTCTATTACCATTGACTGCATTTCCTTCTTAAAAAATCGACAGCATCACCCAAGAAGGATTGCGGATATTACGAGGGTGTTATAGATAAAGAAATATCCTGTTTTTCTAACTAGTAGAACTACAGACTAGAAATTCAACAAACATACTTTTTTTTATTGAGTCGAGATCTATTAAAAAAGATTTTTGCAGAAATTCACTGGATGGATTCCATTTTTGCTCTTGCGTAACTTTTAAAATTGATTTTTCTGTAAATTATCACATTTATATATTAAGTTTTGCACACAAACAAAATGTTATTTTTTTAAAAAATAAATGACAAGGTTGGCCACATCAATTTACTAGAGAACAATAATTCCCTACGCGATGATATATGAACCAACCATGAAATTTCCTCCTATCCCGGAAGCCAGACACTTATATATTATTAAGAGATGTTAAAACAAACATAAAACACATTTAACTTTGCATTAAATGCTCTAAATTAATAATTTCATTTCTCAAGAATCTTTTCAGTATGTTCCATTAAGCGATTTAAATGATTCAACGGACTTGAAAGCAAACACTATGCTTTATTTTTAAACAAAATTCAGCATATCTCGAATTGCGTCATTTTCTCTAGAACTTGAGTAAAATCCCTTAATTGCTAGTGAGATTTGATTTTGAAAGTAATGCAATTAAAATTTCTAGTGTGAAGTGCATTCATAAGCATGCAGTGAACCTTACAATAACATGGATATCATAGGAAATTGTGAGTGATACTTGTATGTTGTATTGTAAAGATTTAAATTTCGTAATATTCTTATTTATAATGTTAAACTTTTTAGTCTTGATGTAACTTATAATTACTTAATGGTTGTGTTTTGACGAAGTTTCGTTTTTAAGTATTTATCGCATTGAAGAGTAGCACAGTTTTGTTGTAAGAAGTACCTCGATTTTTTTTTATGAGTGAGTGCAGATGTTTGATTTTACATTCATTATCTGCAACTTGTTTCATCAGAGAGTATTCAAATATATATAGCTTATCCAATATTTAATATTTCATTAATTGTAATTTAAAGAAAAATTGTTTCAAAGAAAATAATAAAAATAAAGTACTTTAATTTGGTGAAAATGATATTACAATCCGTCATTTAATGTTAATTCTTGCCCTTCAAAAATTGTTCTTTTGAGGCAGATTTACAACATTTTTCAATATCATAGATAAGCCAAATATTTTAATAAACTATCTCCAACGGCCAACAAAATCATTGCATATTTCAATAATTGTAAAAGCAGGCAAAGGCTAAAGAAAAATAATTTCTTTAGTAAAGTTGATTTTCAGAGCTTTCTTACAGGCGATTTAGAGTCCTATTCATTACAACGTAGCTTGAATCTTTCAGAGGGATTCTCCACTGTCCACTTTAGCTATGTTCATACTTAAGTAGAGACTTACTTACTTAAGAAAGATTTTGTGTCCTGATCAATCTTAGACAAATAACATTCGAGGTCATTAACAGGATCTTCAATAATGCAATTAGGATTGATACTAATGGTAGTCAGGGACATCTTAAAGGATGGTCCAGCTGGGCCCGGGCCCAAGGTTTCTGCCTCAAGGAGGTCCTCGTTTTATCTCGACTCATCCTTAATAAGATCATAATTCGAATAATTTCAACGGTCTAATGTTAGTTTATACGGTCATAAGCTCCTAATAACGGTCTAATGTTAACGGTCTAATCCAGTTGTATTTTTCGAAAAACTGGGAATTTCGAACGATACATCAAGCATGCCATATGTCATGTCGTCGTCTATGTATAGGGTTAGACCTACCTCCGTACACTATCATTACTCATTCAGTCAAAAAGTGACAGTCGATCGAGTCAGTTTGTGCGATTGTAAGTCATATACATTTATTTGTTTTGGGTTGTGAGTGCGGCCTATTTGGCACCGCTCCTTCACCGTCTTGCCTACCTAAGGGTGTGGGGGGAAACAAAGCATCACCAACAACTTCCATAATAGCTATTATTTTATTATTCTTCAAACACACTTAATCCATCACAAGTGAAACTACAAAAGGAGACCTTAGGAGTGATATATAAAGAGAGCAATCTATTCTACGTGAACAACTCTAAGACATGTCTAAGGGATCAAGACTAAATGAACAAGCGTAACTGATCTGTTTAACTAAATCTGGTTCAATCTATGTTTAGATCCTTATTCCAATAATTTATTATCTTAGCAATTCCTTCCTTAACTCGTGCTATGATTATGAAATACTCAATGAAATATTCTAATATGTTCACCTACGTATCACCGCAACAGCTCTCCTGCTCCTTCTATCTTACATCTACAAAACCTATATAGACTTTATATAGTCAAACTAATTTAGATATCAGGATTTCTTCTTGAGAGACTGTGAATTAACGCGAATGTAGGCCCCAAAGTTTTCCCAAGAGGATTAGTGATTAAGGACGCGTATAGATCCGTCACAGGGTTTGTATGAGTATTTGATAACGTATGTTGTGTATAGTCTACTTTTATGGGTTATAGGTGGGACCCTATAATTGCTTAGATACCCAGGGCCTACTTTTATCTATAGACTCAGGGTCTCCTTTCAAGTAGGGATCCAGGATCTAGTCTTGCAAGGAGCTTAGGGCCTCAAGAAGTCTTAAAACGTCCCTGGTGGTATTAAAATATCTGACTAATGGGGTAGCGGTTTTCCTTATACCATTTTACTATATTATTAACCAATCGAAATGGTATCTAAGCTAATAAAAATTCAATTCTCTGCGAACTAGAATATCACAGCATCCATACCTTTCAGAAATTTCTATGTTAAAAAAACCCAAAATCAATATCTACCTGGGATCATGAATTTGACAGCACTAAAATTTTCGATATTATAATTATTTGACATGTATTTATCATAGTAAGTAAGTTCTAAATTTGTTCTTTTTTTATTTTCAGAAACACCAGAAGCGCCCATGACAGTCATAGGAGTAGCAGGCTCCCCAGTCAACCTGCCGTGCAACATTACTCCTCCAGGCGAAGAAGACGCAGAGGACGCCATAGCCCTTGTTCTCTGGTATAAAGACGAATCGACCACCCCCATCTACAGCCTAGATGCACGGCAGGGTAGTCTTGATCAAGCTAGGCACGCTGCAAAGGACAGCCTGAATGCCAGGGCACACCTCAGTATATCGGAGCGTCCAGCTTTTCTGAAGCTGGACCCTGTTATGATGGAAGACGAAGGGGAATATAAGTGTAGGGCTGATTTCAAGAAAGCAAGAACGCGGTACATGTCTGTCTTTCTAAAAGTAGTGGGTAAGTGTTATGCATTTTTGCTTTGTTTTACTATCGCAAGTAGCACATTTAAATCAAGCAAAAAAATTTTTTTCTACCCATGTCGGAATATTTAGCAATATAGTTATTAATATGCATAAAACTTCATATTGTGAACTAGCTACTATTTTATTTAAAAATAATTTAACCAAGAAAAATATGTCTCATTTACTGCCAGAAAAATTTAGAGCGTCTTGCTATGGATACAGGAAGGATTGAAGAAAACAGGGTATTTTACAAAGTCTAATAAGAGTAATATTAAAATATGAATAAAGTACTGAAAAAACCTTTGAAGTTTTTGGCGACATGATATTACCTTGGTATAAGCTACTAACCTTCTGGTCCACAGCCGTGCATGCATTAATTGACTGGGTCTAATGAGAGAGAATCCAAACTCGGACCAGCCTTAAAATGTTTTTATTTCCTTTCCTTTGCTGATTGCGACCGACTGGCGGAGGGGTAACTATAGAGAAATTTGAAATTGAAAAGAAAATACTACGAGGTAGGAGAACTCGTTGCTGTCGTTATTTAATAAAATACTTGTTTTGAACGTCACTAAGAAGATATCTTAGAGTGTTTTGATTTTGCTTCTAAAGAAATATTGCATATACAAATCTGTTTTCTTCTTCAAGCTCGTCTCATAAATTCGAGAGTTAATAATACAAATGTGTAAGGGATCTTTCATACGAGTTAACTTGTGCCGCACCTAACAGAAGAAGACCTTGGAGTCCAGTTTTGAGTAACAATAGCCTGGGTCCCTTCAAACGCGGTCAACTGGTACTCCCTCCTGTGCCACTTTCTCAATCGTAAGAATTCATCGTAAGGAAAAAGCATATTGTAATCCAAGAAAAATTTCCCATTCCCGAGCCCGAGTTGGAAATGGATGTGTATATGCAGAGTGATTCATAAAAAAATATGCAGTTTCAATGCACTATAAATCAAAAACACTGCAAAATATTATTTGTTATCTGTAACAGAATTTTTGGGATTATTTTAGCTTTTGTTAAGTACAGTCACATATGTTTTATTTGTAAACTCTTAGAGTCACACGACACACGCTGAAAAATTTATCATTTCCGCCCAAACAAGAGCTAAGGTATCAACACCATTGATAGTGGCTGTGATACGGTTTCAGTGGCGTCCATGACTTTCAGTTCTGCACATACTGCCATAATTTTAAATTTTTAATACCATTGTTAGATAGATTTTCTAGTTGAATGTTCTTTTCCTTATCGCGGTAAAAAATGATGTTGCATAGCAGTTGCGAATTCCATTTTGTTAAATTCAAGAACACAAAAACTTTCTCACTACAGACACCGGTATTTTTACTGATTAGTTACATGACATGCCCACTATTGCTTACTTCACTTCTGTCAGAGACTAGAAACAAACTTTAAAAGTGCATTTACCTCACGGTTCACTGAAATGGTACCTGTTTTTGAATATTATTGTTTTACAACATCTGGAAAGTGTATAATTCTTTATGAGTCTCTCTCTCTCTCTCTCTATATATATATATAAGGTGGAACATTCGGGGACCAATTTATTTTTTGAGCTACTGAAACAGTATGAAAAGCTGAATTCGGAGAGGTGTTGTCAACAATCGGATAATTTAAAAAATGCAGTCCAAGAAAAAAGGCTGGAAATGTTCAATACGAAGGACATTATGTTGCTTCGTGATTCTCCCAGGCCACATGTTGATTTGGGGATTCGTCAGAATCCCACAGAGTTAGATTGGGAAGTTCTGTCACAACCACCACGCTTCTCGGACTGATTATCATTTGCATTTGCCCTTGCAAGGTTTTTGCAGGGCAAAAAATTCGAAAAATAAGAGATCAAACTCTAGTACCAGTTCAATTTTTTGCCTGTAGGAACAAGATATTTTCTTAAAAATGAACTATGTATAAATTGACATCACGCTAGCAAAAAGACATAAGTAATGGTGGTTATTATATTATTCAATAAATTTTATTCAAGGGAAGAAAAATTAATTATTTTGCGTTATTCTGAAATGGACACGACTTTCTTGAAGGCCTAATACTACAGCTTAAATATAGAAATCAATACAAAATTATTTTATCATTTGTAAATTAGGAAGGCACACCCGGAATAAAATGCCACTGCTTCAAAAGATAGAAAATATCCAACGGCTGATGCCACATTCTGATGTGAAATTTACACAACAAGGTCGTCAGGAGATTTAAGGGCAGGATGCAGCCTTCTAATTGAGCTCCAAACAAAACAAAATTGTTAACCACCATCCGTCCGGAGATGCAGCAGATTTATCGCCCCTTTTCATGATACATAGAGTAATTTAGCTTTTGAAGCGCGAACGCTGAAACATTGCCTGGTGCATGCAAATCTTGCCCCTTCCTACCGGACAAGGGAACTAATAACTAAGTGAAGTTTGATCAAAGGGTTTGTTCGTGAGGCGATGTGGTGTTATAAATAATTTCGAATTTGAAAGCGTTTACATTTTCAAATTTTCATCTATTCCTGTTTGAATTTTTTGATTTCTTAGAAATATCAGAAATGTCTATAATTTTTGAAGAAATTAATCTTTATATTATGTTAAAGTTTAAGATTCAAATTCGTATAATTTTACCGAGAAATGAAAAGCATCAGCTTTATTATAACTTTGTGTTATAAAATATTTTTTGTGACCTCATTGACATTAGTCAGTTATTAGAATTCAGAAATACTCAGGGAATACGTAATTTTTCTCTGTATAATTTCATATAAAACTTAATCTATAGTACAGAAAACAATAAATTATTTTTGTGTAGAATTTGTGTATGTATTAAAAAAGTTCTGTTGTCTGTGTATTGATGAAATCAATACGCATTTCTGGTATATGAGAGTAAATTTCTATCTTACAAAAAGTTTTTATTTATAACACTTTGATATGATATAATGTCAAATGTTAAGTACTTAGTGTAAAAAATTGCTTATGTCATTTAATACTAGGTAATGTCAAATGCTAGATAAATTAGGTGCACGTCTTACTGAGATTACTAAGTAATCTTTATACCAGGCAATGTTAAACAATAGATACATTTGGATCATTAGGTATCATTACCTAATATTATAAGTACTAGCTTAAAATTATCAGTAAATATATTTAATTTGCTTAAGAATGAATTATTATATCCTACGTTAATCATTCATAATTTTAGAATCCTATAAATTTAGTCAGGAATAATAATCACGAAATTTAGCTGCAGTCTTTTATTAAATGAAACAACAGTTGAAATCTCTCTTTTTTGTGGTTGATGAGAAAAAGAGTGCATATACACCTTTGTGGACCTTTAACATAAAAATGCGATTCTCTTTGAAAATTTCTTCTGTGTATCACGTATAGAATAATAAATTATTTCTTCAGTCTCTTCTAACAAGATAATAAATAACTTTTACAGAATTTTACTCTATGGAATCTATGTTAATGTGCTTATTATTGTGCTTGTAAATGCCATTAAAAATTAGTTTTATTACATTAATGGCACGCAAAAATTACTCAATAAGCTGCTTACTACTTTTATTGTTCGCTAATCGTAAGTATGATCTAATAAGAAGCAAGAAAACCTTGTGTTAAGTAACAAAAAATACTTAAATAATAATACTTATATAATAAAATGTTGGAAATTTTACAACTGCCTCATTGATAAATGTATACTTTCTTCTTGAAAAAAAATATTGAATGTATTTACTAATCTATTTATGCATGTTGTTCTAGTTCCTCCTGGTAAACCTGTAATTACTGATCGTAACAAAGAGGTGCTTCAAAGTTTGATAGGACCTTACAACGAAGGAGAACCACTCATGCTCATTTGTGAAGTTATTGGAGGTAAGAAATTGTTTATCAGTAAGAATTTCTTAGAAGAATTTTTTTAATATTAAAGATATATACAACTAAACTACATTTTATGCAATTAATAGTGTTAAGTATTTAATCGTCACCGAATCACAAGTTTAGAAGAATGCTAGTGGCAACGAACCGTTTTTGTTGATAATGATTCAGCAATAAGCAGTGTGACGTTCTTTACAATGTAGCATATGCATAACAAATTCTGTATCTTTTGTATATCCTCATATTCATGTTCTAATGTTCTACATAAAATTTATTTCAATTCTAAACTCATATTTTCTTTAGAGTAAATAAATGGCTCTGTTTTACTTTAAAATGACCCATCATAGATAAGTTTCTCAATACTACTCGCAAACAGCTATTTTAGCTCCATTGAAAAACAGAATATTAGGTTACGAATCAGAATTTCTTTTTTCTAAACTTGTTTATTTTAACACCATAGATGAACAACAATGAATAGATAGATACAGACTTTTTGATCAAATTCGGAGCCAATCTTAGAAGCCGTCGTGTGCATTATGCTTTCTTTTCCTTTTCTCACATTCTCTCTCATTCGAGAGAGATTCTTAACGACCCCCTAAAGTTGGAGTAATGATCATATTTGACTCGAAATATCCTCTCTCTCCAAAGCAACCCCATTGGTCCTTGCTCTCTCAAGCCACGCTTCCAACTATTAACGAAAACCTACAACACCAGCAAAATCCCAGACCAAATAGTGGATTAAGGGCTGCTGATGCAGTCCATTTACCTTTATGAAATTCAAACAGCTAAGACATCATCTCCAACATTATTTTAAGAATAACGTGAAAAAACATTTCGTTTTGATAGGAACCCTCCCGTTCATAGTCAGCATCTCTCATTGGCCTTAATCATATTCGTAGTCAAAATCAAAGTACAGGGAAAAAATCAAAGTAAAAAAATCCAACAGTAGTGCTTAATAGTGAGTCGATGGAGGCATTCTCAATGCGTCTGTCACATATGCAGATTCATCAGAAACCCGCTTTTGCTAATTATAACGGGATAGCAAAATAAATTATAAGGTAACGTTTCTCAAACTGTGGGGGCGTGATAACCCTACGTGAGGGTAAGGGGGGCGTAAGTATATCGAAAAGGCGAAATAAAAGGTTATTTAAAAAATTATTTATTTATTGAAAGGAAGCAAAGCAAAATACATTCCAAAATAAAAAGACACATAATAATTATCCTATTACTTAAAACTAACATATACAGAATATAATACTTATATTAATAATTTGAACGGTCTATAATTGGAGTCGTAAAATAGCTTAGATGTCAAAGTACATTGTTATTGCAAACAATACATTATTATTTTATGGGGGAGGGGCGATGAAAACTCTGATTGAAAATTGGGTTGCCAATATTGAAAGTTTGAGAAGCACTGTTACGAGTATGTGATGTTCCTTACTCAGCATTGCATTCATATTTGAACTTAACATTAAATACACTTAAACAACTTTTTTCTTTAGAAAAATGTGTAAGAAATGACTAATTTCGAGCGTGTTTAAATATTTCAGAAATCTGAGAATATTGTATTATTATTTTTATTATTTTCGTTATATATATGGTCTTAAGGGATGCACCAAACTTCCTCTATATTCGGTTATATTACTGGGAAGAAGAAAATATAAGTGAAAGATTTAAAGTAGTTCTTAATGTTCAAAACATGAATACTATTAAATTGACATATATCTACGTTCCATAAGAAAGGGGAAGATACCAAAAATATAAGAAAGAAAAATAGAAAACTATCAAAAATAAATATGGACTGTAAAATATTAAGTAAATTCTTGAACCAGTGTGGCATCTAAATAAGCCAATAACAGCCTCCGAACAGGTGTGATCACTTTTGTCTAGTGGTATGTTACGTGCTTACGAATCCATAGGTCGCGGGCTCTAATCAAGCACAAGCAGCAGCGATTACTCACAGACAAAGAGAGAGAGGAGCAAAGAACTCGTGCTTTTTATACTGGAAGGTGAAGGATGCGGGACTTGATCTAACAGAAGCTATGATTAGTTAGAATCTACCGCCCGTGTGTTTCTGACACAATCTTACTATTCGATCACAATTAAAGTCTAGACCATGCGGGCAGGCAAGTTAAAATAATTAAACTCGAGTCCTGAAGGAATGAACCAAATAATTAAAAAGTTACTAAAATGATATTAGAGGGAATTATATATATATATATATAGCATAATAAAATGAAATAAAATAATAAGACGAAATTGTACAACCAACAAAGCTAAAATATAAAAAATATAAAAACCAGATTCTAAAACACACACACATATATATATATGTGTGTGTGTGTTTTAGAATTCTCTCTCTCTCTCTCTCTCTCTATATATATAATATATATATATATATACACAGGGTGTTCAGCCTTAATGTGACCCAATAGCTAATTCTCGAACCGTTCGGTTTAGATATGCACTTCCAATTTGAAAAATTTTTTTAAAAAAGTGAGGGATGTTTTTTGTGCTCTTCGAACCAAAAAATTTATTTAGAAAAAAATTACAAAAATTAAATTTTATACTGTCCCCAGGTCCTATCACTTATATTTAAGAAAAGATGCAGTACACAAAAACAAAGTAAACACAAAAAGTTTCACTTTATTATGATAAAAACTGACCGAGTTATGCCTATATAAAATTGAAGCATCTGAATTGCTCAGAAAATGGGGTCGTATATAAATTGGGTAAAACATCATAGTAATATTGAAACATCGTAGTAAACATCATAGATTGACAATTTGTATTGCTGTATGGCAAACAATAAAAGTGAAATTAAAGAAATACAACTTGTACCGAAAAGATTAAAGCAGCTTTTTTTGACAAATAGCAGCAAAAGAATACAGGATTTTGCCCAAAACTTCATTCAAAAAATCTGGACTTTCATCCAGTGTGTTTAAAACGAAGTTGCAATAATCAAAACTACGCTCCTGGTCTCCGGGCATTGGTTCCTGCGCCTGGACTGGACGATAAGGACTGGCCGTACGTATGTAATATGTTCCACACCGTCGATTTTGAGTAGGAACAAGCCTTGCTAATATCCCGGACACTACTTTCAGGATGAGCCAAGGCATATTCTAGAACATCCTCAAGCTTGAAGGTGTGGCACGAGACAAAGGAATACGTCTATGATAACACCCAGTTTTGTACAAGCGTTGAACAGCACGGGCAATTGTGTTTTCGACTGGGAAATTTAATGACATTAAGAGTTGGGTCACCTCTCTCTTATTTCGATTACACTGCTCATACAACAGTACCATTTCACAGTATTCTTCATTTGAACACATCTCGTTCTCCCATACTAGAATTAGTAATTTTAGAATACGGCTGTATGCAATTGCTAATGACTTCACAACACATTTTTTTAATAATCGACATGATCAGAACCGCAGCAAATCAGTCTGAAGTCGCAGCAAATAAGTCTATTCTTTTGGAACTGCTTTTAAAATGTTTCCTTCGTCCCAAATATTTTATTTTGTCTATATTTTACACGTACAGAATAAATTTTATTTCTTAGGTACTCAATTATTGTATTATTAAAATAATTTATGTACTTTAAAATTTAAAAACGATTTAAATAAGAGTGACGTGCAAGAGGGAAAGTTTCTTGGCAGAGTTCCAAATAATTTCACTTTGGAGACGGACCCTTACTAGCTCTTTGGAAATGGCCGGGAAAATTGAGGAAATGTAAGATTTTCAAAGTTCTATAACTCGGCCAGTTTTTATCGTATTAAAATGAAACTTGTGTTTACTTTGTTTTTGTATACTGCATATTTTCCTAAATATAAGCGATAGGACCTGGGGACCGTATAAATATTTAATTTTTGTAATTTTTTTCTAAATAAGCTTTTTTGTTCGAAAAGCACGTAAAAACATTCTTTACCTTTTTTAAAACATTTTTCAAATTGGAAGTACATATCTAAACCGAACGGTTCGGCAATTAGCTATTGGGTCACATTAAGGCTGGACAAATCTTTATATATATCTTTATCTTTATATATATAAATCTCGCGTCACAATGTTTGTCCTCAATGGACTCCTGAACCACTTAACCGATTATAATAAAATTTGCACACCATGTGCAGTTCGATCCAACTTGAGAGATAGGATGGTTTTCATTTCAATTTATCACGCCATAATTTTTTATAGCCGGAAATGTGAAGAATCCTGAAAAAACGTTGCCAGATTCCCGTAAGGGATGCTCATTCGGTTCTCTCGACGTTATTTCTGAATTTCGTCAAGGTCATTCACGTTGCGTTAGCTTTGTGTTTGAAGATGGGAAAAGTTGAGGTAGTTTGAGTCTTGCTGCGTAGAAAAAGGGAATTCCCTCATATAACCCATCACAACCGATGGTTTTTTTTTATTCTTAAAGATTGATTTATTGAAGAACAGTAGAATATAAGAAAAAAAATATCATAAAATTATAAGGAAATATATTTTTATCACATAGTATTATTTCTTTTTGAATTTCATACTGTGAAATGAATCAATATCGTTGCGTTTAAATAAAAATTATTTTAAAACTTTTAATATCAGTGATTTAAAAAATAAAAAGCCAAAAACTTTTTGAACAAACTTTAATAAAACACTCAAAATACTTAATAATTAATATTTTCCCGTGTGTCGAACATTTCAAAAAATCCTCACAAGACCCCCAAGGGGTGTTGCGGGGGCGGGGGTTTAAGGGGCGTTATAAATTTTTATTTTTAAGTTATTAGACGTACAGTCTTGAAACTTAGTAAGCAGATTCTTCTCATAGGGTAGATATACGCTAAAAATGGGTTTCGTGAAAATTGCCCCCAAGTGGCGTTGAGGGGACTTAAGTGGCGTTATAGATAATTATTTCCATTTTTAAACTATTAGACGCACAGTCTTTATAGAGTAGAGATCAGCTATAAGAAGGTTTTGTGAAAACAGATCTCTAAGTGGCGTTGCAGGGGAATAAATGGCGTAAGAGATAAATATTTTCGTTTTTAAACTATTTGACCTACCTGCTTGAAAATTGGTAGGAATGAATTGGTTTTGTGGGAATCCATTTGGTTTTTGAGTTACGAAAGAGCAAACATCATTCTATGCTTCAATTTTAGAGATTTTTAGAAAATACAAATTAGATGAGTTCTGCCCTTTTTTTTATCAACAGGTGACAGTTACAGGTATAAGTATATTTTTCAATTCAATCGAATTCTTAATGCTAGGACTTAGATATCAATAATTTATACATATATATAAGCAGTAAAAATTTATAAAACATCATGAAATACCCAGCGAAGCGGGCGGGTAACAGCTAGTATATTATAAAATTTATTGCAAGAAAATACTTACAAATTCAACAATACTTTAAAAGTCATTTTTAAAGATAGTGGTTTCACTTAATAATAATCATGATTTTAGCTAGTGTGTGACTGATTCAAGATTATTATTATCCTTAAAAATTAGTATACTAATATTAAATTAAACAAGTTGGACATACCAATTGTAGCAATGGTACAATCAACCAACACAAACCAGGACCAATCAACATAACACAAAAATTTGCTTAAAGAAAATACATTCCGATATATATAATATATATATATATATATAAAATATTATATATATATATCCATTGGGATTATTTTGCTCTTAATAAGACTGTTGATGGAGACACGGAAACGTATCTTTGAAAAGGGAGCTCTGCCAAATAGGTCTGTTTATCTGAACGCAGGATCGGAATTCTTTTACTACAAAAGCAAGGTTAGATGCCTCCTTTTTTCTGCTGGGGCTACACCTGCTACTTTCACGATCTTCAAAATGTTATCTTTGCTTCCTAAATACCCAATGGATTCCCAAAATATTTCCTGCCTATTATTAGTAACCACGTGGATACGGGCAGATATCAATCTTAGCCCATTCAGTAAATACTCATTTCAATGTCGAACACGTGGCCTGGATGTCTTGGAAGTGAAAATTCCATGCGTTACATTGATTTTTCTCGATTAACAGAGCCTGGATTTTAATAACGTCGTCCTATAATTTCAGATACACAGTGTGATTGCTTGTTCCTAAATTCTGTATAAAAGATTTTTTGTTGAATATTTTTTTTTTGGACATATTATGCCAATTTAAAAAAAAAATGAATAATTCTTAACAAAAAATATTGTCTCGTTAACATGTATTCGAATTGTATATTAACTCTAGAAAACCAAAATTGATCTTTTAAATATATTTCTGTGCTTATGAGGTTTTTTTTTTTTAATATTTTACTAAATTACTCAATGATTTGTAAAAATTATACGTGGCTGATTAATGTTTAAGAATTATTTTAAATTTTTATAAAAATTATAATTACCACACTTTTTTTGGATTACTAGATACTTCAGGAATGTGAGAAATAATTTGATCTTCCTAAAGAATTTAACTTAATATTGAGTAGTAGGTAATATTATTTTTCTTGTTATGAAATAGAATTAAATTTTATTAAGATAATACATCGATATGTAAATGTATTCATGTTAACACAAAACATCTAAAAAATAATTTTGTACGAGTGGAATTCATAAAAAAAGGAAATAAGCAGAAAATTTTGCAAAGAAACTTTCCTAGACTTTCTAAGTTTATTTTTAGATATTTTAAATCATACATCTTCAGAATTTCCTCTTCATTTTGAAAAAAAGAACAATAAATCATGCATAATTTTTATTTTTGAATTTTGACGAAAATTAATAGTTATGGATTACTTAAGGTACCCAACTACTCTAAAGTTGTGAATTTTGCCAAAAATTTACAATACTTTTATGATTTTATTTTATAGACTATCTTATTAGCTTTATAAAAATGCCAAGTGTATTATTTTACGTTCACTTGAACAAAAGCTACCAGTGTTTTAGTAAAAGCAGATGTCATTACTTTAAGCAAGATATATTTTAAAACGCTTTTTACTCGAAATGTGTTTTTTGTAAATGCTTTAACGAGGACAGCGATTGCTAAAGCAGTTTTGAAAATAATTAACTGAAATTTTTTGTGTATATTCTGAATAATAGTAGAAGTGTTTCAACCTTCAGATTTAGCAATCACTGTTTTATTACAAAATTTACAGTCCCTTATGTGAATATAATCACTGTTATTTTAAGCAATTTCATGTAATAACTAAGATAAAGTGATCTAGTTTTTGTGAAAATTAAAATATCACTTTTCCTGAAGGTCATTTCAAAAATGAATAACATTGCAACATATAAGAATTGAAAGAATTGAAAATTTGTTCATAACCTTTTGATACAGAATGGGCCACATTTATGTTATTTTTTGTAAATTTTTACCCATTTTTTTCCATTTTAGCAATAATAATTTCTTTTTATTTTCTTAATTTTAGCATATTTTTCTCAAAATGTTTTAAACAAATTTAAAAACCACAAAAAATCCCCATATCTTCATCCCCATATATCCCCATATATCATTTTTTTTAAATAAAAAGGTTGTCTCAAATAGTCGGATACCTTAAAATCTTTTACAATAGATGTCCTCAAATATAACACACACAAAATTACTTACTACTTCAATTAGTAACGACTTCTTATAATTAATAAAATGTTAAGAAAAACTGTGTTTAAATGAAACAGAACATATTAATTATTTTTTTCAACTTAGTATTCAAAACAAGTGAAAATATTGAATAATTAATGATTATTTTTAGATTTTAAGTATTTGCATTAATTGAATTATGGTGAAAATCGTTTAACACGAAATTGAAGGAATTCAAATATTTTTTCATGTTAAACGATATTACAAAAAGAACAGACATATCTTAACAAAAGTAAGTTTATTAGAGTATGTTTTATTTATACATAGATGTGTATGTATGTATATATGTACTTAATAAAATCAGTGAAACAAAAACATTCACAGGAACTTAGAGAAATTTAATACAAAATTTTCAAGTCTTTTGAAAAACAAAATATTTATTTGAGTTTTTGGAAAATAATCTGATATATTTTTTTCTTTGCGTTGCCTTTCACTGTATTGCCAAAGATTTTCCAGTAACACTCACGCGATATAATCAACAGAATTTTTTGAAATGTTTTGTTTTGCTCTTAATAATGACTTCTTATTAGAAGTAATTTTTGTGCGTAATCGCTAAAAGACGACAGTCGAAAAGGAAGGAGGGTATTCTTCCTTCTAAATTCCTGGAGTTGAAAAGAAGTATTTAATTACAAAAGATCATTTTTCATTTGGTCCATCCGAACTATTACTGACCAAATGTAGTCATAATGATGGTGCTATTACGGTAAGGAAAAAAAATGATGATGAAAGTCTGGGAACATTCTAGTTCAAAAATACTTAGTTATAGCATTTGTTTTTTATTCGCGAAAAACGAATTAAAAAAATGCCTACATTTACAATAGATGTCTTTTGCAACAGAAAGCATCTATTCCGGAAGTTTAAAATTTCGATTACCACATGCAATGCAAGTGCATGGTACGTACTTATGCGATGGCACCCAAAACGTCATTCATAAATGAGGGAATAATATTACATTATCTTTTAAGAGCAATTCTTTGCAATTACCTTTTGCAATTCTCCGTAATTGTGTAAAGGACTTCCTTTTATTTCCCTAAGGAAGATGAGGCAACTCCTTGCGTTTTCTAAAAAAAGAACTTATCAATATTGGCTCATTAAGTATTATTTGTCCCCTCTATCTTAAGAAATAAAAATCTTAGAAAATAATTTAAGATATTTTTTAAACGTATAATTCTCTTTGATGAATATTTATGATATCTAAATAGTACAAATAATTTATATCTTAGCTTCTTTAAGAGTTCTAGAACACTATGCTATTCCGTTTAACTTAATGATCCACATTTCTTTATACATTATTTTGATTTCAATCATATTAATTGTTGTATATCTGAAATTTCAGTAATTGTTCCATATACCTACAGGTAATGTCTATACTATCTATACTGGCTTAAGGTATTTTTCCCTTGTAATATACGACATTTTTGTATTATTTTAATGGTTGGTGCAGTCGTGGAAAGGATGAGGATACTTCTTATAATTTTAGTTGCACATTCATTTAGTTACTTAAAAAACACGCACAGCACAAACAGCCACGATACAATATAAAAATACTCGTACATGATAGCGATGCGCAAAGGCATTCTTTTTTAGCTTTTAAGATCTCAGTTTTTTATAGTTTTGATCAACCGGAAGCTTTTAGAATTATAAGATTTCAGGTAAAGACTTTGATGTGTGATTAGTAGAAATAAGCGGGGAATGCAAAATTGCATCATCTTGTTTTAAAAACACCAGTGGCGTAACAGAGAATATTAGTACCCTCCTGCAAAGTCAGGTTTTAGTCCCCAAGCCGGAGCTTATAAAGGGTCAGTCAGGCTCAGGTCATTACTTGGCGTCAGTCAGGCTTTGGCTCCCTTGAATCCTGAGCCCCCCCCCCCTCCCGCGATGCGAAGGTTGAGGGGGTGCCACTGAAAAACGCTGTTAGTTCTTTTAGGAGATAAAGTTGTGGAGTTATTTTCCACTAAGCCGGTAAATAAATATTAATTTTGACGTAAAGTCTCGGAAGACTCAAAACTATTATGAAATCAATATCCTTTGAAAAGAAATTTAAACGAATTCATCCTTATATTTTTATGTTCTAGCCGACTGGGTGGCGTGGTTGGTTTGTCGCTTGCCTTCTGCACTCAAGGTTGCGGGTTCAACCCCGGCCCTTGTTGGTGGATTTTCGTGATGCAGAAAATCGACAGCGGCCATGTCGTATGATTATACGACAATACAAGTTCGCATCGTCAGAGCTCAGGTGTCTCCCTCTGTGGAGGAAACTGGGCGTCAAAATTACCTGCGGCAATTGGTATCCGCCTATACGGCACCGCACTAAAAAGTTATACCAGCTCTTGGGGATATACTAGGTCTGCAATGGTAAAAATACCAATTAGCAGCCCATTGGATAAAAAAAAGTTTTATGTTCTCTCTATATATTCAGGTAATATCTATAAATTCTATACATAGAGAGAGATAAATATATATATATTTGATACCTTATTTCTCTAATATATTTAAAATAGTTATAAACAAATACTGTTTATTGTAAAATTGAATTTAGCCCCAATTATTATCAACTGCCTTCATCTAAGAAAAGTATATAAATTGCGGAAGATTAAGAAAATGTATTAAGTAACGCTTATTGTTACACACCTGTATTATTACTATCAAGACTTGATGGGTTAGAATAGAAGTATTAATGAGTAGATTGTTGTAAAAATCAAAGAGAAGGGGGAGAAGAACATAACCACGATGTAAAAAGTGTAAAAATACACTTAAACGTTGCAATAGAGTGTAGCTGTAGTAAACAATGAACTATGAAGAAACCATTACGAAATCTTACAGTATCTAAGCCCACGTGGAGAGAGCTACAATTATAGCCTGACTCTCAAATTCCTTAAAAGATTGGGCGATTTGCCAGTGAATGTCAGAAATCTTGCTTTGGTGACTAAGGGATTTTTAATGTCATCCATGAATGCAATCACTCCCTCAGTACGTTCAGGCTGAATGAGACCTTCAAACACTTATGACTGAAAGTACATTAGTCTAATGCAATTGTTTGACTAAAAGAAAAGACATTGCTTGGGAAAAAAAGGGTGTTTTCCTCCAGTGTTTTTTTCTTTTCTTATCGGAGCGTAAGTACCATAAAAGAGAGCGAAAATGTTTAAAATGGTACAATTGTTGTGATTTATAGTATCGTAAAAAATGCTTATTGTATTGTTGAAGCAGGAAGATATGTATCATAGAACTAACGTGTCTTTCGAAGGTTAAAAATAAGCGATTTTAAGCGATAATCGTTTAAGTAACTGCAATCACCTGTCGCCCATCCGTTATAATGGTTAGTGATACTGACTGCTGCACCGTAAGGATTGGGTTCGAATCCCGGATAAGGCATGGATGTTTGCAAATGCATAATGCCTTTATGGCATGGGGATACTCTAAATAGTCGTCGAGCCGCAAGTCCTCTCGCGAGGTTGGTGGAAGGGGAAAAGAGGTGGGAGGCCCCTGACTCCCCCAGGGTGTTCTCCCTCAAAATTGGGGTTGGTGAGGGAGTGAATATTAACGTCGCATTGTTCAGCTACATGAGGGCTTTTGGCAACGGACCTCTAAATTTTGAACCATGGTCAAGTGATGGGGATGGTACCTCAGTTGGCATCCCCCTCTCCTAACTAACACACCCCACCAATGGGAGGACGTTTGAGCTATCAACAGATTTAACGTGCATCGCTCCCCTACACGGCGGGTCTTTAGTGGTACTGGGCTCAAACTCATGACATGCCTGCCATGATCCGATACCTTGACCACCGAAATTGGGGTGGAACCGAGCTAAATCGTACTGTCACCTACATGGTGCTCAAGCCTACGGCTAACGACAGGCGTACATCTAGCCCTTGCCATGATGAATTTCGTAGGCCTGGATCTGATACAGTCGAGATCAGGTGGCATAAGAAACAACTACAACAGCACTCACCTAAAAATATGAAAAAAATATCTGGTAAATATTACATGAAAATTCTTAAATGAGGAGAATGAGTAAGAGTGAGAGTTATGTTAGCATTTCTCTATAAAAAAACAACAGGGTTGTTGGAGTCGGAATAATTTTAAGCTTCGGTCAACTAACGTGTCAAACTCTTTCACCGCGCTAACGGGATGACTTTAAGCTCGAAAAGTTTAACATGCATGAACGCGCTTACAAGGCGGTTCTTCATTGGCACCGAGATTCAATTCAGCGACACGTTCTTAAATGTAGAAGATAGAGGAGTGATGTGAAAGTTGTTTCTATTTTTAATATTGATACTAATCCATTTCTTTGAAGAAATGGAATAGAATGGGTTTTATCCTGCGTTAAAATTCAAGTAACATACCAGAATTACTATAAAGATGAGTTAAATCATATAAATTGACTTAAAAATGAAATCATTAAAGTAGTAAAAACCATCAAACACACACAGGGTTAACATGCTACAAGATAATTGACTGTTTTCACCACTTCAATCAATACACACAAATACTTTGAAGCTGATAAAATACTTTTGGTAATATGTTGCATATTTTTTAAGCGGATCGTTATGCTCCGTAAATATTGATATCTCATATTTATTCAAATGAACAAGAACTATATCTTAATGGATACCATTGTTAAGTTGTCATTTTTAATGATACTTTTGGATAAGAATTTTGCTTACAACCATAAAAACAAGAATTTGATTGACAACCTAATCTTGAAATTTTTTAATAGCTTAAAATATGATATTGAAAAATTTCCAACTGACTCAAACAATTTATTTTTTCGCATCCACACCAGAACTCTTGAATTGTTAAAAAAAGGTACTGCACAATCGTGTAAAGTGACATTCTGAAAGTTATTTATATTTGATCATAATTCCTTTTAAAAGTAATGGACTTCTTCACATTCATTTCAAAATTAATAAATAAAGTATAGGTCCATTCTTTTGTATGTTGAAATGATGTAATATATTCTTAAATTTAAACTGCCTTTTTAATATTGTTTATCTTAAGATGTCTTCTAAATTTCCTGATGGGCTGGATGATAATTTAAATGCTTAAATTATAAACTTTTTGGTTCTACAACTATTGTTAGTTTTTTATTCCTGTTAAGTTTATCTGGATCTGTGGATTTTCCCACGAATACTTTTCTGTATCTTCTTGTGCAATTCTAGAAAAAGTTATTGCCTCTAATTTGTTTCGAAGATATTTTCTTTTATTCAGAACACAGTAATTAATCGGTGTTAGATATACGTTAACACAGTTGGAGCAAAAAAAAGGAAGTGAACGAAACAAGCACTTCCAACGAAAAAATGCACTGAGCTTCATACTTAAAAGACACACAAAAACAATGGAATGAAATATCTGTAATCAGTTTTATTACTAAATAAATATATATTAATCAATTTGCTATATCTGTGAAAGTGGTGCTTCAAAAACAAAAATAGGAAGTAAGGCAGAATTAGAATTCTTTGAATCAAGTAGAGCAAACTATCATTAACCGCACATCCGGACAAGATATTTTTTCTTGGATTTTATCTGCTCTAATAGAATTAAGACTTCCCTGTCTCATTAAAAACTTGTCTAATTATCTATGCTTTCCACCTTTCAATTTAAAATTACGATGTCACTCAAAGAGGAAAGGATACACAAAAGAGTACCTTTTCAATGTCGCGAGCTCAAATCATCTGTCAGCGATGACTGTTACAGGATCTTCTTGCTGTCTACTAGATAAACATAACTCTTGCCGGTAAGATATGCCTGATGTCTTCGTTCTTGTGTCAACAACGAATCTTTGTTAAACATTACTGAAAGAAAAAACAAAGAGAGCTTCACCACTCACTCTGTATCATTGAAATGTTGGTAGTTGAGAAATATGGTGTCGAAACCCATACCTGAGGCAGAGCTTCTATGAAGACTAATTCTTATAATGTGCCGAAAAGGGAAATTTTGAAGGTTGTGATCACTGGAAATTTCTAAAAATATTACAAACAGGGGTATTTGTTTGTGTAGTTAAAAAGACTATGTGAATCAGAAGGTGTGGGTAGAAAACAAATTCTTTTGTAGTGGATTCATGATTGTCTGATGAGTCAGTGAGTCGAAGTAAAGAGTAACGGATATTTCGAAAATCATTCAAGATACTGTTCTTGTTAACTGCAGTGCTTGTAGAATCCTAGCAGGATAGAAACGTGTTTATACTTATAGCTTATTTTGTAAAGTGGACGACTTTTTAATATTCCCAAAAGGATATTGTGTTTAATAAGGTAAGTGTTTACTTATTGATGATAATTAATGTTTTTCAGTGAATTTATTTTACCATGATATTTGAGAAAGGTTATTGATTGCACAAATAAAGTATTCCATTATTTCAAATAACACACGGTTAAGATAAAAGGGATCAGTTAGAAAAAAATTGTTTTCAAAAATATCTTTTTAAAGCTTGTTTTTGATTCAGTTTAACGTTAAGATTATGATTTTATAAAATGTTTTGCAAATGAATATAATTTGTTTTTCATTTGAAGCTAAATTGTGAAGACATTTTCCAGGCATTTTAAGAAAAATTGAAATAAAAAGTATTTTGAAACAACTTTTTTGTCACTCTTTGACCATTCGAGTTTAAATAGATCTTGAATTGATAAAGTTTCAGGTACAATTTTCAATTTATGTGCATATTTCATTTCGAACTCTGTTATTATTTCTCTCCTTAAAAAATAACCATGCAGTTATACACAATAAATCAAAATATTACCAGTTGAAAATCAGAGGCGTTTCTATATTCTCGGTGTTTCTCTTTCTTATATCGTATAATTTTTAACTGATTATGTTATATTATTCACTCGATGTTGTTTTTATATGTGTTCTTTTCCTTATGTTTAATTTTTTTTCGTAAATTTCGATTCAATTTAAAAATTTGAAAAAAAATTTAATGAATACAACTTATATTGATAACACAAAAAAGAAAATAAAAATTCAGTTTTTCAGTTAAGATTTACATTTAACAAAAATTACGAAATGTTCTTGATCATATTTTAAATTTGATTTCTTTTTTTAAAATTCCTTTTTGGCCTTTTTGGCGAGAGATTCAATTAATTTATATAACTTAATGGTTAAATTCCTGAATAACAAATTAAATTCTTATTGCTATTATTATTATTATTTGCTTTTCCGAACTTTTAAATCAATTGGTACATATCGTGATTCTATGTTTTGCTTAATTTTTTTATGATATAAACAGATTAAAAATTAGCGTAATTAAACTTTGAAGTATTGATAAGAAGCTATGATTATATAAATAAGTTATATTTTAATATATAATATGTGTGTAGCGTCAAAAATACTTCAGTTATAATATTAATAATAAGTTAATTATAATTAAAACAAAACTATAGTGTTGTTTCATTTGTTCTCTTTGCATTATTTCTTAACCTTTATCTAAAGTTAATCAAGACTGCAATTTAGTATTTTAATCTTATTTTACAGTTCATTTATTGGTCATTTCTTAGTGTATTTCCACGACTTGAATTTTTTAAAAAAAACCCACTTAACAATATTATTTAAAAGAAGTGTCTTCTTGGAATAACACTAAAAATATAATACAAAATGTCGTAGAATATTATGTGCAATTACAAAAAACATTGTTTTTGCTATTTTAAGTATTTAATGTATGTTATGAAGCAAAAAGAAGTGATCAAAGCCCTTCATCAACAAATCTGTACATCTTCGCTGATTACTAACCTTTATTTCTTTCTTTAAAAGGTTACTGGCCGGCCTTCCTTTACTTCTTTCATAGTCCTCCCTTCGCATGTGTCATTTTCATTTTTTGAATTCTTATCCCAGTGAACTAGTAACTAGAAATAGAGTCACCTGCATACTATTGCTGCTAAGAATACTCTATCGTAGATTGTAAATAGATAAAAAGGGAAAAACACACAGTCCTTGTATTCGCGCGACTTCATGTCTTCAAAGCGTGATTCATCTTGAAGACACTGAGGCCTTTTACAAACGACTGTTAACACGTTTTTTCTCTTCTTCGGAGTGATATCAGTAGCTCTCTGTTTGAAAGTAATAGATAGTCTCTTTGGTTTTAAGTTGCTGATTCACCTAATGAAAGATAAATGACATAAGTAGTTTTCCAAGAACAATTTCAATTGCCACCTTAAGAAAATATTAATCACAGGTACACTCAAAGGTAAAATACGCGCTAGCGTAGTAAATTGTTGAGCATGTTTCTTTCAGGTACTTATTTCAATTGTTTAATTTTATCTGATTGACACATTTTTACGACCCAACATTTTTGATTAATTGGGGAGGGAAGATCCAAAAATACTTCAGTCAAATGGAAATTCCAGTTTTATATTTATACATGTAATACCCCTTGGTACAAACTTTAAAAAAACATCAATCAAAATAACTGTAATTAATTATCTAGATCAGTGCTACTTTCAGTATTTGCGACCCAACACTCAATCATAATTTTCATCGCCCCCTTCCATACAATAACAATGTATTGAATTCAGTTATATCATACTTTGATGCTAAAGCTAGTGATGATGCTAGCTAACTCTTAAGTGCCACCTGCGTTTATAAACGTTTTACTCATCCAAAGCGTTATTTTCCCCGGACGTATAAATACGTCTTTCCGAAGAACGATCTTTTCTCTGCATTGCTATTCATAAAATTATTCCGATGGCTATGGAATGCAATAAAAGGACCTTGACAGTGTGACCAGTGGCATTGGGAACGAATTGCGTAACTTTTAATCGGCAGTTAAGGGATTAATTATAAGCTGAACAAATTATCAAGATAAGAGTTAATTTTTGTACATAATTTTATATATGACAAGACCATGGGGTCACTGGTAATTATTAAACTTGTTCTTAACTTAGTATTGTTAAATTAGTTATCAAATGCATTGTGTAGTATTGATACATTTATAAATATATTATATCGGTGTAAAAATGTGGATTTTATTTTTTGTTGTGTGGAATGTATTTTGTTTACTTTAAGTAAATTAATAATTTTTTAAAATAATCTTTTGGTTTAGACTTTTCAATATGCTCGCGCACCCACTTAGAGTTATCATGCCCCTAGGGGGGGGGCGCACCCCACAGTTTGAGAAACACTGATCTAGATGATATTTATTACTGTTTAAATTTTGGTTTGGATGTTGAGAGAAAAATTATTCTTTTTTTAATTTCAATGACTTTTTATCACATATTTTTTATTGTACTTAAAAGCATATGCTTCCCAAATAGTACAATATAAGTTCATAGGTCTTGCACAATAGTTGTTCCAAGAAAGAATACCACTCAGTAAGAGAATTTAACATAACAACTATTTGAGAATCTTAAATAAAAGTTCCTCAAGAGTTGTCTAATTCTTTCATAGGAAATAAATTTAATTAGACATATAGAGTGATGAAACTTAGAAGATATTTGACAAGAAGCGCCCTTGAAAAGTCCATCATTCAGAATTTTATTTCCCTTTACAAACGTTGATTATAATTGTATAAGAATTTTTGAATTGATAAGATAAAAAGTATTCTAAAAATCCTTGACATAATTTCAAATCTGATTTAGTAAATGTAATTGAATAAAAATAAAAGGCTTTTCCTTTTATTTAAACTATTGGAAATTTCCTTCAAATTGTAAGCTAACACGTATATTACTTACTAGTGCCGTTATTTTAGTTAATTATTCTCAACTATTACATCCAATCATGTAATTTTGAGTTCCAATTAAATATGGTTCTATGTTTGAAACTCGTTGTATTTTCTTTAGTTAGGTTTTATTAAATTTTATGACAACTAAAGTAACTAATTTGATTTCGACTCCAATTCCAACTGAGTATACGTTGAAATAATGTTTACCACATTCTATTTACATGTTTAAATTTTTTAAAAAAATATCAGTTGTATGTCCCAAGATTTTTTTCATTTCAAAATTTAAGGAAGGGCGAAAAAAATTAACGCATAATTAACTAATTATTGCAATTAATAACACTTCCATTTGATAGGAATATTCAACTAAAGGGAATAATATCGTTCCATAAGCACAAAGATTTTAATTATATAGATAAACTTGGAATTACGAATATCTAATCTTATTGTGTGAAAATATGTTTGAAATTTTTTATTTAATATTCTATTTTCTTTGTTATTTTTTAAGCAATGGCTCAGGTGAAACATCATACAGTTGAATTATTTATTGATTTAAATCCTATTTATCTTTTATAATAGTTTCCCAATCACATATTTCTACCATTTATACATTTTTTGAACAAATCCCTATGGAGATTTACTACTTAAATAATTCTACATTTCAGTTGAATGTACATTGAATTTAATGGACTTCCCGACTTCAGAGCAAATTCTCGCGCCTCTTCCGTACCTTTTTTTAAAAATCCAACCATTCTTGTTGGCAAGCTTGCAAAATGTTCGCTGTTAACTTCACGCTTCGAGATTGATCTTGCTTGTCTGTTTTATGCGACTCCGGCTGTTAGTTAGTTTTGTTCTTTTTGAACTTGTCGAGACAAAGGGTTTCCCTGTGCGAACGCCTTTGAAATGATTGGTGAGATCAGCGAAAAACGAGTGTTGGCAGATAGCATCACCTTCGGTTTCGGATACGGTTAAATTAGAAGGGAATCCGGAATGTGCCATCCTCTCCACTATTTTGTTTTTGGGCGTCCTTGGCTCTGCCGACGGTTCCAGACGTTTTTTGAAGGAATGAGTCAAGGTTGTTAATCGGTAAACACCCTGAATTCGGTGTGAATATTTATTTCAACGACGAACTGTTGCTGATTTCAAGGAAAATCGGTTGAATGGACTCGCTCGACTTCCTTTATAGGTTCCAGCACCTTGAGGAGAAACAAAAACGTCTGTGTTCGCTGAAAGCAGAATCGAGAATGTTCTGGCAGTTATTTGTGTACGTACAAATACAGTCAAATTATTTTTTAAAAACAAACATACAATCTGCGTCACAAAAGGCACAAGAGCTTAAAATAATTCAACTAGACCTTCGCAGACAGAAAATAGCTAACGGTTTGGTTTGGTTGGCTTAGCTTCACACCAAAGCTGCGCCATAAATTACTGGAAGCAAATTTCATAGTTCTGAAGCTCAGCTCAACGACCTCGCTATCTCAAGTGCCACTTTAGAACTCCACCAGTGCCAAAAAGCGTAGCCTTTCTAGACACTGTCCTTTCCGCTGAAATCAAAGAAGTTTCGTTTTGAACAAGACTTAAAAACTTCTATTGAATCTCGTAACTCTATTGACTAATTGATTCATAATCAGCGGCTGAAGAAACACTTTTAAACTTTCTACGCATGTAAATCTTTATTCATTACATAAAAAAATTTCAAATTCTTCATTCTTTAAATGTTTTCTTAAATTAACCTTTGTAACGTTACAAGTGATGTGCGTCAAGTGATTTACCTAATTTAATTTGTTTATTTACTTCAGAGCTAATTCAATTTAAAAAAAATACTTACCCCAACCCAATATATTAAGATTTAACACCATTTTTTATCATTGTATATTCTCCCATTAGTTTTATATTTATATACCTCTCCCGTTTCAATTGCACACACACACATTACGTAATTTCGTTACATATTGTGTTATTCTATTGTAGGTTACATGTAATCCATTCGTTTTATTGTTAGATGGTTACG